>CM018587.1:38836757-39436757 GCA_009078335.1 Salix brachista
AAAAGTCCTGGAAATATATTGCTGGTGATTTAGAATTAATCATATATATATATCATTTTTTTTTTTTTGGTTTCTAATTAAATAATTCAGGATATAATCTCGTTTTTCATTTTAATATAATATTTAAATATTTTAATTAAATTAAATATCATTTTCATTAATTTCATATTAGATAATATGAGTACTTAGATTAAAAAATGATTTATAACTTGGTCCCATCAATTTCTAAATTTTGTTCACTGGAAATTCCGTGTTAAACAGAAGGGATCCAAGCAGTGAATAATGGGAGCTAAGGCAGGGGCCATTATCTATACAGGACTGAAGGTGCATAAATGCCTTTCTGCAGAAATGTCGTCGAGGAGGTGAGGAGCTAGCTTTGGCGTCGTTAGTCACTACTGCTTGGAAATTAAGACAAGCCGAAAGCAGAAAGTGAACTTGTGTTTATTGTTTGAAAAGTAAAGCAAACAACTTATTTCACTTGTAGTTTAAGTGTAGTTCCTTCATGAACTTTTAAGCCAAGCCATATAGCCCATAAACCTTCATTTCCAAATCTAATCTTAAAATATAAATTGAAATCCAATGTTTGGAGCAATTTATATCAAAAAATCATTCAAGCAAAACATTCAGAGTAGACGATCATGGACAAATTATTCATCATTACCATGCTTGGTTTGCTCATATTGGCTAATGGAGTTACTGAAAACATGGTGTCTGACAACTTTGCCATTCTTGAGGAGCTTGAAAGCTTTGAGATAGATGAAGAAAATGATGTGCTACTTTTCGATATCCCGTCTTGGACAAGTGAACGTGGCGGCAAGGTTCTTGTTAATGTAGATAGCTTTGGTGCTGTTGGAGATGGAATTTCTGATGACACCCAGGTGCATATTTGAATTCTTAGAATAACTTCAAAAGGTTTTCCATATTTCACACACTTTAGTGATTGATCTTTCCAAGTTAAGTCCACATTTTTAATCTCATACCTTCACCAAATTTCATGTCTGCTGACCCGAAGCTAAATAGATATCACTGAAACGTAAACCTATTGCCCTGACCAGATCATCTACTCTGTTGTGAAATTGCCAGGCCTTTGTGAAAGCTTGGGACACTGCTTGTGCTACACCAGAGGCAGTTTTCTTCGTTCCTTCCGACCGCCATTATTTAGTTAATGCAACAAGATTTAAAGGCCCTTGTGAAGATAGATTGGTCATCCAGGTAACTTGCTATGTTGCTTCGTAAATTGTTGTCAGTACTTTCTTGGCAGACGAGTACTTATGTTGTCAAACCAGTTTCGTGGTCATCTTACATTTAAACAAGTCTTTTTTATTATGATTTTGCAGATAGATGGAATAATTGTAGCACCTGATGAGCCTAAGAACTGGGACCCCGATCTTGATCGGCAATGGCTTGAGTTCTCTAAGCTGAACAGAGTCGTCTTCCAAGGGAATGGAGTTATTGATGGTTCAGGCAGCAAATGGTGGGCGTCATCCTGCAAAACGAACAAGACCAATGTGATTATTCAGAAATTTTAGTCTATAGTTTTATGCATGCTTCACTACTTGAATTAAGCAAAATTTTCTCTAACATTTCTTTTATCTCTTCACAGCCTTGCAGAGGAGCACCGACGGTAAGATCTTTTCCCCTTAATTATATTATGCATCCTTCCAAAACAACCGTAGAGATTATTAACTGGTATACAAACAAATGAGGCCTTTGCAGGCATTAACCATTGATTCGAGCTCATCAGTGAATGTTAAAGGTCTTACTATAAAGAACAGCCAGCAGATGCATTTTGTGATTTCCAAGTCAGCATCTGTGCGAGTATCTCAAGTTAGTGTTTCAGCTCCTGGAGACAGTCCCAACACAGATGGAATCCATATTACTCAATCAACTAATGTTGTTCTCCAGGACTGCAAAATCGGAACAGGTTTTCAGACCTAAACCCAATTCTCCTACTCTTATATTTTTTTGTAGAACTGAGAATCGGAACTAGAATAGGGAGGTGAATATTATTGGTAAAATGCTGACAGGTTGTATAATTCGTTGATTCCATGGAATGTTCAGGTGATGACTGCATCTCAATTGTCAACGGTAGCTCCGGTATCAAGATGAAGAGAATATATTGTGGACCAGGGCATGGAGTCAGGTTGAGTAAAACTTGAAATTTTAGAGAAAATTCCAAATCCCACAGAAGGAGAAATTATAGGCTAAATTTTACCATTGTTCTGTACAATTGAGTACAGAAGAGATGGGGTCGAAATTCTTAATTTTCATTATTGACATTTCTTTTCTTAAATTGTGTCACACAGCATTGGAAGTCTTGGGAAGGACAGCTCAACAGGAATAGTAACAAAGGTGGTCCTGGATACTGCATTTATCAGGGAGACAACCAATGGAGTCAGGATTAAGACTTGGCAGGTAATAACTGTTTTTATTTTAATGCAAGTGTTTAATCGATGTTTCCATACAAGGTTTGAGGAATGCCTGATGGATTATATGCATCTAAAATCCCCTGCTGACATACTTTATATGCTGCAGGGAGGTAATGGCTATGTCCGCGGGGTACGTTTTGAAAATGTGAGGATGGAAAACGTCGATAACCCCATCATTATCGACCAATTCTACTGCGATTCTCCAAAATCGTGCCAAAACCAGGTACATATACCAAGATCTATTCCATTATTTGTGCTAGTTACATTTGACACTTCACTCTTAATAACCATCTTCTTAGTCATGGTATCAGAATTCTGAAAGATTATAAAATTCTGTGCTTTTCTTTTGGTAGACATCAGCAGTAAAAATTAGCGAGATCATGTATCGCAATATTAGTGGGACTACAAATAGTGAAAAGGCAATGAGATTTGCCTGCAGTGACTCAGTGCCTTGCAGCAACATAATCCTGAGTAACGTCAACTTGGAGATGGAGGATAGCACAGTGGAGACCTACTGCAATTCGGCTGAAGGTTTTGGATACGGCATCGTTCACCCTTCAGCAGACTGCCTAAATTCTCATGACAAAGACTACAGCTCCTTCGACCAGACAGAACTCTCCCAACACTACATTCTTAACGAGGAGACAGAAATTGATGAGCTTCCAGATTCCTACAGCGACCACATTGTTCACTCTGAACTTTGATCTGACTGCTCATTGAAATTAAAACATCCTCATTAGTTACAGTAATATACTAAACTGGGTAAATGGAAAGTATAGAACACAAGCAGAGATTTCTCGGATGAGGTTCGAGGTGCCCATGTTCAATATTTTGGGAATTTACTGACATGCCGTGCATGGTTACAGAGCAACAGCAGTAGAAAGAAATTACGCAGTTGTTGGAAATTTTAAAAATTACAGTACTTCTATAAATGTGTCTGGATTATTTCAATGTTTTTCGTAATTGGAAGTTGCTTGTGATTTTTCATAGCTTATAGAAACTGGTATGACAGTGCACAGTCTTCCCTCGAGCAAGTTCTTACAAGGATGAAGAATTGATTGAATATTGTAAATTGATGATGTTGGTTTCAGAGCTCTGCACGTACAGAAGAGAATCGCCAACTAGCAAAAGGATTGGCCTTCCAAACCCACAAACAACCATGATTTTGTTATGGGATAATTTATTTTTTTCTTAGAAAAAAAGCAACAAAAAAAGGATTAGGGTTAAAATAATTATCGTATAAGACAGACTATATCATTAGTTTGAGACTGTGTGTGTATTTGTTTAATGCATAACGTCTACATTCGTTGCTACCTGTTTTGATCCAAAATAAATATAGTTTATTATGTTTTTTGAGATTAAATTTTTCTCAATTTTATTATTTATCAACGAGTTTATTGTGAATTGAGCTGTATAAGTTGTTTTGATTTGTTTTATTTAAGGTTATCATGGTCTTATAATGCAAGTCATATATTTGAAATGTTAACCTACTTTGACCCGAGTTAATCCAATATATTATTGTTTTCATATTTTTAAGATGTCAACTTGATTTTTTTAGTTAAACTATATTTTTATCAATTTTCTATATTATCTTTGAACTCATCAAGTTGATTAAATTATATCAGTTCAACTCTCATTTTCTTATTTATACTTAAAATTTAAATAATACAATTCTAAATAATTTAATTTTTAGATTTGAACTATTTTTTTGTTGAATTAATATATTTAATTATATATATATATATATATATATATATATATATATATATATATATATATAAATAAAAACATAAACACCACAACTCCAAAACCAAAATATTTTATTCCAATTAAAAAAATAAAACATCAACTCAAACGGAATTTACAAGCATGATTTCGATTGCTCAGATAGGGCATAATCAATGCAGAATTATTGATGCATCAGGTTTTTAAGAAAATTATTTTTCCTTAATTTTTTTTTCCAAACTTCAAAATGAAAAATAAGTAATATACTTAATAATTCTATTTTTCCTCGTTTATATAGTTTGTTTTCAGGTTTTTTTTTTTTTAATAAAGTTTTAGATTTATTTAAAGAGTAGTTGAACAAAAGATTACTAGTCATTAAATCTATAATTAAAACTTATTATCGTAGTGATCAAATAAATAATAATTTAGAAAAAAATAAGTTATTAATCTCACTTGAATCTATTACTCATTTGTAGGTTTGAAGAGTTAACCCGAGTTACATGATTCACTAATTTAACAAGTTGACTCATCAAACTTTTTTTTATTATTAAAACAAAATATATCATGCTATATTATCGGTAATTCAAGTTGTCTTTGATTCTATTAAATTAATTTATTTATTTTGGGTTAGCTTCTCTTTCATTATTTAATTAAAAACTTAAATTAGACATAAAATTAGATTAATAGATTTCAAGATTTAATAATAATAATTGAAGAAACTTTGTATACATTTTTTAATTTCTTAAAAAAAATTAGTTTTACCTGCAGCGGATCCGGGACTTGGGTTTTTTACTTTTATAAAGGTAATTTCATTAGTTTTAGATTTGATTTTTATATTTTAAATTATTATTATTTCTTAGATTTGATTATAGCAAAATCCTGTACCACGTCATCAGCGAACGAAGGAGTGGAGGTGGACAAGGTAGTCAAAATCGAGATTTTGACACGAATCGGAAAGGGCTCCGAAAAAATCGGATCGTAAGATTGGATCGTAAAATCGTAGAAAGATCGTACCCGAAATGTCTGTACAAAAATCGTAAAATCACAGCTAAAATCGTGTGAGAAGAAAAATCGTAAAATCGTTTGTAAAATATTTCTGAATACAAAATAGCATAATTATGGACATAAAACTTAATTAGTTTAGGTTCATACATGATGTAAAATAACTTCAAAACACATTACAAAATAATTATGTCCCTAAAAGTTCATAAGTTAAAAACTAACAAATTTAAAACAAATCTTCAGCTGGCGTACAATGTAAACTAAAACCAGCTTCAGTTTCACTTTCACCCCCCTCACTATGTCCAGGAATTGCATCAATAGCATCACAATGAAAAAGATTACTAGTACTATCGGTGCTAATAGCGATATACAATTAATAGCAGTAAGTTATATAATTAAATAATTGCTTTTAAAAAACCCTTTAACAATAAAATTATTTTTTTTATTATATTTAAATTTAAAAAATGAATTTAAAATAAAAAACCCTCAAACTACAAAAAACAACTATCAATTACTAAAATTAACACACTAAACAATATATTTCAAGTAACCAATAAGTTTAAACATAATTAATTAAAATACATTTTATTACAAATAATTCACTTAAATTAATTACAAATTAAAGCCTATATTTGCCATAATTTCCAACTTAGTATTTAATACATGGAAAATAACATCATCATCAACATACAAATTACGAATAAATGCACAACAGTTCTAAACACAAAATTTAATTAGTTTATAAATCTAACAATAAATTTAATGCATGTAAATAAGCTAACTGACCAATTTTTTTTATAAATTTCGTATAATTTTTTTTAATGCTAACTATTATTATTTTATAATTTATAATAATAATTAGCACCAAACCCGTTTAATTCTCCTCCCCTCCTCTCCCCGTGCCATCTCCAACAAACCCTACATCTCACTTCTCCCCACGCCGTCAACCCTTCTCCCTCATTCTTCCCACGCCGTCAATTTTGCCTATCAAAAGTTCAAAACGATTCTCCCGTTGGACTTGCTATTATAAAACAAAAGTGAAGATGGGAATTCAGTTCACGTGTGAAAAGCTGTTGTGGAGCCCACAAAAAAACCCGCAAAGAAGGCACATTTCAAATCATGTGAATGGCGTCTTTCTTTCTCCTGCTCCTCTTTGGCTGGCGCACGAACGCGTAAAATCGTTCCGATTTTTACGAGTGTACGATTTTGAACGATTTTTCTACGAGTTTGACCGGGTTCGATTTTTTTACCGGTTCAACCAGGTTTTCGGAGCCAACTCGCAAAATCGTACGATTTTGCGAGTTGGCTCGCGATTTTGACTACCTTGGAGGTGGATGTTCCAACGAGCCCAGATCTGTCCGACAGTCCAAATTAAATGGGTCCACCGATATGATAATGGGCCTGAGCTTTGAAGAAAAATAGTCTTTGTGTTTGTTTTCCGGAAAGTGGTTTCCGGAAAACCACTTTCCAAACTTTCCTGTGTTTGTTTGCCATTAGATAAGTTGGTCAACAGAAAACACTTTCCAGTCAAAGAAAAATTTAGCTTGGTTTTTAGGAAAGTGTTTTCCTGGAAAATTTGGGCGGAAAACACTTTCTGGAAGTTGTGAAAAATTTAGAAATGTCATTATTTGCTGATTATATCAAATTTGATCCTCAAACTTTTGATTGCTATATATAATTTGTTTTGAATATTTATTTTTCAATTCCATCTCTTAAAATTTAATTTTTATATTAATTTTGGTCCTTATTTTTATAATTGTTATTTGCTTTTTTCTTATCATTTTTTTATTGAAATTTTTTATCTATCAAATTTGGTCCTCATTTTTTTTATTGTTACTTATTTTATTTGATATAATTTATGAAATTTTAATTATTATTATTTTAATTTATTCACCTTTCATTTTTTTTTAATTTTTTAGATTTGATCTCTATTATTTTGATTATTATTTATTTTATTTGAGATAATTTATGAAATTATATTTTTTTTCAATTTTATTCTCATTCAACTTTTTAATTTGTAAGATTTGTTCCTCATTATTTTAATAAACTTGAGAAAAATAAAACATTAATAAGTTATTTTTCCAGCTCATTTTCCATGACATAACCAAACACTGGAAACTGTTTTCCAACTTATTTTCCATTACACTAGCAAACATCGGAAAATACTTTCCCGGAATTCACTTTCCAAAAGAAAACTACTTTCCAGCAAACAAACGGGGCCTAAAGCTGAAAGGGACAATGAGTGAATGGGGGACTCCACGAGCGAGGTCTACTTGGTGATAGCATTGGACAGACTCTATTAGTTGCAACTTTTTATATACACTTTTTACTTTTCAAACTCAATAATTATATCCATAGCTAAAAAAATTATTTTTAACAATTATATACACTTTTTATTTTTCAAATCAATAGCTAAAACAATATTTAGTTATTTAGTTTTTGGAGATGCTATTTATACATGTTCATATAGAAAATCTAATTTTTTTAAAAATTATATAATATTATTTGAAACTAGGAGAAATAATTGGCAAGCAAATATAGACACAGAAAAGTGCTGAGGTTTAATTTAGAGATCGTGTTTGATGTTGTGATATACATAATTTGTTACAATAATAATTCTTTTTTTACATTGTTTTCATATATGATATTAAAAATATGTTTTTCATGAATAAGTAAAATATCATTTTGATATATATTGTAATAGTGTAATTACCTGCTAAGCCTTGAATGCGGGGGTATTTTTGACTTTTTCATAGGTCTGATTGGTATTCTCTAATTGTTTTGGGGTATTTGTGTCTTTTTCAGGTATTTTTGCATAGTAAAACTACAGTTTTACCCTTGACAGCAGACAACAAACTATTGGTTACCCAGGGGTATTTTCATTTTTTTACACTACTGTGCATAGGAAATATAACCATATTACACCCAAAATAAGATAAAAATCAAGAGTTGTCATCCGGGGTGTTTCTAGTTTTTCAATTTTGTTTGAAACAACACAAATATGGATATACCCTCAGAAAAAAATTCAAGAGTTGGTTGTAGAGGTGTATAGGTAATTTTACATTTTTTATTAATTGTTTTCTGCAGAATATTGTTGGCGCGTCGGGTGGACGCATCGACAATTTTTTTCCTTACGATCATTTCAGGTGACGCGTGTGGCTACGTGCAGTGGTTAAATTATACATAAGTTCCCTTAGTTTATGGTGTTTAAAGTTCTGTCCCTTCTCTTTTGATTGTTTTGTTTGGTCCTGATTTCTATTAAAGAAGTTTTGATTTGCTTCAATTTCATCATTCAATTGCTAAATTACACGAAAGTCCCATTGATTTATGGTGTTTTCAGTGCAGTTTCTCATCTTCTGATTATTTTGTTTGATCTTGATTTTTGTTATAGAAGTTTTGATTTGTTTCAATGTCGTCATTTAATTGAAATTGAATATATATTTGGCTTCATTTTGGTCCTTATTCTTTTAATTTTGGGTTTGGTTTTAAATCCTTTAATTTTTTGGTATACAAGTTTGGATTTTTTTCAATTTTGTCCAATGATTGAAATTGATCATATATTATATTTTCATTTTGACCTTTATTCTTTAAAAAAATTTATTTGATTTTAATTCATTTAATTTTTTTATTCTTCTGAAATTGTTCGTATATTTTGTCCATGTTTATATGTATATACTATTACTTTTTGGTTTTTAATTTTTATTATATTCTCTTTTGTTGAGGTTATGTTTTTATTCAATTTAGTCCTTAAATTTTAATTTGTGTTGGTGATCATTTAAAAATCGATATTTCTTCTTTTTCTCCCTTTTTTTATTTTTATATATTCTTCAAGTCAAATGATTTTTTTAAGCTAATAATATGTTTTTGTCATTGTTTTATTGTTTGCTCTTTTGTTAAAGTTTTTAGATTTTTTATTATTCAGGTTAAATTGTTTTATTTCCACTATTTATTTTTTATTTTTTTTTTTATTTTTTTTTTTTGGATTCGAGGAAACCCCACTATCCAGAAAGCGTACTTTGTAGGCCCAGGTAGTGAGTAAAACCCCGGCTGTCCCAGGCTCTTACGAGGGGAGTTGCATGTGTGGGGCTCGAACCTGGGTGTTGCCTTTGGCAACCCCAGGCCTTACCGCCACACCCCACCCTCGGGGACATTTCCACTATTTATGCAATAATAATAATAGTAATTTTAATTTATTTTTTCTTGCTTACTCTTTCGTTAACGTTTCTTAGTTTTTTTATTCTTCGGGTTAATTAAATAATTTTTATTTTTTAGCAATAATAATAATAATTTTAGATGTTTTAATCATGGTAATAATAGTGAAATTACTAATCATAATGATAATAACAATTGTAAAACTGTAATGGTTATAATGCTTATTATATTAATAATTATGGTTTTAATGATAATAATAACAATAACTAGTAAAATAATATGAAGAATATCAATAATGATAAAAACAATTATAATAATTATAATGATAATATTAATTTTGATGTTTTAGGTCATTTTATTATGTGCGGGCCAGTTTATGCGCACCATGACTAATCCCCGGACACAATTTTTTTTGTTGATAACTGGGGTGTCCGGGTCAGCTTTCATCTCCTCATTGTGGATTGGTACAGTGCTTTCTGCTATAGTGTTTTTTTTTTATTATGTTTTTTTTTAATTATGTTTTTTTTTAAAAAAAAAATTCCCAGGATATACTTTTTTTTCTCAATTATTTTTTTTTTGTTTTGTTTTTTATAAACGGGGTGGTCGGGCTAGCTTAAGTGCATCACAACTATTCTTTGGATCCATTTTATTTTTATAATCGGGGTATCCAGGCCAACTTACATGCACCACGACTTATCCCTAGACCCACTTTTATTTTACTACAGTGCTTTTTTTTCATTTTCTTTCCCTAAAACATTTTTTTCCCTGATTATACTTTTTTTTTTCGTTTTCCACTTATACATTTTTTTTGGTTTTTTTGTTTTCTTTTTTGTAACCGGGGTGTCCACGCCAGCTTAAGAGCACTACGACTAATCCTCGGATCCAATTTGTTTTTGATAACCTGGGTGTCCAGGCGAGTTTACGCACACCACGACTAATCCTCAAACCCAACTTTCTTTTCTAATCAGTGTGTTTGGGCCAACTTTCATCTCCTCACAAAACATTGTGGGGGTGCTACATTACTTTCCCACTTATACATTTTTTTTGTTTTTATTTTTTCCCTCACTTATACATTTTTTTTTATAACTGGGGTGTCCAGGCCAACTTACACGCACCACGACTAATCCCCAGAATATTTTTTTTTGCTACAGTGCTTACCTGCTGGTACATATTTTTTCCCTGTTTTTTTTTTCTTATACTTTTTTTCCACTTATATTTTTTTTTAGAATTACAGTGTTTTCCCCGCTCATACTTTTTTTGTATTTTTTAACTTATACATTTTTTTTATAACCGGGGTCTCCGAGCCAACTTAAGCTCTATTTTTTTGTTCTTTTTGTCACTTATATATTGTATTATATAACCAGGGTCAGCTTAAGCACACCATGACTAATCACCAGACCGACTTTGTTTTTTGATAACCAGGTTGTACAGGCTAGCTTGTGCTCACCACGACTAATCCCCGAACCCGTTTATTTTCTTCACTTATACAATTTTTTTTTTATAACAGGGGTCTCCAGGCCAGCTTAAATGCACCATGACTAATCCCCGGAAAAAAATCTTTTTTTTTTATAACCAAGGTGTCCAGGCCAGCTTGCGCGCACCACGACTAATCCCTCGTATCCCTTTTTTCATAACATGGATGTCCGGGTCAGCTAACACGCACCACGAGTTGTATAACACGTATATACCCCCCTATAAGATAAAATCCAGGAGTTGGTTATAGAGGTGTATTGGTAATTTACCAATTTTTAATTATATTTTTTGTCGCGGTATTGTGGGCGCATCTTAGGGTTCGCCGTCAATTTCTGAACTCACGTACATTTCGAATGACACGTGCAGCGTCGTAGAACGTCTAAAAATGTATATTAGTTTTTTATATATTCATTTTATTATGTAAAATGTGTTTAAAGTAATGTCATGATATCAGAGGTATTTTTATTTTTTTTCATTTTTAGTGCACAGGAAAATAACTTTTGTAGCCTCAAATAAGACAAAATGGAAGAGTTATCTGCGAGGTGTTTCAAACATTTCACGTTTAACTAGACATGCATAAGAGAGAGTTTCACTCTCATTTTACACCACCAAAGCTAAACTTATTATGTTTTTTTAATGCAAGCTGTATTTAATACAAATAAAAATTAAAAATCTAAACTAAGAGTAGAGGTGTATAGATACAAACAAAAAATTAAAAATTATCTCAAAAGGACAAAAAAAAATCAAAGGATCTAAACTAAACCAGAAAATAAAAAAATAAAAACCGAAATATAGAACAAGAAATTATAAATGTTAAGACTAGACAAAAATTTTAATCCCCATGACGGAGCGCGAGTTTATGGCTCGTTATTACTTTATATAAAAAAAAAAACAGTCCATGAGAAGCAAAGTTGTGTATTTGGATAACAAAGGTAGTGTTAGTATTTGGTTCTTAAGAATTTGATTTTCCATATACGTCTCATATCTTTAAGCTCTATGAGAAATATTGTTCTCACAATAATGAAATAAATTAACATTTTATGTCATATTATAGACTGTCCATTTTATTCATAAAACAAAAAAAAAAGGCACCATGCTCTTACCTTTCGAGCCTGATTGAAATTTGAAAGTGTAATGAAGTTGCTTTTGAAAATGTTTTTTATTTATTTAGAAATACATGATAATGATTTTTTTTTTAAAATAATTATTTTTGACATACATCAAAATAATTTAAAAATATCAAAATAAGTTAATTTAAAATAAAAAATAAAAAATCTTTTTTTTCTCTCAAAAAAACACTTTCAAAATTTAATAACAATATGAAAGGAGTCGTAATGACTGAAAATCATCAAGTTCATTAATTTATTAGATAGAAGAGACAACAAAACCGACAAAACCGACAAATTTAATAACAATATTTACTAAATTGGCTGGTATTTAGCCGGTATTTCCGGACCGTGCCGAGAATTAAAACCGAGACGAAAACGACGCCGTTTTGTCTCGGTTTTTTAACGGCACAAAATATTCCGGCCGGAATGGAACGATATTGACAACCCTGATTTTAACTATACACTCACACCAAGTATATAACCTAGTGACTCAAGCCCTTTCCCTAGTTAATCCCTGGTCGGTCCGACAACTATGATTGATTCAACGAATGCCTATATTTTCGTTCTACGTCAATTTAATCAAACATAAAATGTTAAAAGTTGGCATCAAGATAGAAATTCTGTATAAAAAAACAACTTGAAACACGATAATTGGTTACATTTACGAACATTATACATCTCAAAAAAGATTCAAGCAGGACATTTTTGGTCTCTTGACTGCCAGAATATTAAACCGATTCAAATGGACATTAAACTATTTAGTCTAGCTTTTGTCATCTCTCGAATATGCCTGACATAAACCATACCTTTTTCACTGAACTGAAGGTCCTTCCTCATTTGCTCTACCTGCTGATCGTCACCTTGAACAACGATCTCTGATAAGGTCCCGTCGTCTCCTCTCTCCTCGATGCTCGCTTCCAGTAGCATGCTCCTCTGCATGCATTTCATCTCAAAAGCATGAGTGCAAGTATATACGGCGAGACAATTGAAAGAACTCTATCATTTTAGGGCCTGTTTGGCACAGCTGTTGCTAGCTGTATCTGTTGTGGTTGAGGTTGATAAAAAGCTGGTTTCTGAAAAGCGCTTTTAGCTGCGTTTCATAACTGAAATTTGTGTTTGGTTAAAACTGTGGTTGATGTTGAGTTTAATGAAAAGCAGTTTTATGTGTTTGGTTACCATGCTTTTCAAATTGCTGTCAACTTGTTAAATTAATTAAAAATACACATGTATAGATATACACACACATACATTTATATAAATATTTTGTTGGAATAATATTTTATATTTATTAATAAATATAGTAACAAAATGTTTCAATAATTGACGTAAATTAAACACTTGCAACTAAAAAGAACTCATCGAAACCAATGATTATAACATACCGAGTAATAATACAACAGCGAAACTCATCTTCAGTGTTTGGTTACCATGCTTTTCATATTGATGTCAACTTGTGAAATTACTTTAAAAGACACATATTTTTTTTTACACATTGTAGATTTAATTATCATAATAATAAAATATAATTAATAATTCAAGTAAATTACACAATTTTTAATTTTTTTAAAATATCAATTTTATATTTTTTTTAAAAATCGGGTTGGGCCTTACCCAAATAACTGGGCCAGCCCAGAAAAGTTGGGCCAAAAGGCCCATCCCTGCTGGACTTGGGCTGGGCCGCTCTCCGCCCACCCAAATGTTAAGATTAAAACACAAAACGGTGACAAAACGCACCGTTTTGCATTTCGTTTTCTTCTTTTTCGTTTTACTGCATGTCACTGTTCATTTTTCACTGTTCACAGACTGTGACGAGAGGGTCAAAGGCCGGTACCTACGGGTAGAGGAGGTCGAGGTGGTTCTCCCTGTCGTGGTGGCGTCGAAAATGGAGGCCTGTGGCGGCCGGACGGGGCGTTGGAAGTTGTCATGCTGTGGCCTCTGCTGCTTCGTTGCTGCTTCCCGGAGCTTGAGAAGAAGGCTTGGGTGGTGGCTGGATGTTGCTGGAGCTCACGGTGGAGCTGGTGTTGCTTCTGGACGGGAGCTGTTGCAGGAGTTGGCGAGGAGAGAGAGCTGGAGGAGAGAGAGAGCTTGCTGTGCTGCAATGGCGAAGGGGGAGAGAGAGAGAGAGAGAGAGAGAGAGAGAGAGACTGCTGTTGGGGGAGAGACAAGGATGAGCTGCGCTGTCTACCTTGGTGGCAGTGTTACTGTCGCCGGAGTTGGGGAAGACGATGGGTGGCTAATCTTTGTTCTCTGTCTGTCTGCATGCTATTTTTTGTTTATTATTTTTCTTTATTCTTTCGTTTTGTAACGCGAAACGCGTTCTGTAAAGCATATCCCAGTAGCTTTTCAAATTGCACCGCAAACACTGTTTTTTTGGTGGGATCCACCACTTAAAATCCCTGCGGTGTTTGGTTAAATTGAAGTTTGGCGCTGCGGTGAACGCAGGTCACACACCGCAGCGCCAAACACTCACTTAATGTGCGTTGCAACCTGTTTTGATCCAAAATAAAATATTTGTTTTACGAATATGACTTTGATATATGCCGACAGGTCAAGATACGAATTCAGATTTGTGAAAACCAAAAAAGATCATCAAGAATATTATATATTTATTACTACAGTACATCGAACCTTATTTGTATACGTTTAAGCCGGGATCGTGTGTCGGCAGCAGTTGAAAATCCAAGCATATTCTTCTTACAAGTTACGTACTGTTGTTTTAAGAGTATTTTTTAACTATACTCTCAAAACAGGTCCGAAAAGTCCAATTCACTCTTTCCTGAGATTGAGGTCAATTACCGACACTACTTTGCTCTATGTATCAAACTTGAAGAAGGATGCAGTTTTGTTTTTATGGGAGTTGCGTTGAATTGTCTATATAAAAGTTGATGAACTTATTTCGATCGAGCAAAGTGGACCCATGCATAATATATCTTTTGGATAATAAAGGTCATTAACACTGACATTTTGATGTTGAACTTTTCGAAGTAAAATAAACAGACTTTTTGAGGGACTTTTTTAAACTGTTTTTTAATTGATGAAATATTAATATTATTATTATAAAAAAAAAAACAGTCCATGAGAAGAAAATTTTGTTTTATAAATATTTTTTTTTTGAAAAATTTTGTTTTATAAATATTGTTCTCACAATAATGAAATAAAACATTTTATGTCATATTATAGACGGTCCATTTTATTCATAAAACAAAATAAAAGGCAACATGCTCTTACCTTTCGAGTCTGTTTGACAGTGTGATAGGTTGTTTTTAAAAATAAAATAAAATATTACAATGATATTTTTTATTTTTTAAAAAGTATTTTTACATCAGTATATCAAAATAATATAAAAATAGAAAAATAATTTAATTTAAAATAAAAAAAATCATTCTTTTTCAAAAAAAAAGTTTTTAAAACTTAATAATAACAATAAAGGAGTCGTAATGACCGAAAATCATCAATTTCATTAATTTATTAGATAGAAGAGACGATAAAATATTGAAGTTGGGCTGCAAGGCAGGAGAGTGAAGTCCCAACTATTATTTGCCTCCTCCATCAAATGAACTGAATCCAACGAGGCTTGCTTTATTCCTCTTCACTCTCCTTTCCTCGTAGAAATTGGAAGAGGTGGGATGCTCTGTTCATGCCTGAAGAAGTTGTCAGCATCAACTTTGGTCTTCACTTTTACCAATCTCCTGAAGTTACCCTTGAAGTACTTGGAACCCCAAACACTTGCTTCCTTAAAGCTTGTGTTCGTGTTCTTGTTCATGCCCAGATCAAGGTCCCTGTAATTGAGATATGCTTCCCTTGGATTCGTGGAAACATAAGGTGTCATGTATTTGTAGACCTTCCTAATCCAATCAATATGCTTTGCATTCTCGGAAGGATCTTCCCACATCGTCATGTAGTTGATGAAGAACATGTTGCCGCTTCTGTGAGGGAAAGGAATCTCAGATTCTGAAATTTTGCTCATTATTCCACCGTAAGGAACAAATGCTACAGTTGGATTATCTTCTTCGTACATCATTTCCCATAAACCTTCGAGTGCTGATTCATGGATTGGTTCTTTCGCAAAGTCGGACTTGCCTTTGAAGGTGCCCTTGAATAAATTCTGTCGCTGAAGCAAGATTTCAGGAGTCGAGTTGTTGGGGAAGAAACCCATGTATAGCACAGAATCGATCCAGCTCGTTTCGATACAATCATGCTTTGTCAAACCGAGTTCAGGGAAGCTTTCCTGCATGACCTGGAGGAGTCTCTTTGCATCGCCAAGAAACAATCCATTATAGGAAGTTGATATTGTTTTCTTGCCTTCTTCACTAGCATTAGCCAACTGTGTACTGACTCTGAAAAAGAGATTCTCGTCGAGTTTATCAGAAGCTTGTAGGAATCTGTAGAGGATCTTGGTAGCACCTTGTTCCAAGGTCCTAGCAACCCTGAAAACTGTCACAAATGGAGGTACTGGAACCAGTTTCACTTTCCAGGAAGTAATGATTCCGAAGCTACCTCCTCCACCTCCTCTAATTGCCCAAAACAGATCTTCTCCCATGGCTTTTCGGTCAAGAACTCTTCCATGAGCATCAATTATACGAGCATCGATGACATTGTCTGCAGCGAGGCCATATTTTCTGAACATGGTACCGTATGCACCTCCTGTGATGTGCCCGCCAATACCTAAACTGGTGCAAACACCAGCTGGGTAGCCACGAGTCCTGCTTTTCTCTGATATTCTGTAGTACAGCTCGCCAGTTGTGGCGCCCGCCTCAACCCAGGCACTATTATCCTCGATATCCACGCTAATGGACCGAAGATTGGCAAGGTCTACAACCATGAAAGGCTGCTCAATTTCAGAGACATAAGAGAGTCCCTCATAGTCATGGCCTCCACTACGGACTCGGAGGTGAATTCCAAGCTGTTTTGAGCAAACAACAGCAGCTTGGATGTGGGATTCGTTCAACGGTGTCAAAATGAACTCAGGTTTCGGCACTGTAGGCTGTGAGAACCGGAGGTTTTGAACAAACGACTCTAAAACACCAGTGAATGAAGAGTTGTTTGGGGTGTACAATATCGTGGAGAAAGGAAAGGAGGATTTAGAATTTCCTGAGAGACACTTTAAAAAACTGTCCTTAATTGAGAATGAATCTATGAATGAAGGAGATAGAACTAGCAGAAATACAAGTACCGACAGAAGGGAAGAACCTGAAGGAGCCATTTCTTTTTGTGTTTCAAGAAATGATGTCCCTACGGTTCCTTCAGAGAGCTGTGATCTTTGGATGAATTTATAGGCCATGTTTTGCATTTTGTTTAAAAATTGCTTTTGAAAATAAATAAATAAATATTTTTAATTTTTATTTTAAATTAGATTTTTTTTGTTTTTAGATTATTTCTATATGTTGATGTTAATTTTTTTTTTTTAAATAAAATAAAAATATTTTAATGCATTTCTAAACAAAAAATATTTTCAAAAATAATATCAACATCATGTGTGAAGACAAATTAAACTTAGCATGAAAGTCAGGAAAAAGTCTTATGTTCAACATAGAACAGTTTTGTTTACGTGGTAAATGTTTGAATTTTTTGCTTCCAGAATCCAGGAATCAAGCTTTAATGGTCAAATAATTTTTTTTTCATATACCAGACTGCGTTTCAAACATAATTTTGAAAAAAAAATTAAATTAATATTTTCTATATTTTAAAAAAACAATAATACGATAATATCAAAAATAATTTTAAAAAAATAAAAAAATATCATTCTAATACATTCTAAACAAAAACGCACATTAAAAAATAATATAATTATAATCCCAAACGCCGCAACTCTGCTATATTTTCTATATTTGACAATAAAAACTATATAGTTGACATTTAGAATTGAGTTCTGATCAATCATAATGTGATCTGTTTCGGATAAGAACACAGCCTTAATTCGGCCAATCAAATCTATAACATGCGCTTTGACAGCATTCAGTTCGATCAAACCCGAGCGGTGCGGTTTCGGCGCCTTAGATGTTCTAGGCTACCATAAAAATTACTTCAAGTTTGAGGGAAGTTAAGGGTGTTGCGGTTTTAAAATAGTTTTTGCTTTAATTGTTTTCCAGTTTTTAATATCAACAAATCAAAATCATTTAAAAAAATACAAAAATAAAGTAATTTTTTTTTCATTTTCAAAAGTATTTAAAAGCGAAAAGAGAAATTGTGCGATACAACTCCTAAATTCATGTTCTAACCTCTCGTCAACCTTGTTGAGCATCGTGTGGAGCTCTCTTCTTCTTTTTTACCAACTTTTATGCGACAGTTCTTGTCACTCCCGCTTCCTCTAGAACATTATTCATGGTGCTGGGTCTACGATTGAAACACCAGGCTGAGATTGTAAAACATGACATCGCGATGAAGATAAGGTTCGGACAAAAAATCTCCCTGCACCAGGAAAATTTCTACACACGTTGCAGATTTTCAGAGTGCAGACGCGTTGATTGACTAGTATAATTACGAATAAGGAGTCGATATGTCTACTTGACATGGTTTTTTATTATTATTATTTGTAACTAGTTTACTTGAAACTTCTCGTCTCCTCGTTTTTATTTGAAACTTCTCGTCTCCTACTTGTTTTTTTCTTTCCTGTTACGATTCTTTACTGTTTTTTCGAGTCGTGTTTTGTTTATGAAGATCTCCTTTTCCTTTCTTTACAAGTTATGGTCGTTCTTTGAGTCTCCATCTGAACTCTGGACAACGTTTTTGAGGGAGGAAGCATGGTGACTGCAGTTGCGGCACACAAAAGGCAGTGTAATGGGACTTTTCCCTTTTGGTTGGTCAACGAAAAATGGAGGCAAGACAGTAATATTGATTGAATTAAGAATAAAAAACATATGGGGTGGAAAAATTATTAATCAAAGAATGATTAAAAGGAAAGGAAAGTGATCTAGGGTTTGAGAAATGAGGTCTCACGTGCCTTGAGGCTGGATTGAAGAAAAGATAATCATGGAATGTATTGAAAAACCATTTGCCTGTTTTCTTTCCTTTTTTCAAGAGTTGAAGCTCGTCTCTCGCTCTCCTACAGAGGAGCTATGATTTTTTTATTAAGTAACCCTAACATCACATCTTAGCATAGCAGGTTGGATAATTTCGAAAAATGGAGCTGTAAAGGGCATGTTGTTTGGATGCACAAAGCAATGATATCCTGTTGATCCTTGTTAAACTTGGTTAGGCCCAAGGGCTATTATTGGAAATTCACCACCCGAAACTACAAAAAACATTGACCTAGTGAAGCCCTAGTGAAGTTTTTAATAACCTGATTTACCCGTTTAAACTCGGTCAGTCAACACCAAGTACATTTAACAAAAGAAATAACAAATAAAAAATTTGACTTGGAGATCAAGTATATAACTGTTATTAATGCAATTTAATTATATATCTTAATTTTCTTCCATTATCTGGCTACAAAAACTAGTGACTTGGAGAATACTATTGTTGTGTTCTCCAAGAGCTTGACGTGATGATAGAGGACTTGCAATCTGCACAACAGATCTCAAATTCGAGTCAAGACATGTATCCATTGTAAAAGTCTGGAACAACCAAAATTTTACTTCTCATCTATGTCTATAAAATATATTTTTTGGATAGTGATAGTTTAATCGCATCCATAAAAAACTACTGCTGCTCTAAATCGTTCATGTATACAATTGGTTGATTCAATGAATGCCTATATTTTCATTCTCCGTCAATTTAATCAAACATCAAAAGTTAAAAGTTGGCATCAAGATAGAAATTCTGTATAAAAAAACAGCTTGAAACAAGATAATTGGTTACATTTACGAACAATATACACCTCAAAAAAGATTCAAGCAGGACATTTTTGGTCTCTTGACTGCCAGAATATTAAACCGATTCAAATGCATATTAAACTATTTAGTCTAGCTTTTGTCATCTCTCGAATATGCCTTTGACATAAACCATACCTTTTTCACTGAACTGAAGCTCCTTCCTCATTTGCTCTACTTGCTGATCGTCACCTTGAACAACGATCTCTGATAAGGTCCCGTCTTCTGCCACCATCATTTTAACCTTGATCTCCTCTTTCCTCGATGCTCGCTTCCAGTAGTATGCTCCCCTGCATGCATTTCATCTCAAAAGCATCAGTGCAAGTATATACGGTGAGATACTTGAAAATGTTAAAGGAAGCATCTCTAAAGTGAAAACTCTTTGGGCTTGAAACTTGCACAGACTCACATTACCTTGTACTTGATTTTTATCAAATAAAATAGGGGTGGTGAGATTCGAACTCGTGACCGCAAGGTCAACAAGGTTCTGATACTATATTAAGGAACCATCTCTCCTAAAAGCTTAAGTTATTAGGTAGGGCCACATAATATAATTTATATTATTCTCCAACAGAAAAAACTCGATTAATTCTTTGGCATATGAAGCACTTACGCCAATGGACTTAGAATGGTGATCCAGAACCAATTGTTACCGAAGTCTGGAAAAGTTATGGTAAGCACAAGCGCAACGCTAGCGAGGCTAATGCAAGTGCAGAAAGTAAGCAATGCTGCCTGGCCTCGGTTTGGGACCATAATTCCCTCAAACCTGCGCACATTTGAAGATGCTGCACAGTTACTGCACAATGGAAGAATGCGCAGAGAAGTACAATGAAGATGATGAGGTGGGGATTGGCTTACGTGATGGCCTCTCCTCTATCAGTGACTGAAAAATTATTGCGAGTGAAGAAAGATAAGATTTCTCCTGCAACCTGAGCTGGTTCTTTCTTCCCTCCCCCTTCCCCTATAAATGTTTTCTGCACAATCTGCAATTAAGGGGAAACCTCAAAAAGACAAACCCCTCCGACAACTATAGAACTGTATCAATTTTATCCCCAAGTTTCATAAATTTTCAATTGAGTCTTTTCATCTATATTTGATCATCGATTGCATCCAAACCGCACTTATTCTTGCAAGAAAAAAATGTTTCTTTGTAGAGAAATTAACTTCTTACGTTGAGGAAATCTAGCATAAGACCTTAAATAAGAAATAAAAAATGTTTAAAGAAAATTAGATTAACTAAAATTTGTTTCTGGATGAAATTGAATCAAACTCAATAACGGGAGGGCATTTTGAAGTTTGCAAATGATTAGCTAAGAGCAGGTGCTGAATTTCCGCATCTCATTCTCAATGAGTACTAGGAATTAAGATAGAAAACCACTAATTGATGGCCAAGCCTCTAAGTGAAGATTGTATAAATAATTTACAGCCTACTTTACTCCTAATTCAGGGAACTAGTATAAATTAAATAAAAAAAGTAAAAAAAAACTGAGCTGAGATGAACAGAAAATGGGCAGCTAAGAAGAACATATTAGCAGAAGAAGAAAGGGAAGTAGGACCTTGGATTTAACAGAGCGCTTGATAAGAGACCAGAGGCCAGGAACAGAGATGACAAAGAGTCCCAAAGAAGTGTAGTAGCTAGCCAATGAGTAACCAGCAGCACTTTCTGCAACTAAAAACATGGATTCATGGTTTTGAAGCTGTTCCATAGCAGCAGAGGAAGACAAAAGATGTTCCTGGAGCTGAACAGAGACTCGAGCCATCACCCTCTTTTGTCTTGTGGGGATTGCTCCAGCTTGTCCTAGCCATGGCTGACGGTTGTGGTGGTGGGTGAATAATTCAGTATTGTTTCTGCTCAGCTTCGATTTTGAGGGTAGAGAAATGGGTGGAAAAGGATGGGGTGATAACGTTTTAGCTGCTGCCATTTTCAGTGTTGCAGAAAACAGTAAAACATTGGGCCTCTCATTGATGAAGTCCTTATGGTCCACCACTATGTGATGGATAGTTAGCCACATGAATGGTCCATATTGTTTTGGAATAACTACAAATCAATCCCTTAACTTTAATGTATTTCACATGTCAGTCCAGTATTATCCATTCTTCTTAATTTTAATGACAAGAAGACTCGATTCAATCTCACTACCAGTTTGAAGTTGATTATAATCAAGGATTCCCGTGATTAATGTGTATAAACTTGTTTTTATTGAGGATTTTGAATCTGTGAATAACAGCAGCTGCTGCTGCAGAATTTGCCCAAACAAGATCTTCTCCCAGAACTCTTCCATGAACATCAATTATACGGGCATAGATGACTTTGACTCCGGCAAGGCCATTATCTATACAGCTAAACCATAACGCACTATCACTGTTCGGATTGGCACTGTTCACGCAGACTCATCGGCACTATTCATGTGCATTTTGGCCCGGTGCTTCGCGGGTGTATTTCCTCTTTTTTTTCTTTTTTTTTCGGTTAGAACAGTGTAGAGGCGAAAAAGCTAAACCATAACGCACTATCACTGTTCGGAATGGCACTGTGCACGCAGACTCATCGGCACTATTCATGTGCATTTTGGCCCGGTGCTTCGCGGGTGTATGTCCTCTTTTTTTTTTTTCGGTTAGGAACAGTGTAGAGGCGAAAATAGCCCCCGAAAGAGACAAAAAACGCCGTCTTTTTCGGGGGCTGAACGGTCATTGACCGGTCCGTCCCGGTCCGGACCAGTTCGGCCGGCCGGTTTTTTTATTTTTTAACTATTAAAATGAACAGTGCATCGACGGTTTCACCCCCCGAAAACGACAAAAACCATGCCTGGGGGTGAGGGGCGTTCCGGTAATTAGCCAATTTTTTATTAATTTTTTTCGCTGACATCTGCTGGCGCGTTGGAGGACGCGCCGTCCGTTTCAACGCTCACGCGTTCTTAGGGAGGCGCGTGCGGCTTCATAAGACGTCGGAAAACGCCCAACCGCCGTCTAGAATGATTTTCAGGCATGTTCTCTTCCACATGGGGTGGCGCGTGTTGCACTATGGTGTCCGGAGACGTGTCAATAGTCGTTTGAATTTCCCCCCCTATTTCTCTCTCCTGCCTGCGCCAGATGACGTCAGCTAAGCTGTTTTTTGTCAAAGTTCATTTCCGTCCCTGAACGTTTTAATTTGTTTTTCTGGTCCTTATTTCTATTAAATGGGTTTTGATTTGTTTCAATTTCGTCCTTCAATTGAAATTGATTAGGTATTGAAGTTCCAGTTCGGTCCTCATACTTTTAATTTTACGGGGCGGGCTGGAATTCTAAATATTTTTGGTATCAAAGTTTTGATTAATTTCAATTTCATCCTTCCATGCAAATTTATTATAAATCCTTAATATTTTAGGTATCAAAAGTTTGATTTCTTTCAATTCTATCCTTCTATGCAAGTTAATTATGGATTTCAGTTTCATTTTAGTCCCAGTTCTTTTAATTTCCGGTTTTGTTTTAAATTATTTGGTTTCAATGTTTGGGTTTACTTCAATTCTGTCTTTTAAATTAAAGATATTATTGAAAGTATATCAAATTAATTATATATTTGTATATTTATGTCAAATTAAAGTATGTAAAACTAATATTATGTTCAAATATTTATTGAACATTATCGCCTAAAAATATATAGAGAGAGAGGAAAAATGACCTAGGATTTTTTTAATAACAGAAATTCATATCAATATTCTTAAATACATTTAATATAATAATACGATGAATAAATCTTATAAAAAAAATTATTGGTTTCAAGATTAAATTTTGTGTTCTTTTGTTTAAGTTTATTTCTTGAAATAAATTTGCAGTGTTTTGACTTTTTAATTATATATTTGTATATTTATGTCAAATTAAAATATGTAAAACCAATTGTATGTTCTAATATTTATTGAATATCATCACCTAAGAATATAGAGAGAGAGCGAACAAAATAGCCTAAGATTATCCTTTAAATTCAATATATTATTTAAATTATGTCAAATTAATTATATATTTGTATATTTATGTCAAATTAAAATATGTAAAACTAATTATATGTTTGAATATTTATTGAATATTATCGCCTAAAAATATATTGACAGAGAGGAAAAATGACCTAGGATTTGTTGGAGGGCAGAAATTCATATCATGTTTTCTTAAATATATTTAATATAATAATATGATTAATAAATCTTATATAAAAAAAAATTGCCTTCAAAATTTAATTTTGTGCTCTTTTATTTAAGTTTATTTCTTTACAAGGATTTCCAATGTTTTCATTTTTTGAAGGGCAGAAATTCATATCATGTTTTCTTAAATATATTTAATATAATAATATGATTAATAAATCTTATATAAAAAAAAATTGCCTTCAAAATTTAATTTTGTGCTCTTTTATTTAAGTTTATTTCTTTACAAGGATTTCCAATGTTTTCATTTTTTGAAGGGCAGAAATTCATATCATGTTTTCTTAAATATATTTAATATAATAATATGATTAATAAATCTTATATAAAAAAAAATTGCCTTCAAAATTTAATTTTGTGCTCTTTTATTTAAGTTTATTTCTTTACAAGGATTTCCAATGTTTTCATTTCTAATATTTTAGATATAATATTACTGCGGAAAAAAAAAATCTTAAAAAAAAAATGTTGACAAATTTACCTGCATTATCTACAAGTCAAATTAAAAAATATACAAGTCACTTCCCGTTTCCATTAGACTGTTCTTTTTAGACGGCAAATAAATAATTATAGCACAAAAAAAAATTAAGTTTATGTTTGAAAAACAAATTATAATATTTTTATTTCTAATATGTCTGATATTTATTGAATATTATCGCATAAAAATATATTAAGAGAGAGGGAAAATGACTTTGGATTTTTTCAATGACAAAAATTCATATCAGTATTCTTAAATATAATTATACTAACTAAATATTAAAATAATAAAATACAATACATATACAAGCAATTAATTTTCTACATAGATAAAAAAAACCCGCCGCATCGCCAATTATTTAGTTCATTATAGATAATAGGAGTAAATATTTTTTCTCAGGTTGCTGGAGTTCAAGTCCCCCTGCCACCGAAAATGATTTTTGAGTAAAGAACAGTGTTTTCTATTGTTCATAAGTGTTTGACATGTTTTTTTTCAGTCATTTTTTCGATAACTGGGGTGTCCGGGTCAGCTTATGCGCATCACAATAAATCTCTGAACTTAATTTTTTTTTACAGTTTTCACTGTTTATGAATATTTAAAAAAAAAAAATCCTCTTCTTTTTTTCAGGCTTTTTTTTTTTTTTTTTATACTCGCGGTGTCCGGGTCAGTTTACACGCACCACAATTTTTTCCTCACATATATATATTTTTTATAACCGGGGTAGGTTACACGTGTCACGAATAATCCTTTGACATTGTTTTTTATTTTTTTTCAACTTATAAATTTTTTTTATAACTAGAATGTCCAAGCTAGCTTACGTGCACCATGACTATTATTTTGTACATAGCCAAAGGAGATCACAATTTCAAACAGTAATAAACAGTGATTTGAAATGTGGTTTGGTTTTTCATTACTATTTAAAGAAATTGATTGAACTATGATTCTGGTAAGATATGACAAGAGTGTTTGGTAATGCGTTTGAAAATCGCTTTTGAATAAATTTTAACTTTTTTCAATTTTAAATTAAAAAAAGTGTTTCTACATGATTTTGATGTGCTTATGTCAAAAATAATTTTTAAAAAATAAAAAAACACTACAACACGTTAAAAAACAATTATTTTTCTACATATAAAAAAGCTCAGCGCAACGCGCGGGCAAATCAGCTCGTATTCTCTAAACACCAGCCCGAAAGGATCGTGGGCTGCCAACCCACCAAAGGGCTGTCATATTTTCTAATGCTTTCTATCTGTTGGAATAAAAAAAGTTATGACAGAAGCTTCTGGACAGAAAAAAGAAAGATACAAGATTAAAGAACGAAAGATCTAAAGGAAGGAAATCTTATTAACTATTTTTTTTCTTATGTATTACTCTTTATATTTATAAATTATGTTTCTCATTATTTATGGGTTTTAATTTCTAAACAATCAGTAAATTAAACTAAGCAAAGAAAAACCTAATACTTTCAACAACACCATGTAATCTCGATTTCTTTATGACTATCAACATATCTCTCATCTCGGTAAAATTATCGTATTTGAGTGGTTTTATAAAATTATTTGTGATTTTATCTTGAGTTTTTACACGCTTGACTTCAATTTTTTTATTTGTAATGCAATTTTACAGGTAATGAAATCTTATGTCAATGTGCTTAATTTATGTTGTTAAATATTGGAGTATTTGTCAAGGCAATAACTAATGAGTTTTCCACGTAAATTTATATAGACTTCTCTTGTGGTATTTATAACTCTTTCAATAATCTTCTTAACTATATGAAATTATAAACTTATGTTGTAGCGGCTACATATTTGGCATCATGAGTTGATAATGTGAATATGGATTGCTTGCTTGGAGTTTCCATGTATCATTCTTCTCAATTATTGCAATCGTGTCAATTCTTTACTTCTCATCTTTTACTATTTCTCTAAACATCATAGGATCACATCTACAAGATGACAATATAGTACATCATCATTAATAGGATTATTTATCTTATATCAGTCATCAAGGCTCATTATCTTTCTTGGTGGACTTAGTGGGTTGCCATTATTTAAGCTTCTACAAAAAGAAAAGATAAGTGTTAAGTGGAGCTCATTGATGATTGTGGAGATGTAAATAAAGCTCAATGCTTCCGGTTACCTTTAAGTAAGTAACCTTTGGTTTTTTTTTTTATACCATGTATCTTATGGTGTCATATCATTCAAACTTTTTGTTGGACATCTATTTGACAAGTAAACAACACAATCTATAACTTTAGTCTAAAATTCATTTGGCATTTTCTTAGTTTTGAACATATTTCTTTTTTCTCTCCATCACACCATTTTGTTATGAGATTTTAGAAATTGTTAGGAGTCTTTTTATACCATAACCTTCACAAAACTCATTAAACTTCTTAAAACAAAACTTACTTTTTATTTGTCCTAAGTGATTTTAAAGAATAACTATTTTTTAACTAATACCTTAAACTTCTTAAAACAATTAAATACATGACATTTCTTTTAAGAAGTATGCTCATGTTCTTATACTATAATAATCAATAAAAAGTAGAAAATATAATTTGTTTACCAAAAGAACATGATTGAATAGGACCATAATCATCTGCATATATCTCTTATAAGGTTAACTTACTTTTGATGTAGACTCCTTTAAGAAGTTATTATGGAATTATTTGCCCATTTAACATCCTTCACAAAATTTATTTGGATGTTCAATATATGGTAGACCATTCAACATCTTTTTTTGTGTCATCATCTTCAATCTATAAAACATTACATGTTCAAGTCTCATATACCAAAGTCAAGTCTCATCTTTCACACATGTCTTTAGGTGTATCTATATTTTTGTTTAGCAAAACTATTATATTATTTTTTATGGTTACCTTTGTTATCATAGCTCTATGGTGATTATATAATATCAAAGTATAATCTTTCATCTTAATCTTATAAATTTTCCACGACAATTATCCCAAACTCAATAGCCTGTTATAATTGGGATATAATAAACATTAGCAATAAGTGTATGACTATTATCTTTCAATCTAATAAGAATATTACCTTTTATTTTTGTAATAACTTATGAATGATCTAAAAAGGTGACAATGTTTTTAATTGATTCATTAAGCTTGTCGCACCTGACATCATGGCAATCTTACATATAACATTGTTTTCAAATAACATAATATGACATCTTATTCTTAGAAAGAAAATATTTGGTTTAAGGAGTCACTACCTAGGATAATGGTCTCTTAATATTATTATGTCTTTCGACTTAATTTTTTTGTAGATTTATCCAATTATAAATTATTTTAGCCTTAAATCTGCATTCCCTCATATTTAGGCACAATGAAGTTACAATATGTCTCTTAAATTCGTTTAAAGTTTTCAATTTGATTTTTCCATCAACATCAACCTTTTTTTATTTTATTTTGTTATTTTTATTTTATTTCGAGTACAATTTAGAGAATAACCTATAAATAAGTTATGACTGATGGGACGAGGATTAATGATAGAACCTGACCAGCGACATAAATATTAGCAGATGAAAGTGCCTTTCATGTTACATGTGATAACATAAATTGAAATTGAATGAAAAAAAAAACTAATTTTAGATTGCATAAGGGCAGGTTCTTATATGGTATATGAAATTGCTTCTTAAAATATAAAAGCATCAATTAGATATTTTAAGGTGATTTTTGAATTATTTTTAAAAGTATTAAATAACCCTTTGCATGAATTCCAATCCAAGCACAAAAATAAATGCACCATGTTACGTAAAACACTCTTAATTAACCTCTGCACACACCACACAGGCAACAACAAGTGAATTCCATGTTTAGATTTCTTGTAGCATTCTTGGGATGAATGATTCCTTCATTAAACTAAAGCATTTAGAAAGAAATGGAAAAAAAAAACTTCAACTATCAACCAGATTCACTCACGACTTCAATCAACTCTCATTATTTATCGTTTGCAGGCTTGTAGTTGTTAGCAAGTCATTTTTGTTGTACTCTTAGTTGATGCTCTTTTAGTTGTAATCGTATTTTTTTCTTATGTCTACTTAGTGCTTTACAATTATAAAAGTTTTGTATTTAACTCTTGTATTAAGACAATCAAATCATATTATGAAGTTAAATTTTATTATTAATGTTGCGTTGAATTCTGATTAACTTATTTAAAGGAGAAGTTTGTATGTAAGTTTGGATTCGTATAGGTATCGAACCATGGAGAGGGGACCATGTCCATGTATCGATCATGGATTCGGGAATTGGGTCATGACAGAAGGACTAAATTGAAAAGATCATAAATTCATCACTATACTGAAATTCTTTCCCATAATTCATCATCAATTCTGTATAGAATCTTGAATTTCACTGCATGGGCCAAACTATAATTTGTTAAAGTTCATGAACGAAACTGTAATTTTCACAAATTGAGGGATCAAACTGAAAGTTCATCATTTTCAACCTCAAGACCATTATCTAGACTTCCATCCAGCAAGGGTTTTTTAAAACTTCTCAATATTTTTTACTCATCACATCAATTAATCCTCAAAATCATTTTTCTATATAAAATCTTTCAGATCAACCATTACCCATAACAAATAATCCATAACATTTTAATTAATTCCTCAATTAAACCCAAAGCAAAATCTTCAAACCCTAATCTTCAATAAATTCAAAATCTTAACTAATAACATTTTTTTCTCTTTTCTTTCTCTCTTCCAGATTCTCTCTCTTAAAAATTTAAGATCTCTCTTATTTCTACATATTTATATTTATGAAGATTTGTACATTTACCACAACACCCCTCATTTATCAATATTTACTTCTAATCCTTTCAAGGCATTGTTGCCTTTTCCTATTTTCTTTTAAAACATAACAATTAACAAAGAACCTAAAAGAGATCGTTGTTTCACTGTAGATGCACTATAGCTCCAGACCCGTGCGCACTGTTCACTCGCAATTTGCTTCCGTGCGTCGCGTGAGTTCGTCCGCCTTTTTTTTTCCTCTTTTGTGAACAGTTGAATAACGTTTTTGTCCATCGAAAAGGACAAAAAACGGTTCTACGCTGGAGGGGTGCGGCGGTAATTGCGCGCGTGCGGACCAGTCTGGTTCGATTCGGTCCGGTCCACCGCACTTTTGTTTATTTTAATATTTTTTGAAAATGGCTAAATACAGATATAGCCCCGAATAAGACAAAATTTATGAATTGGGTACAGGGGTAACCCGGTAATTGACCCACTTTTTTTTAAAATACTGTCGCCGCGTGTGGGGCACGCGACCGACAGTATTCCGCCTCACGCCCTGTTAAGGTGGCGCGTTCATCGTCTTAAGGTGGCCAAAAATGGTCTCCTGGAGTCTCTGTCGATCCGCCTCCGCGTGGTCTTCCTCCTGGTGCGGCGCGTTTCATCACCCGATGTCCGTGTACGCGGCGGTGGCCGGTTAAAGCCGTTGTTCCGTTTCTCTCTCTCCTGCACGCAAAAGTACACGAGAGGCCCCCAGGTTTTTTGCCTTTTTTACTTCGGTCCCTGGACTTTTAATTTGTTGTATGGTACAGGAGAGACCCCCAGTTTTCACTTTGCATATCGGTCCCTTCCCTTTTAATTGAGTCCTTCGATTGAAATTAATTAAATGTTAATGTTTCACTTCGGTTCTCCTTCTTTTGATTTCCGGATTGGGTTTAAAAACCTTAATAAATTTGGTATGCAGGTTGTGATATTTTTAATTTCATCCTTTGATAAAAATTGATAATATGTTTGATTTTTATTTTGACCCTTATACTTTTAATCTTTGATTTTAATCCCTATATTTTTTTTTATATTTTTAGAATAGTCTCTGTTTTTGTCAATGTATATATAAATATGCGCTTAACTTTGGTTTTTAATTTTATTTTGTGTTTATAATCATTTAAAAATTAATATTTCTGTTTTTTTCTACCTTTGCTCTTGAATATTTTTCACCTGATCATTTTTGTTTCTATTTTATTTTTTTGTTTGATCTTTTGTTAAAGTTTCTAGGATTTTTTTAGTCTTTCATTTATTTTTTTTCTTTCATTATTAACATAATAATAATGATGATGATGATGATGATGATGATGATGATGATGATGATGATGATGATGATGATGATGATGATGATGATGATGATGATGATGATGATGATGATGATGATGATGATAATGATAATAATAATAATAATAATAATAATAATAATAATAATAATAATAATAATAATAATAATAATAATAATAATAATTTAATTATTTTTCTTGTTGTCTCTTATGTTAATGTTTTTTAGTTAATAATAATAATGATAAGAATTTTATTGTTTTTCTTGCTTACTCTTTTGTTAATGTTTTTTAGTTTTTTCTTCTCGGGATAATTTAAGAATTTTTATTTTGTTGTCAGTAATAGCAATGATAATTGTTTTTCTATTTAAGTTTTTTTGTTTGATCTTTTGTTAAAGTTTTTAAGATTTTTTTAGTCTTTCATTTAGTTTTGTTTTTTTCATTATTAACACAATAATAATAATAATAATAATAATAATAATAATAATAATAATAATAATAATAATAATAATAATAATAATAATAATAATAATAATAATAATAATAATAATAATAATAATAATAATTTAATTATTTTCTTGTTGTCTCTTATGTTAATGTTTTTTAGTTAATAATAATAATGATAAGAATTTTATTGTTTTTCTTGCTTACTCTTTTGTTAATGTTTTTTAGTTTTTTCTTCTCGGGATAATTTAAGAATTTTTATTTTGTTGGCAGTAATAGCAATGATAATTGTTTTTCTATTTAAGTTTTTTTTGTTTGATCTTTTGTTAAAGTTTTTAAGATTTTTTTAGTCTTTCATTTAGTTTTGTTTCTTTCATTATTAACACAAGAATAATAATAATAATAATAATAATAATAATAATAATAATAATAATAATAATAATAATAATAATAATAATAATAATTTAATTGTTTTTCTTGCTTACTCTTTGGTTAATGTTTTTTAGTGTATCTTTTCAGGATAATTTGATAACTTCTATTATTTTAATAGTAATAGCAATGATACTTTTTATATTTTAAAACTTTGATGTTGCTATTGTTATAATAGGGTGTGTTGATCTATTTTATTATGTTAAATTTTGCATATATAAATATTATATTTTAGTTTTGATCCAGCAAATCGTATAAAAATTGTTTGCTCAGCCCGCAACATAGAATTTTATTTTTGTTTTATCAACTATTATAATTTTTTTTATTTGCTCTTTCTTTTAGTTTTTTATTGGTTTTTTTATTATTATTTTCAAGTTAGATGAATTTTTTTTTACCTGATAATTTTGATTTTATTTTTTTGTTTGATCTTTTGTTCAAGTTATTAGGATTTTTTTAGTCTTTCATTTATTTCTGTTTTTTTTATTATTAACACAATAACAATAACAATAATAATAATAATAATAATAATAATAATAATAATAATAATAATAATAATAATAATAATAATAATAATAATAATAAATTTAATTATTTTTCTTGCTAACTCTTTTGTTAATGTTTTTAGTGTTTTTTCTCTCAGGATAATTTGATAATTTTAATTGTTTTAGCAGTAATAGCAATGATAATTTTACATGTTAACACTTCGATGTTGCTATTTTTATAATAGGGTGTGGTAATCTATTTTATTATATTAAATTTCGCATATATAGATATTATATTCTAATTTTGGACCAACAAATCCTATTAATTTCTTTAATCCCAACAATCATAAATTTTTTTCGCTAAGCCTGCAACGTAGTGCAATCAATTTAATTATTTTTCAAATCAAATAATTTTTTTTCCAGGTAATAATTTTTATTTTTGTTTTATCATTTATTTTATTTTTTATTTCCTCTTTTGTTAATGTTTTTAGGCTTCTTTTAGTCTTTGTTTTAATTTTGTTTTTTTTAACGCAATAATAATATTAATATTAAGAATAATAATAATAATTTTAGTTTTTGTTCTTACTTGCTTTCTTTAAAAAATTTGCTGTTTTTTCTCGAAGTAGTTTAATAATTTTTATTGTTTTGACAGTAATAGTAATGATAATTTTAGAAGTTAATTCTTCGAAGTGAACAATTGTATCATTCGAAAAAGACATAAAACACGTCTGTGAGGAAGGGGCGTTCCGGTAATTCGCCAATATTTTATTATATTTTCGGCTGGTTATTATTGGCACGTCATCTGACGAGCCGTTCGTTTCCGCGCTCACGCGTGTTTCGGATAGCGCGTGCGCCTGACTCCGGCGTCCAAAAATGCCCAACTGGCGTTTAAAATGATTTTCATGCATGTTCTCTTTCACCTGGAACGGCGCGTGTGACACTATGGTGTCCAGAGACGTGTCAATGATTGTTTGAATTCTCCCCCCCCCCCCCCCCCCGTTTCCCTCTCCTCCTGCGCAAGCTGATGTCAGCGCAACTGTTTTTTGTCAAATTTCATTTTATGTCCCTCAACGTTAGATTTGTTTTTCTGACCCTTATTGCTATTATATAGGTTTTGATTTGTTTCAATTTTGTCGTTCAATTGAAATTGATTATATATTGGAGTTTCAATTAGGTCCTCATGCTTTTAAATTTGCGGATTGGGCTGGAATTACGAAGATTTTTGGTATCAAAGTTTACATTGATTTCAATTTCATCCTTCCATGCAAATTTATTATAAATCCTTAATATTTTTAGTATCAAAGTTTGATTTCTTTCAATTTTATCCTTATATGCAAGTTAATTATGGATTTCATTTTATTTCGGTCCCAATTCTTTTAATTTCCGGTTTTGTTTTAAATTATTGAATTTCAATGTTTTCATTTACTTCAATTTTGTCCTTTAAATTAAATATATTATTTAAAGTATGTCAAATTAATTATATATTTATATATTTATGTCAAATTAAAATATGTGAAACCAATGATATGGTTTAAGATTTATTGAATATTATCGCCTAAAAATATATATATATAGAGAAAAATGACTTAGGATTGTCCTTTTAATTAAATATATTATTGAAGGTATGTCAAATTAATTATATATTTGTATATTTATGTCAAATTAAATTATGTTAAACTGATTATATGTTTGAATATTATCACCTAAAAATATATACAGAGCAAAAAAAAATAACCAAGGATTTTTTGAAAGAAAAAAATTAATATCAGTATTCTTAAATACATTTAATATAGTAATATGATGAATAAATCTTATAAAATAAAAAAAATATTGGCTCCAAATTTTAATTTTTTGCTCTTTTGTTCAAGTTTATTTGTTGAAAAAAATTTACAGTATTTTGATTTTTAATATTGCAGATCTAATATTACTGGGGAAAAAATACAACTCAAAAATATAAGTTTATTTCTGAAAAAAAAATTACAATATTTTTATTTATAATGTGTCGGATCTAATATTACTGGGGAAAAAATACAACTCATAAAAAAAAATTACCTGCATTATCTGCGATTAAAAAATATACGAACTACTTTCCATTTCGATTATACAGATTTTATCAATTATAATTTTACTAATTAAATATTAAAATAGCAAAATACAATACATATAAAAACAATCAATTTTCTATATAGATAAAAAACCCCGGCGCATCGCGCGGGCATATGGCTCGTATGTACTCAAAACGAAAAGATTCATAATTTTCTTTCTTGTTACAGCTTGGCCATGATCCTGGAACATGACATGTCTAAAGAGCATGCTTGTGAAATGGTGTCCAGGGAAGGTTCCTCTTCAGTTTCTAAATGCTCTGTAGCAGTAATGTCGGCTAAATTATCGTCTTCACAAGACAGAGTTTACACAACCAATTTTTAATCCACAAGTTGTGTGTAACTTGTTGAAAATATGATAAAAAAAAAATTCAACTAGGAATTGAATGATGCCTTCTGTACTCGTCAAATCACTATATAAGTAGTCCTGGGACTTGAGTTCTTGAAAAACAAGTCAGGGAGATAGAAAAGTTAGCGAAAAATGGTGCTTTCAAGTTCTTTAATTATTTCGAGTCTTGTAGTCTTGCTACTCTCTCCTTTTATAGTTTCATTTACAATTCAGGATAGGTTTCTGCAATGTCTCTCAAACACCTCACATTCCTCCTTTCCTTTCTCCACTGCCTTGTACTCTCCAATGGACAACTCTTCCTTCCCCACCGTTTTACTTTCTACTGCTCAAAACCTCAGGTACACATTTCCTTCAGTGCCGAAGCCTGAGTTTATCTTCACCCCGTTCAATGAATCTGACATCCAAGCAGCTGTTGTTTGCTGTAAACAGCTTGGAATTCACTTCAGAGTCCGCAGTGGAGGCCATGATTATGAGGCCGTCTCTTATGTCTCTGAAACTGAATCCCCTTTCATTATTATAGACCTTGCCAAGCTACGATCTATTGACGTTGACATCGAAGATAATAGCGCTTGGGTTCAGGCAGGTGCCACAAATGGTGAACTTTACTACAGGATTGCTGAAAAAAGTAAGACTCGTGGTTTCGCTGCTGGCCTTTGCACCAGTTTAGGCATTGGTGGGCACATCACAGGAGGTGCTTATGGTCCTATGATGAGGAAATATGGCCTTGGTGCCGACAATGTGATCGACGCCCGCATAGTCGATGCCCAGGGAAGGATTCTTGATAGGCAAGCCATGGGGGAGGAACTTTTTTGGGCAATCAGAGGTGGAGGCGGAGCTAGCTTTGGTATTATTACTGCCTGGAAAGTAAAACTGGTCCCTGTGCCAGAAATTGTGACAGTTTTTACAGTTCCTAAGACCTTGGAACAAGGTGCCACTAAGCTTCTCTATCGGTGGCAGCAGGTTGCTGACAAGCTCGACGAAGATCTCTTCATTAGAGTTATCATTCAAACAGCTGGTAAAACGGGTAATAGAACTATCACGACTTCCTACAATGCCTTGTTTCTCGGCGATTCCGATAGACTCCTCGAGGTGATGGAAGAAGGATTTCCAGAATTGGGTTTGACATCGAAGGATTGTATCGAAACTACATGGCTTGGATCTGTGCTCTATATTGGTGGCTTCCCGAGCACTACACCTCCTGAAGTTTTACTCCAAGCAAAGAATAACTTGAGGAGCTACTTCAAAGCCAAGTCAGATTTTGTCCAAGAACCTATCCCAGAATCGGGGCTTGAAGGGATATGGAAAAGGTTTTTTAAAGAAGATAGTCCTTTGATGATATGGAATCCTTACGGTGGAATGATGAGCAAAATTTCTGAGTCGGAGACTCCTTTCCCCCATCGAAAGGGTGACCTGTTCATGATCCAGTATGTAACTGCCTGGCAAAATCCTTCGGGGAATGTTGGAGGGCACATAATGTGGATGAGAGGGCTTTACAAGTACATGACACCTTATGTTTCCAAGAATCCGAGGGAAGCATATGTGAATTACAGGGATCTCGATTTGGGTACGAACAGAAATGCTCGCACGAACTTTAAGAAGGCAAGAGTCTGGGGTGCTAAGTACTACAAGAATAACTTCTACAGATTGGCACTTGTGAAAAGCCTGGTTGATCCTGAAAACATTTTCAGGCATGAACAAAGCATTCCACCTCTTCCGATGCACATGAGGTAAGGAAGCTGAAGAGGAATCAGTTTCCAGGAAAAAGGGTGGTTGGATCACCATGTTCATGTGTCTGTGATGGGACCAGAATCCTGGATTTATTCTAATATTCTGGTTCAGTTGACAGCCATTGCTGTCGCAGAATAGAGCAGCTTATTCTTTCAAGTAGTGCTCAAAATATACTATAAAATTTATAAATAATTGTGGTAGTCGAAGCCCTGATGATGCTCAGATCTACATTGTGGTGTAAAATATTTTTGTTTAAGAATATATTAAAAATCTGTTGAGATTTTTTTATTTTTAACATTACATCAAAACTATAAAAAATATATTTAAAAAATAAATAATATTCTCGTTAGATAATTGCACTTACAAAATGCTGTCAAATTGAAACAATGCCAAAAGTAGTCTTAAAATCGATTAAAAAAATCACAAGAATACAAATTTCTTAGTAGAATTATAGAACCATCTGTCATAGAAATCAACGAGCTGGTTGTAAATTTTAAAACCTTTGTACTCAAATTAAGATTTATATTTATTTTCTGAAGTTCATAATTTTTTTCATGTTAAGTTTTGTGGATAAAATACATATTTTGAATTTAATTTTTAATATTAGTGTGTAGTTAATATTTTAAAATAGAAAAAGATATTTAGTTTCAAATAATAAAGGCATGTACGGTAAAATGGAGTCAACAAAAGTGGCACATTATAAATAATCATCGGCGTCGCGTTGAAGAAGCAATAACGTGTCTCCACATGGCCACTTGTAGGGACACGTGGCAAACTGGGTCAACTTACTCTCGTGGAACAGCGTCCACTTGATTTTTCCTCTGAATCGAGCTGCCTAGTCACAACACGGTTTCGGCCAGACGATCGAATTTGCCCGCACTGCGTTGGGTTTTTTTATATGTAAGAAAATGATTGATTTTATATGTGTTGTAATTTGTTATTTTAATATTTAATTAGTAAAACTGTAATTGATAGAATCTGTTAGAAATGGGTTTTTTCTCCGCCTAAAAGTGATTGAATGTTACTACTGTTAAAACCGTTTTGATAATTATTTAATCGATAGATTGTACAATTGGAATCAATTTTTTTTTGTGATTGTTGTGTATGTTTTATTTGTTTCATGAATTTTTTCATTAGCAAATAGTAAAATTACAATCGTTGAATTGTAGCATAGATAAATGATTTGTTTTTATGTTTTATTTGTTTCATAAATTCTTTCATTAGCAAATAGTAAAATTACAATCGTTGAATTGTAGCACAGATAAATGATTTGTTTTTATGCAACAAAAAATTTGATTGATGATTTTGTTTTAACTACTTTGGTAATATTTTAATTGGTAGATAGCGAAACCGCAATTGATCAAATTGACTAAAGATATATTATTTGTTGCCTGCAACATACTAATTGTTTGTTGGACATGTTTTAACTATTTTCCGAATAATTTATTTGACAGATAGCAAAAATGCAACTGCTAAAATTTATCAAAGATTATTTTTTTTCAGATTTTTTCTTCATATTATTATATTAAAAAAAAATTAGAACACTGAGATTAAATTAATGTGAGATTTTTAAAGAAAAGTCAGTTCAAATTTTTATATATATTTTAAGATGTTAATATGAAAAAATATCACAATATATAATTAGTCTCTCCTATTTTTTAAGGAAAAAGTCCCAAAAATAATATATATAAAATTTAGGACCATTAACAATTTTGTTACATGTTAAAAAATTTGGTGTCAACTGTGGCGAAATGCAAGGTAATTTTTTATTTTATTATTATAGATAATTTGACACAATTTTTCTACCTGTCTTGTCTACGTGTGGTTTCGTATATTTTTTTTCGTGATATGAGATCTGAAATATCATACATAAAAAAAAAGCGCGGAAGTTATTTTTCACAAAAATAACATTGACCAATAAATTTTTGTCACAATTATTATAGTTGTCATTATAAATATTATTATACATAATTAATATTCTAATTATTATTGGTCATACTATCGATGACACCGCCATTGTTTAAAAAAGAATTTTTTTTATTTGTTAAGATTTATTCCTCGTATTAATATATTAAAAATATTTTAGAATACTGATAGTAAATTATCATTTCTTGAAAATAATAAATAGGTCATTTATATATATATATATATATATATGGGGGTAAATTTGTATTTAGCTATTTTAAAAAATATGTGCAATAACCTTAATGCCGCCGATAGTTCCTGTGCATTTTTGTCTTATTCATAGGTATTACGGTTATTTTACTGTGTAAAAAACGGGGAAAATACAAAACTACCCCAAACAATCTAGTAATGCCAACCGGTACCATGGAAAATTTGAAAATACCCCTGATCCCAAGGCAAGGGCTGAGGCGCACTGAGAGGCGAAATCGTTAATACACTGTTGTAATCCACAGTGTTTTTGTGAGTGTGTGCATAGTGTTTGAGCGAGCTGTTTTAGGTTTTTTTTAATAATAATAGTTGTGGTGCGCGTAAGCTGACCCGGACATCCCGGTTATAAAAAATATATATAAGTGGGGGGAAAATAGAAAAAAATGTAAAAAAAGTGGGTCCTGGGATTATTCTTGGCGCGTTTAGGTTGGCCCGGACACCCCGGTTATCAAATAATATATATACGTGGGAAAAGAAATCGTGGTGCGTGTAAGTTGACCCAGACACCCCAGCTACAAAAAAAAAACCAAAAAAAATGTATAAGTGGAAAAAAAAAACAGGAAAAAAAATGTAAAAAAAATAGGCTCAGAGATTCGTCGTGGTGCGCGTAAACTGCCCCGGACAGCCCGGTTATTAAAAAAAAATGAAGAAGAAAAAAAAGTGCAAAGGGAAAGCACATTTTACTGTTCATTACTGTGATTTTCACTGTTCATTCATGTTTGAAAGTAAGCGTAAGCTAACCTGAACACCTCGATTATAAAAAAAATGAAAATAAATGTATAAGTTAGGGGTGAGCAAACCGAACCGAATAACCGATTTAACCGAGAAAACTGAAAAAAAATAACCGAAAAAACCGAACCGAAAAAACAAACCGATTAAACCGATTGCAAAATTATAAAAAACCGTCCGGTTCGGTTCGGAATCGGTTTTGTACGGACAAAACCGATTGAACCGAACCGAACCGGTTCAGTTCGGTTTACTCACCCTACTATAAATAAAAACTTATGAAACCCTAGAGCTGCATCTCGCCTTCCCTTGGAACCGTTCCGCAGCTTCGCCTCTCGCCTCTCTCCTCTCGCCTCCCTCAGCCTCTCGGTTCCTAAATTTTCTAACACAAGCAGACTCTCGCCTCTCGCCTCTCTCCTCTCGTCTCCCTCTGCCTCTCGGTTCCTAAATTTTCTAACACAAGCAGACTCTCGCCTCTCGCCTCTCTCCTCTCGTCTCCCTCTGCCTCTCGATTCCCAAATTTACTAAACCCTAAATTTTCTAACCCAAGCAGCCTCTCGCCTCTCGTCATCACAGGGGTGGACTTAAATCACCTTGGTCGCGTAGGAGAAGAAAACACGAAGTGGGGTATGTTGCTGTCTCTGCTGTGACTGATTTTTTTTATTGTTTTGTTTAGTTATTCATCAGGTCTCATGCTTTTTTTTATGTTCCTTATGCTAATTTCTTACTGCTGATGGGGTGTTATCTTTTCTTAAACTCTAATGCAGAGTATCGATCCAAGTCTTAGACCAGAGGTTTGGCCATTTCTCCTTGGAATGTAAGTTATCGTTTATATGCCTTTTTACATTTGATTTTCTTAGCATCTAAATGCCACAGATACTTGGTTGAGTGAGGTTTCTTATCTGCTTAATTTTTCCTTCTGCTGCTGGTTTATATAGAATTGGGCTGTCACAAAGTGCTCTATCTGTAAATTTGGAAAAATCATTAATGGTAGGCTAGGAACAATGTAATTGTTGGCAACATAGTTGTTAAATGCAAACATTCTCATGTAAAAGGTCTCAACATTTATAATCTATGCTACTGTTTATGCTACTGTTTTTCTGATGCCTTCCTAGGAAGCTTTTTTCTTATTGTTTGTGCTCATTTGTTGTGAGGATGCATTAGCACTACTATTATATTGTGGACTAGACCATGCTGTATATATAGTGTAAATTCATTATGCATATATGCTGCGAATAAATTGTGGAATTATTATGAATATATGCTGCGAATATATTGTGGAATTATTATGAATATATGCTGCGACTATATTGTGGATTTATTATGAATATATGCTGCGAATATATTGTGCATTCTTAAAATATATATTATTAACATGTTTTGATCTTTTTCATTTGTTAATTACAGATGGAAAACCAAAATGTTTCATCCATCGACACTACCCCAACATCAACCACTGCAGGATCAGGATCTGTCACAAATGATAGAGGTAAACAACCTGAAGTCCTTATATTGGGGAAAAGAAATGTTGATGATAGGAAAAAGTCACAAATTTGGGATCATTTCACAAAACTAGATGGTGATCCTAGTAAACCTAGAGCTGCATGTAATTATTGTAGAAGGCATTATGCATGTCATACTATTTTGAATGGAACAAGCAATATGTGGAGTCACTTGAAAGTATGCAAAAAATTCCCCTTTGTGGTTGATAAGAAGCAAAAACTGTTGGTATTAGAACCTAAGAAAGATAGTGATGAATCAGAAGACAAAAATATGGGCACTCTAAAGGCAATAGGTTTTAATCATGAAGAATGTAGATTAGCACTAGCACAAATGATTATAATTGATGAGTTGCCTTTTAAATTTGTGGAGGGAAGGGGATTTAAATCATTTTTGAGGACAATACAACCTAGATTTGATAGTCGTTCTCGTTTTACTGTTATGAAAGATTGTTTAAAAATTTATGTTGACGAGAAGGAAATTTTGAAGATAGCACTTAGGGGTCAACGATTATGTTTGACAACAGATACATGGACATCAATCCAAAACATTAATTATATGTCCTTAACAGCTCATTGGATTGATAATGAGTGGAAATTTCATAAAAGAATTCTCAATTTCTGTCAAGTTTCAAATCATACTGGTGAGGTAATTGGTCAAGTGATTGAGAATTGTTTGTTAGAGTGGGGGATTGACAAACTTTTTACTGTTACAGTAGACAATGCAAGCTCCAATAATGTGACTATTTCTTATTTGAAGAATGTGATGATAGATTGGCCATTTAATATATTGGAAAATTATCATTTGCATGTAAGATGTTGTGCACATATTGTAAATCTTATTGTGGGTGATGGCTTGAAAGAGATTCATGATTCAGTTGTTAAGATTAGAAATGCAATTAGAAAAATTGCATATAGAGTGTAAAAAGCTTTTATGTTTGGATTGTGCAACTCGATGGAATTCAACTTATCTCATGTTGGATGCTGCAGAAAAATTTGAGAAGGTGTTTGTGAGGTTAGGTGAGAGTGAACCTAGGTATATGGGTTATTTTTTAGAAGTTGATTCAAAAGGGAATAAGAAAAATATAGGGCCACCTAATTCGGATGATTGGGGAAATGGTAGAATTTTGGTGAAGTTTTTAAAGATCTTTTACACAGTTACATTAAAGTTTTCTGGCTCATTACATGTGACATCAAATTCTTTCTTCAATGAATTGATTTACATGCATTCAAACTTGTCGAAACTGTGTAAAAGTCGAGATAATATTTTAAGTGGAATGGCAATGAAAATGATGTTGAAGTTTGAGAAGTATTGGGGATATGATGCAAATCAAAATTTCATATTGTATGTGGCTAATGTTTTAGATCCACGTTTTAAGTTGAAATATGTTCAATTTTGTTTTGGTGAGTTGTATGATTATCACCAAGCACGAGATTTAACAACAAAGGTGAAAGATCATTTAGTTGGACTATATGAATTTTATTTGAGAGCTGATGAAGTGAAGGATGTTAATAGACATATTTATGATGTTAATGATGTGGATTGCAAAGATACAGAGGTAAATGTTAATACTTTTGCTCGGTTCAAAAGACATTTACAAAAGGAAGAAAGTGTAGAAAATAAAAATGAAGTGGAGAGGTATTTGAATGATGGTTGTGAGGATCCTGATGATGAGAAATTAGATATTTTAGGTTGGTGGAAGGTTAATGGTTCAAAATATAAAATACTTTCAAAGGTTGCACAACATGTTTTAGCTATTCCTGTATCCACAGTGGCTTCTGAATCATCTTTTAGTACAGGCGGTCGTATACTCGACCAATTCCGAAGTTCTTTATCTCCAGCAACTGTTCAAGCACTTGTTTGTTGTCAAAATTGGTTACATCATGGAGAAATCCCAATCGACATTACAACCTTGATAGATGATTATGAAAAATATGAAAAACTTGAATCAGGTTATTTTTCTTATACATTTGTATTTTAATTTATTAAATAATAATCAACTTATTTGCAATCTAACATTTCTATTATTTTTTGTAGAATTTGGTGGAAAGTTAAATCTAGCGACGGATGATAATTAGTTGAAGACCGATTGTATTTCTTGAAGTTTTTTATGTTAATGTTTCTTGTTTTTTTAAGCCCTTTTTGAAGGCATTTTCTGTAATTTAAATTTAAATTTGTTCCTTTGTGTAGTTTTAATTATCTCTCATCATGCTAAATTACACAACAAAATTATTAGAAAGGTTAAAAGAACTTAATAAACACTATATTAACAATTTAATAAATTAATATTTGTATTTGTTGCAAAAACAATTTTAAAAATACTTTGGGTTCTTGTACAAAAATAGTTTTTCAAGCTTATCAAAAAATTTATTAGAAAACCCATCAGAAAGCCCATCAGAAGGCCCATCAGAAGGCCCAAAAACAAATTCGGTTTTATGATTTTTTTAACCAAAAAAACCGGACCGAACCGAACCGAAAGTGGCCGGTTTTGAATAAATTCGGTTCGGTTTCGGTTTGATTTTAAAAAAAAACAAAAATTTCGGTTAGGTCCCTATTTTGACAAAAAACCGAACCGAACTGAAAATGCTCACCCCTAGTATAAGTGGCTAAAAAACAGGAAAAAAAATGTTTTAAAAAAAGTGGGTCCGGAGATTAGTCATGGTACGCGTAAGCTGCCCCGAACACCCCGGTTATAAAACACAAACAAAAAAAAGAAGCCCGATTATAAAAAAAAAGTGCAAGGAGAAAGCACCTTTTCAAACAGTAATGAAAAAAAAAATCATGGTGCGCGTAAATTCACCTGGACAACCCGGTCATAAAAAAACAAAAAAAAAACATATAAGTGGCAAAAAAAAACAGGGGGAAAATGTTAAAAAAAATGGGTCTGGAGATTAGTCGTGGTGCGCGTAAGCTACCACGGATACCCCGGTTATATAAAAAAAAAGCCTGGTTAAAAAAAAAATGGAAAGCCCCTTTTCAAACAGTAATGAAAAGTGAAAATCATTGTTCATTAAAAAAAATCATGGTGCGCGTAAACTGACCCGGACACCCCAGTCATAAAAAAACCAAAAAAATATATAAGTTGTAAAAAAAACAGGAAAAAAAATGTTTAAAGAAAAATGGGTCCGGAGATTAGTCGTGGTGCATGTAAACTGTCACTGATACCCCGGTTATAAAAAACAAAAAAAGAAGCCTGGTTTAAAAAAAAATGAAAAGCACTTTTTCAAACAATAATGAACAGTGAAAAACTGTGGAAAAAAAAGGATCTGGAGATTAGTCGTGGTGCGCGTAAATTGCCCCGGACAGCCCGATTATTAAAAAAAAAGTGCAAGGGGAAATCACCTTTTACTGTTAATTACTGTGATTTTAACTGTTCATTCACGTTTGAAAATAAGCGTAAGCTGACTTGGACACCGTGGTTATAAAAAAAAATGAAAAAAAAATGTATAAGTGGCAAAAAAACAGGAAAAAAATGTTTAAAAAAGTGGGTCCGGAGATTAGTCGTGGTGCGCGTAAGTTGCCCTGGACACCCCGGTTTTAAAAAAACAAAAAAAAAATGAAGCCCGGTTATAAAAAAGTGCAGGAGAAAGCACCTTTTCAAATAGTAATGAGAAAGAAAAAAAATGATGGTGCGTGTAAATTGACCCGGACACCCCGTTCATAAAAAGAAAACCAAAAAAAATGTATAAGTGGCAAAAAAAAAAGGAAAGAATGTTAAAAATAAATGAGTACGAAGATTAATTGTGGTGCGCGTAAACTGACACGGATACCCCGATTATAAAAAAAAAAACCTGTTAAAAAAAATATTCTGTTCAAACAGTAATGAAAAGTAAAAAAACTTTTCATTACTGGATGAACTCTTTTAGCTATATAGTAATAGTAATTTTACTGGATGAACTCTTTTAGCATACAATCGAGTATGCTGTCGTTGATAATAACGCTGGGAGTAATGTTGGAAATTGTAATTAGACGTCCGGTAATTATTTCTTGCAAAATAAGATTTTATTTTAATAATAAATATTAATTAATTTCATGTACAATATAATATATATAAACCCATAGTTAAGAATTTTATTTTAATTATTAGTATATTTTACTTTGAAAAAGGTTAAATAGTAATAAAAACAAATAATATAGTTTAAAAATGATCATAACTTTTAATGGTCCATGAGGCGCATAAATTTGGGCATGTCACTTTTCACATACCAATAATAATTTATTGAAACGTGATGACAACATATTAATTATTTAAGAACTGCTGCATTTTTTAGTAATTACTAGCTGGATTGCCCGCACTACGTTGCGGGCATAGTGTGGACAGAACAAATAATCCTCATAACTGTATAGATTAAGATATAATATTTTAGTATATAAAATTTGATATAATAAAAAAGATCAACATCTTTTATTATAATAATAGTAAATCAAAGTCTTAACTTCTTAAATTATCATCACCATCACTGTCAAAACAATAAACATTATTTAACAAATCTCAGAGAAAAACCAAAAAAAATTAATAAAAAAGCACGTAAGAACAAAAACCTAAAATTACTATTATTATTCTTAATATTTATATTATTATTGTTTTAATAACGGGAAGAAAACAAAATTAAATCAAAGGCTTAAAAAAACTTTAAGAACATGAACAAAAGAGCAAATGAAAAAATAAAATAAATGAAAAAAACAATAAAAATTATTGACTGGAAAAAAAATTATTTGACCTGAAAATTTATAAAAAAAATATTACACTACTTTGCGGGCTGAGTAAAAAGTTTGTATAACTATTAAAAGAATAAAAATTATCAAATTATCCCGAGAGAAAAAAAACCTAAAAAACATTAACAAAAGAGTAATTAAGAGAAAAACATTATTATTATTATTATGCTAATAATGAAAAAAAATAAAAGACTAAAAAAATCATAAGAACTTTAACAAAAAAATCAAACAAAAAAATAAAATAAAAATTATCAGGTAAAAAAAGTCATATGACGTAAAAATAAAAAAGGAAAAAGGAAAAAAAAACTAAAAGAAATAACAAAAAAAATACAAATATCAATTTCCAAATGATCATAGATATAAAATAAAATTTAAGAACTATTTTTTTTTTTGAAAAAAATATACCAGCCCAACAAATATGAAAATAAAAAAAAAATAAAAAATCAAAGCTAAGCACACTTATATATATATATATATGGACAAAAGTAAGGATTATTCTTGAAATTAAAAGAAATAAAGGGATTAAAATGAAAAATTAAAAGTAATAGGGCTGAATTGAACATTAAATATAAAGGGATTAAAATCCAAAATTAAAAGTATAAGGGCCGAAATGAAAACATCGAAGTCTTAAAATCTAAGAATATTATTACCATTACAACTAAAACAATAAAAATTATTAAATTATTACGATGAAAAAAATAAAAAACATAAAAAAAAGAAGCAAAGAAAAAAAACTAATATTATTATTCTTATTGAGTTAATAATTGGAAAAAAATCAATCAAAGAAAAAAAAATGTCAATAAATTGTTTTAAAAAAAAAGAAATAAAAAGAAATAAATAAAAAAACGTCAAAATAAATAAAAAAATTAAAACAATTAAATTAAATAAAAATGAAAAAAAAAACATAACTGAAAAGATAAGTGAAAAAAAAGTGAAAAAAAAACGAAATAAGAAAAAACGTCAAAATAAATAAATAAATAAATAATCAAATTAAATAAAAATGAAAAAAAAAACATAACTGGAAAAAAAAAAAGCAAAGGAAAGAATAAGGCGCGCTTGGCAGGGGTTCGCATGTGCCTCCAGTGAGCCACATGTATTTCTCTGTCTGTTTTTGTGAAACAATATATAAATAGTATATTTACTGTTCAAAAATCAAAAACGAAAAAAAAAAAAAACACTGTTGAAATCCACAGTGTTTTCACTCACAATAAACAGTGAATTCCTGAGCTGTTTTAGTTTATTCTATAATAATAAAATGAAAACTCGCTTTTACGTGAGAGTAACAGAAGAAAGGGAAATGCATTTTTGCTGGAAATGGTGAAACGCACGGCTGCAATGGAGGTTGATTTGCCTTCGGGCAGCAGACGCCATCAACATCTCGGGCAGCTCGTTCAGTGCGAAAATGCAGTGTTTTTGGACGGGCCAACTGTTATATTTGTCAGTTTTTTTTTTTATTTCTTTAGCTTTAAATGAAAAGGAGGAAAAAGTATTTTGAAGTCAAATTATGGTAACGGGTAGAATACAGATAGGCATCTATTTCGGGCAGCCTTTATTAATATGCAGATACAATGAAAGATTTGAATAAAAAGGCTGCATTGTTTCCGTCCACAGTGCACTGAGTGTGCAGCCTTGATCTCTTTTAGCTGTTAGGATAAAGGCAGGCCTTAGCTCAGTTTGTTGAGCGGAGGACTGGAGTGGTGGTGGCAGCAGACAATGTGGCAGGTCGGATATTTATTTTTATATTTATTTAATATTGTTTATGTACCAGGTTATAATGTTAGAGATTCTGTTTAAAAATAATTTATTTATCAAACTAGTTTTTGCAATAGATATTATTAAACCAAAAATTTGGTTGATACAAACAAATAACTTGGGGTTAGTGCCCTTGGTATATTGACAAACACCCTTTCTCTCTACAATGCATGTGAACAATAGTCACACTACTAATTGCCAAACCAAATAAAAAACGAAAGAATTCGGTAGAGATAACGTGACTGATGACATAAGACTTGTGATCTGGAATTCTGGATACTAAATCTATAAGAATCAATCTGTATAAGCCCAAAACAATGCGTCAAAACATTCCAAAACCGAAACATTTCGTATCAATAGAAAAAACAAAGCGTTAACTGAAACGGTATTGACAATCTTAAAAGAGAAAGTCAGATAATTTACATCTCAATTTCACTACTCCTATCTCCATAGCCACAAGCAGCAATTCCAAGCCTAGATTAAATTATTCAGAAGTTGGTCATGCAAAATACAAGAAATGTTTTTGTACAGTCCAAGACGAATCAAGAAAGAGTCACAAAGAGGGTTTGTGCCATAAAACATGAGAAACAAAGTGTATCCCTTCCCAAAAGCCCGATCAGAATTTTTGGAGTACTATAGAATGTTGACGCAACTGTATATACTAGTGAATGTTTACATTTGTAACTTCACTGATGCATATTCAAATCTTGGTAATGGATTACCCATCAATATTCAAATGCAATCAGCTTCTCATGATAAAACAGTAACTACAAATACAGGAAAACAAAGCCATGCCCTCTTTGAAACACAAAGCATTCATGGAATTAACTAAAAGCAATATAAGCAAGGAGATTTTCTCAGAAACAAATTAATAATATAAATATATATAGAAGGAAAAAATACAGAAGCTTAATTTATACAGAACTCCCAGGGGGGAAATGGGCACGACAAAAATTGATAACGTCCATGTCAAGTCTATAACTGGTAGACAACACTTGGATTAACATAATTTAAATCAATGGGTGGCTGAAGAACGAATTTAAGAACAAAGAAAATTGAATTTCAGACCCTTGCTAGATGTAATTCTATGCTTTCAATTACATTATCTACATTTTCGTTGCCATTTTTGATGGAGGAAGTGTTCCAAAAACTCTGTCCCACAACGAAGAAGTGATTCCGAATCCCTTATCTTGGACCCGGAAGTGATGGTTCATGTGGTATTTCTGCAGAACACAATTCGGAAGAACATTAGCAGGCTCATGGACCACTGATTTTAATCAGAACCCTTTATTTGAAATTGAGAAAGAACAAAAATGAGAGAAAGAAACATAGCAAAACTTCAAAATATGCTAGCTTTAATCCCAATGACAATTTTTTGTGATCACTGATCAGGTGAAACTATATCCAGTTACAAATCTTCTATGAACTGAAGGTAGTTATTTTAGGGGCTGGGGGTAACCACGTAGAACCGACAATAAGATTACCATAACCATTCTACAAGATTATATGATTGGTACTCAAAGAGTAAATAGGTGCTACGCTGCTCTTACCTTGAGATTTTTCGGTACATCATTTCCAGGATGACCATGGTGCAGATAGTAGTGAGTGCAGTCATACATCACATAGCCCAGCAAACCACCTCCGAAAAGAGCAGGAGTAATTGAAGGAGAAGCAAACAACAAGACCATATTCCAGAACTGGCGAGGAAAACTTTAAAGTAAAAACCAGTATGATCATGTATACAAAGCAGCTATTATGCACAAAAACAGTACAAACAGATTAACAAAGCTCTGAAATTACTCATTTCAATAGTGAGGTTCAAATTCGTCCATGTCAGGACAGAACGAATGACAACTGCCCAACAAAAGCTTTTCTAAATCAATCATCTGCCATTCTTTTGGTAAAATTATAACAGGAATTGAAACCATGGCATCTGATACAAAAAGTTCAATTGTCATTTATGATTAAGGTTGGAACCACCAGTATGCTCATCTCAGCCATATGTCAGCATAAAGTAATACTCTACTTTCACAAGGTGGTCTATGCTCATTCTCTTTCTCTTATTCATAATTCAACATTCTAAATTTACAGGAGGGGGCATTTCCCATCTTAGAACCCCCACATAACCATAAGAAAGTCTGGAAAATGTGTGCACACATGATGACTGATAGCCAGTTAATCTAAAACCCATGCTTAATGCAACAAGTGAACAAGAACAGATTCCTCTTGATGAAATTCATGGAAATATCCTGAAGAATGTTCACAGTTTGAAAAAATTAAAGTGCTCAGCATTCAAACACAACTTTTTATCAGCTACATGACCCAGTAAAGGCAAGGAAAAACACACATACAGGCACCAAGAGAATAGCTGTCGCTGCTGGAGGAAAAACAAGGCGGAGACCATCCATGGGGTGCTTATGATGACAACCATGAAGAAGATAGTGTAATGTGTTCCCCCTAAAGCAAGTTCACGTTATCAGAAGACTAGTCTACCATAGCTTAACAGTATAGAAAATAATAGATTCAGTGCATCGGTGTAAGTAGAGAGAGGACTTACCAATAGCTTTTTGTTTTTATGTGGAAAAGGAAGCGATGCAAAGTGTATTCCAGCAATGTCCAAATGAAAATACCACTAACCACCATTAAAGCTATCTCAGGAAGTGCATGCCCCATCCTTACAGACTTTAAGACGCAATAGCATACAACAGGCAGCCAAATAGAAGGAATTGCCCACCAAACAGTGCGTGTTAAGGACTGTACAAAATAGAAGTGTCAAAGATGTAATCATGTATTCTCAACAAATGCATTCTATGAACCTTAATTAAAATGCCTAAATATGAAAAATCTAACATGTATATACATGCAAGGATGAATTGTGATCATATTACAGGCTGGAAACAAAGCAGCAATACCTCCACAAACTCATTCTCAAAAAACCTAGGGCCTTCCCTGCTTACAATAGGCTGGTGCACCCATTCCTCATAAGCTTCTCCAAGATGGCCAACCTGCAAGAAATCTCAAGAACTTCTAATCACTAACAGAATTAAAAAATGACAGTGTGAATCATCAAGCTAAAAGTGCTTTGTAAAAAAAAATGTTACTCATATAAATCATGTGAATAAATTAAGCAAGAAGAATCAAGATTAAGAGGCTTCTGAAATCATGCTGAGGCAAAAATAGAAAGTTTAAAGCTAGCAGTTTCATTGAGCAAACAGACGAGGAAAAGGAAAGCGAGAACTAACTTATAAGTAAGATTTTCGATTCTTATTTTGAACCCCATAAGATAGAAATGAATCAAGGAGGAAAATAACATAAAAACGCAAAGTTCAGTAGAACATATCTGGCTTCGCAAATGCAACTACCATATGATTCAGTTAAAAAAGACTTGACGGTGCAACTGTACCTGGAAGACAAGGGGCTTGTCTAGATCAACAGTGAATTCCTGGGCTACCATCTTGAAACTTCGTTATGTAGCTGAAGACATATAGGAGATATATAAGGAATAGATTCAATGGAAAAAATTAAATTAGTACAGGAAATGCGGCATGTTAAAAGAAAAAAAAAGGGCTTCAAACTTTCTATAATCAAATAAGCCTCAGGGGCCCACCATTCTATACCTATCGAATTTGAACTTCACATTCACACCGTAATCTTTAGATACGAAGCTTCAAAACCATTAGCCGTATCATATATACCAGACTTGTAGAGAAAAATATAGCAATACTTAAGCATTAAGTATCATAAATCCAATCAACATCATCAACCACGTATAGAATTACGACTTGCATCAACTAACCCCAACTAGAACTAGAAGGGCAAACAATTATAAATTCAATGGTCCCACATACTATCAATTCCAGCTTTAAAAGCCAGAAATGTTCCACCCTGATTACAAACATTCAAACTCGCATTCCTCCTAAAAAATGAGCCTTCTTATTCAAGATTGGAATTTATTTATTTATTTTACTAACTGGAAAAAATTTCTATTACATAGATAAAATATACAAGTAGATGGGACCGTGGAAACAAAATCTTCAACATCTCAATCTAAGTAAACTATCAATCTTGATTACAATATACAAAATTTCTTCCTTTTCTCCACATTTCTCAGGAAACAAGAGGAAAATTTCACCATAATAAACAAACCAACAATGCAGCACAGAAATCCAATTTCAAAAACATCAAATCAACCACACAATTCTTTCAAAACCCGTCTTTCATTAAATTATATAAATACAAAACAACCACAAGATTTTCTCAGGAACCAATCAGAAAACAAAAACAAAACAAAGAAAAAATGCACTTATCATCCAAGCCCAACTTCAAACATAAAACCCCATAAACTTACTACAGAAAGAATTCAAACTTTCAAACACTAAAACCCAGATCCAAAAATAAATAAGTGAAAGAAAAAAGAAAAAGACGTCAACTTTAGGAAGAAAAAAAGAAGAAGGAAAGCGGGTCGGATCTAGACTCAAAAACCTTAAACTTTAATGGGTTTCTCACCTTTCTCTCTTTCAAAAACAAAAACCACCACAACCAGACCAAAGCTGTGGTGTTTTAGCTTCTGTCTGTGTTTTGCCTAGAAAAAGAAATGAGAGGAAGATGGTGGTGGCAGTGGAAAAGAAATAAATATAGTAAAATTAAAATGTATAGCAGAGAAAGGAAAAACGTGGACCGTTGATTTTCTTATGAGCATCAGAGAATCAAAATCAAATCAGTAGATTCCAACTTTGGTTTTGATTTCGAAATCAAGTTGGAATACAAAGGTTTCCAGCCTGGAAATTTATTTGCAAGGGAAAAAAATCAATTCAAAGGCCTTTTTTTTCTAACTGCTAGCCTGGCTAATTCTATGTGTTTAAATGCTATTATTGCAGAAATTTAGTTGGATGTTTACTGTTGTTAATGTTATATTGTGGACGATAAGGTTTGAATTCGAAGAAGCAATTGCTATGCCGTAATTAATTTGGAAATGTAATTATGGTTCTTTTTTAAAATATTTTTATTTAAAATAATATTTTTTATTTTTAAAAAATTATTTTTGATATCAATATATCAAAATAATTTAAAAATATCAAATAAATTTATTTAAAATTAAAAAAATTAAATTATTTTCAAAAATACTTTATTTTTCTATATGATTAGGATCCAAACCACAAGTTTTATAAATTAATTTTGGTTGACCTGTCTTTTATTATCTAAATTACATATAGATTATGTTACCTTAAGTTTGTTTTTTTTTTTTTATCCAATCTCATTCTTTCAAAAACAAATTCAAGTTTGTCATGATCTTTTTCTAAAAAAAAAAATATTTGTTTATTATTTTTATCTTGTTTTTTATTATTTAATTAAGATAAAACTAACTTAATAAAGTTGATTGGGAATTATGACTGATTTGTTTTTTTTTTTCTTCTAATTTCTCTTAAATGCAATTGCAGCATTTAGATCATCATTGCTTCTTCTTTTTTAATTCTAATTTTGGTTTTATTTTAATTCGAAATTTTATTTTAAAATGTCTTATTTTATAAAACACATCATTATTAATAAGTTAAATTGTTGACTTGTTTTTGACTGGCCAAGAATCTCATTTGACAGTCAACATTATCTTCAATAAAAATATTAGGTGAATATAACTAAATAAAATAATATAATTATTTTAAAATCCAGTTGAATGTATTTAGAAATAACTTTTTTTTATGTCAATGGCAATTATACCACGTGTTGACTACCAGTCACAGGCCATAGCAGTGATAGGATGCTGAAGAACTTCTATGTTAAGATTTGTTTGGCAATAAAATAAGCAATCTCACATGGTGGTGAGAAAGAGGTTCGCATGTATAATTAAAATTTTAAAAATAGATTGTTTTTTATCATTATTGTCATAATCTATAGTACATGGAAAGAATGATTTGTTTATGTTGGATTAAAATTGAATTTAATAAAAAAAAATTCACTTTTGTTTTAAACAAATATCTATTTTTATTTGTTTTTAGCTAGTGTGTCAGATCAGGGAATAAAAATAGGAATGTAAAATAAATGTTTTTGAGTTTTTTATTATTCCCTTTTCTCCATATATTCTGTCTCAATCAGTAATGCTAAACTTTATTCTTAGGAATTTTTTCACCCCGCAAAAACTCATTAATTGGTCCACATTTCATGCATATAATAAATGAATATTATAAATTCAATTTTAGTAATTTTCTTTAAAACTATAGTCTATTAATTATGAATATTAATATTAGATTTCCAATTTTTTTAGGTGCGCCCATGTTCTTAGAGGGGCCCTTGGAATTTTCACAAGGTTGAATTCATCCCCATAAAATTGTGCCCAAATGTTACGCATGTTGAATTGATTTTTTATTTTTTTGACTTTTTTTTATATATAATTATCCAATTATTTTTAATGTTTGGCTGGAAATGCAACACGTGGAGTCTAGAGATGATGAATTTCCATCTCACTCCCCATCTCCACAAAATTGTACCCAAAGCCTCCAAACTCTCCTTTTACCTTTAGAGCATGTGCCCCCGAATTCTTAACAAAAGATAATTATTCTTTGAAAAAGGTTATGGAGATATATGCTCATTTGTAATGTCTATTGGAAAAACATAATAGCATCTTTACCTTTCCTAAAAAAAGTCAAATATGTTGGCTTTGATTATCTTTATTACTAAATCCTATCAAAACATGAACAAAATAATCATAAAATAGTTAAGATGTCTTTTTTTGCATTTGAAAGATATGATTTTTTCTTATGAAAATATGCTCAAGATATGGTCATACACATGAAAACAAAACTCTTTTTATCCTGATTATTTGAAAATTTTAGAGAAAATCAAGTATTTTATATTGTGTTTGTATCTTATAATGTAAGTCAATGACATGATATTAAACAAAATTGCTAGAAAAACATTTGATGAAATCAAAAATATTTCAAAATGATCCATAAAGTTTTTTCTAGAATTTGTTTCTTAAAATTTCGGACCCAATATTATGCAAAATTGTTGGAAAAACTTATGAGAAAATAAAAAAATATTTTGAAATACCCATTTGAATTTTGGAAATCTTTAGTTTCTTAAATATTATATTATTATATTATATTGGATTGGGCCCGATCCATCCAAATGGGTCAGCCTCTTTCTCTCTCTCTCTCTCTCTCTCTCTTTTCAGGTTGGGTTAGACTCGACCCAAGCATTTGGGATGGTTGTTGAAGGTGGTGGCATTGCCAAAAGTAATGGAAAAGAAAGGGAGAAGTGGTGATAAAAAAGGAGAGAATTTTAGGTTGAAAAACATTTTTTTCATAACTTTGGTTTTGAACTCTTTGATGGTCTGAGCAAATTGACCCCTATTTATAGATGTATAAAAGCATAATCTCATCATTATTGGAGCAAAAATTTAGGCCTTAATTCAACCCCAAAACATCCTAACTGTTGGCTCAAAGTAGACACCATTTGTTGTCAAATTTGACAACTCATGGTTGTTTGAGTTGTCACCTTTAGGGTGGCACATTGTTAGTTGTGATGTCAATCAGTCGTAACGGACTATATTGTGGCAAATGTTAGGCTATTATTTTGTTGCAAGTTTGGTAAAAAAAAAATGATGAATGATAGAAACATTTAATGCACCAACAAAATAAACCTCTAAATTGTCTTTTTAGTGAAAAAAATAAAGAAAATAATGAACAATAATCAGGCGACATGTCAATGAACAATAATCAGACGACATGTCGTCTATTTTTTTTAGTTCTTCAAAGTTAAATTTGGTCTTTCAATCTCTTTTTTCACCAATTCAGTTTAAAACGCCATTAAACTATCTTTCTACTCTTTATCTAACATAATAATCTCTCATTCATTCATCTATTCAAATACCCATTTTCTAACTCAATTAACCCATGCTCAATTTAACAATATATACTTCAATAAGTCTGTTTGAGGAAATAAGATGGTTTTTTTTACAAGAATCCTTAAACCTCTTATTTCCTTAGCCCTAAATGTTTCCTCCTCTCTCAACCCTGTTTCTTCAGCCCTTGTTATTTCTTTGGTCCTGTAATTTATTTAATTTGTCTCAAGATATCCATTTAAGAACTTGCATCACAATCTACTCTCACTCATTTCTTCATTTGTTTGGAAAAAGAAACAACTCTCCATTTCTTTTTCCAAGCCATCAGTTTCTTGGCTCTTTTCTTGGGTTGATTTTTTTTCTTTGTAATATCCACACACACACACCCTTTATAAGGATCTTATTACCCTTATATTTGGGAGAAAATCAGGAAAAGGTCCAAGTGTGATTTTGTCTTTTCACATTGGTTTGTTGTGAATGCTAGAATCTTGAAGGGTGCTTTAGATTTTTATTCTGATTAATTAATTTTTCAATCAAACAATACTTGACATGTAGGATGAGCCCATTGCCTTATAGTAATGTGTGCAGTGTATTCTCATGGCCAGATATATTGTCCCGCCATGTCATTGAAAACATTGTCTTGTCCTTTTCCACATAGTGCGACTTGTAGTGGTGGTTGAATGATGATTTTTTATTCCTTTTCATGTTTTTCTCTCTCTCAACAAAAGTGCAAATTTATCCTTTTTTCTTTTTCTTTTTCAATTTTAGTCTTTAGGTTTTTATTACTTATTTTAGTCCTTGGCCCTTGTAGGAAAGTTTTGATGTTTTCAATTTCTTTGGTGAATTACAATTCATCATAGATCTTTGTTTTTCATTCACTTCTTTTTCTTTTGAATTTTGATTTTCCCCTTGATTTTTTTAAAAGTTTTATTTTTTAAAATTTCATCCTTCAATCAAAGTTTATTTTATTATATTTTTATCAATTTATCCCTCATTCTTTTATTATTTTTTTGTCTTTTTTAAAAGTTTTTTCTTTTCAATTTAACACTCCAATGTTAAATTTTTTTATGTCCTCTAATTTTTTTTATTTTGATTCTCAAACTTTTGATGCCCTCTTTCTTTTAATTTCTTTTTTGTTTTATAGATTTTCTTCTTGGTTTTATCGTTTGACATTTGATTTGTTAGGAATTAGGCTTGATTTTTCTATTTGTCGTGCTTCTGATCTAATGAAATGAGTCATACCTTTTAAGAGTTCTTACAGTTAGAAATTTCTTTTTCTTTCATTTTCTTTTATGATTTTATGATTTTGCATTATTTTGTTGTCAAATTAGTTCTGTGGTTAATTTTATTTTTTATATATATCTATTTATTATGGTCTCATGATCTAGGTCGCAAGATTTGAAATGATTATTTTAATCAAGTATTTTTTTTTAAAATGTTTCGTTTTGTATTTAATTTTTGAATGCTTTTTTTATACTAATGAGATTTATATTATAAAAAATAATTATTTTTAAATAACATTTTTGATATGTCCGACTTTGCATAATATTTTTTTATTTACTCAGTTTCATATGTGTTTCTATTTCTATTATCTTTTATTGATTTTAATAAACAAATTTAGCTGGCTCAAACTGATAAATATTTTATTTTGTGAGATTAAATATTTTGATCTACATCAATTTTGTACCTTTTCAATTTCTCTATTAATTGTTATTAATAATTGTTTTTTATTTATTTACATTGTCATTTTATTTTATTAGAAATTTACATTTTGAATTATTTTTTTTTATGTAAAATAACATATCGAAAGAGCATGTTAGGGTTTCTTAAAAAAAAAATTATTGGCGGAGCGCGGATCAAATATGGTGTGTGTTGTAACCAGAGTTATCAATCCCGTTCCGTTCCGGCCGGAACGGCCCGTTCCAGTGCAAAATCCGGGACAAAACGGCGACGTTTTTGTCCCGGGTTGAATTCCGGTGGGATCCGGAAAATCCGGCCAAATTCCGGCCGGAACGCTCCGGTTCCGTACCGGGCGTTCCGTTCCGGGTCCATCAATAATGAAAATCAACCGCAAATCATCCATAATCAATTTCCCAAATCAATTTCATTTCTTCAACCGCAAATCATCCGTAATCCCTCAAAAATTAACCCAAATCTCAAGTTTTCGAACCCATATATATATTGAACAAACTTGCAGAGGGGAGGGAGGGGCGGGTCTGAAAGAGGAGAGAAGCAGAGGAGAGGGAGGCTGGAAAGAAAGAGAGGGTGGGGCGGGTTCTGAAGATGGAGAAGTTGAGAAGGGGAGGGCTGACCAGAGAGATGGCGGGGAGGGAGGGGCTAACCATAGAGAAGAGAAGCAGAGGAGATGGAGGCTGGAAAGAAAGAGAGGGTGGGGCGGGTTATGGAGATGGAGGCTGGAAAGAAAGAAAGAGAGGGTGGGGCGGGTTATCGAGATGGAGGCTGGAAAGAAAGAGATGGAGAAGTTAAGAGGGGGGAGGGAGGTTATTTATATTTTTTAATATTAAAATATTGTAAAAATCTAAGAACTTAATTAAAATATAAATAAATATATTAAAAGATATCAGATCAAGATCCTTATTTTTATATTAATGATGTAGAAGATGTTTGATGTATATTTCTTTTATTTTAGAACATTTTACTTTCATAATATTTTGGAATTTTAGAGATGTTTCTAATTTTGAGATTATGTTTGTATTGTATAATTTAAATTTCATTTATCTTGAATTTAAATTATACTTGTTAAATTAATATTTTATTTTTTTCATATATATAATTAAATAAATATGAACAGTACAAAACCGGAACGGAACGCCGGAACGGATTTTACAACTATGGTTGTAACTTAGTGGAATTAAAGGGAAATTAAAAAGGTTTATAAAGTGTTGCAACAAAATGCAATTAAAAGGAAACGCGAACTCTTCTTCCGATGCTCGCGATCAATTCGGTTGTCTGAAAGATTACAATGTATTCATTAAGTATCCAATGTTCTTCTCCAAGTGGCCATTTCAAGATTAGAAAGGAACAGCCTGGTGTTCATATATTGATCGGTGACTATTATACAGCCATGCAATCAGTTTTGGATAATCACCAGAAACTTGGCAAGTACACACACACACTTACATATATATATATATATATATATATATATATATATATATATATATATATATGTAAGTGTGTGATATATATATATATATATACACACACACAGTCATTGAGAAACAAATGTAACAATGAAATCTTTACTTTTTAAATTTGCATTATGTAGGATTTGAATCCGTGCTGGTGGCTTGTTGCGGCACAGGAGGTAAATATAATTTTGATCACAGAAAGAAATGTGGAACTCAGGGTGTGCAGTCATGTTCGGATCCTCGAAAGTATATCTCTTGGGATGGACTTCAGGAATCACATAAACACATTGCAAAGTGGTATATTCAAGACAGCTTTTCAAAGTTCCAATGCTAAAGTTGTAGTAGAATTATCACATTTCTGCTATGAAGAATAACACATATTTGTAAGAGGTTGATTAGACATATATTTCAATCTCCTATAAAATTTAGTGGGATTGAAATTGAACTGTTTTGCATGTCAACAAAGAAATAATCATCGATCTGTTTTGACTACACGCATCTAAATAAAATTTCTGCTATGAAGATAGTTTTCTCTGTTAAAAAACAGAGAGAGTTGGCTATTTTTTTTATCAAAAATAAAGATAGTGGAGATAAAATCTCTCCTTGATATGTTAAATGGTAAGAAATTACTATGGCAATTTGACCTACTAATTTTGCATCTTCTCCACAGTGCCTTTTAACTTAAACGTGTCTTTTCTAAGATTTCTTCTGCATTTTCCCAGTGGCCAAACAGTTCCATTGCTTCAACTTTAGATTAAACTAATGATAATTTTCTCTTTAGAAAATGGCCAAAAACACTGATTTACTAATCTTGTTGTACAAGAAATCCTCTCTGTTCATTTTTCCAACATCAGAAGCGAAAAAGAAGGCACCATAGCTCAACAAAACCTATGAAGACTTGGCTTTGATAGTCCCATAACAAATTTTTCCACACCATTGTATCACACTGATAAAACTACTGCTGGGTTCCAAAAATCACTGTTCCGTAGTTAGTGAGTCTGCTTGGGGCATACCTGGGCATGCCTCAAGTAAAGTCTGTAGAATAATCTGCCATTTTTGCACAGTTATATTTGCAGATTACCAAGGTCAAAGATATTGTGTTTTTAAGATTAAATATTTGCCTTACTGATACTTTCCTTCCAAGATAGAAGAGGAAACAGAAGTTGGCTGCCAGGGGATAATAAACCCAACAGAAAAACTATGAAAAGATTTGTCAAACCAAACTCAGATTCTTTCTCAGACAACTGCTTATGTCCAAAATAAGGATACAAAACCATTAATCCAGCATTAATTTTCTTATTGTTTTCTAAAAGTATAAAAATATACCGAAGTAACATTAATAATACCCGAATTATGAGGTTATTAAGAGTAAGACAACAGAATCAGGACATGGAAGAATCGAACGGTATTGGCTTGAACTAAAGGTGGCAGACTCTTTCAACACATATAGACCTGGACAGCAGCAGATTCCTCGGAAGACTGATTCTTGAATTCATAAGCCCTGGTGGACACTATCTTTTTCCCAACTCTAAGTTCACTATATATAAGGGTTCTTGAAACAACAAATTTCCATCACCAAGTCCATAGGCTATCAGTCTCTTGCTAGTAATAACACAGGATCAAGATGGCAAGCCAAATTTTGGTTACTGTGAGTGTTTGAGGCATTGCTTGTGCTTTGGTCACTTCCAGAGAAATGGTGGTCAAGAAAGTGCTTTCTTGATCTCTTCCTTGAGCAGCCAAAATCCTGGTGGTCTTCTCGTTGCTAATACCCTATTTGGATCTGCTCCAAGCATTCCCAATGATATTTTAGCCAAGGCTTTCCAGTTGGACAAGTCTGAAGTTGAGAAATTTCAAGCTCAATTCTAGAGTACTGTCAAGGATCCTGAACTGAAGAAGATTTCCTCCTTTCTTACCAATATGTTAGTCTAGTATTCTTTTGTCTTCGTATTCGTATTCAACGATTTGTATCATTTATCTGCAACATGCTTGTACTATCACTTCCATAAGTTCTCCAACGGTTATAATTTGAGCAGGATACTGATGTTTGGTCACTGTAATTCCACACAAACACTGCTTTGTCATAGGTAGAAGATTTAAAATGCTAGGAGTGTAAGAGAGTGTTAATCTCACCTAAAAACTTAAGCTGTTATGATTTATATTATTCTCTAATACATCGTCTCAAGTGAAAGTCTTTTGGGCTTGAAACTTGCATATATGTCCACTTTACCTTGTGCTTGATTTTTATCAAAGAGAAAAAAGGTGGTAAGATTTGAAATCGTGACCGCTAGGTCAACAAATCTCTGATACCATGTTAAGGAACTATCTCACCTAAAAGCTTAAGCTGTAGATGAGGGCCCAGAATATGATTTATATTATTCTGTAATTAGAAGCAAGACTTGACTCACTGTCATATATAACACCTCAAACTACATGATTCTCTCAAACTGTTATCCGTAGAAGAAGAAGAATTCCCAGCAGAGAACATTATAACCTGACAGATTAGTTATTAATAATCTCTTCAGAATTAGCCAAACCATCAGCTTCAACCATGGCGTGTTCACAGATGATCTTATACTATCCTCTCACTCACAGAAACGCATTGAAGTCCGAATTCAACTTGAAAGGCTTTCCAGGTGGATGTGTCCGGCTCTTTCAATTGAGTCAACTTAAAAATTACAATTTTTAAGCTATGTTTAGTTAGTATTTCAAAGTCTCCACTGGACGTGGCGTGATGGCAAAGGGCTTGAGATCTGCGCAGCAGGTCTCGAGTTCGAGTCAGGACGTGCACCTCTTATAAGAGTCTGGGACAACCGGAGTTTTACTCGCTCACTTGGGCCCACAAAGTGTGCTTTCCGTGAAATGGAGTTTCCTCGAATCCAAAAAAAAAAAAGTATTTCAAAGATAAAAATAACATATACAAAATAATAATAATAGTAAAAATGCTATGTTTGAGAGCAAAATCAGAAATATAAATTTGTTTATAGAAAGCTTTGAATTAAATTTATATTGTTTCAGATAAAGATAAAAAACAATAACTAAATTACTAAACCCTTTTAAGAGACTCAATTCGTATAAAATGCCAAAGTTGCTTCTGTTTCAAAATTCATACTAATTTTGTAGATGTTATGTTTTATCCGACGATGGTATAGCCAACTTGGACCTAACATTTATTTTATTTATTTGCAGGAAATGAGAATCCGAAGTGAATTGTTGAACGAGCAGTGACTTTGAAAAACAAGACACCTCCACTATCTACTGTCATAATCCTATCCCAACAACAGCAAAATAAATTTAATCACAATATCCTATCCTAATGCGCAACAATCACCTGCAAAAAAGTTATTTTGTCCCTTAACATCAGATTTCTTGATCAAATTCTCACTCGAGTAGGATATGATTGGATTTGATTTGAACCTGTGATCGGTGTTAAACAGCCGATCATTCTACTGTTAAGGAACCATCTCATCTAAAAGCTTAAGATGTTAAGTGAGACCCTAGAATATGATTTATTTTATTCTCTAATATACACCTTCAAGTGAAAGCCCTTTGGGCTTGAAACTTGCATACAGACTCACTCTACCTTGTGCTTGATTTTTATCAAATAGAATGAGTGTGATGAGATTTGAACTTGTGACCGTTGGGTCAACAAGGTTCTGATACCATATTAAGAACCATTTCATCTAAAAATTTAAGCTGATAGGTAATGTTCCAAAATATGATTTATATTATTCTCTAACATCTATCACTAATCTACCGAAGTAACAATGGGAGTTGAACTCTATGATTCAGTAATATTCTGTAGCCACCACTCTCAATCTTATCCCTTCCCTGATTCATTTAGCAAGACTTGCCTGTGAAAAATCCTTACCAGCAATTTTTTGTGAAAAATAAATATATAAATACAAAAGGACATTAATATACTTGGTAGATATAAAATAAATATATATTTTTTATCATTTCAAAATAAAAATATAAAAGGTATCCTCTGTATATCTTCTTTAAGGTTGTCTTTTGTTTTTGAGTATCAAAATTCAGAGTGCTTTTGATGTGTGTTTTATTTTCAAAATTGTACCCTCCACCATCTTTATTTATTTATTTGCTAGAAATGAGAATCCCAAGTGAATTATTGAAATAGCAGTGACTTAAGAAAACATGAGACACCTCCACTGATGATCCTATCCCAACAACAGCAAAAACCAATCACAATATCCTAATGTGCAACACTCCCTTGCAAAAAATTCTCTTGTCTCTCAAATCAAAGACCTATGACATCAAATTTCTTGATCAAATCCTCACCCAAACCATCACAACTGGCTTCACTTACTCCACCCCAACATGGAACTGCCTTATTAGAGCCTACTCTAGAAGCCCCACCACGCCCACCAAAGCCATCCTTGTCTACAACTACTTCATCAAAACATGCTCAACCAGACCTGATAACTACACCTACCCATGTCTACTCAAGGCCTGTTCACGTTTGTTTACTGATTCTAATGGCAAACAAGTGCATACCCATGTGATAAAAACTGGCCTAGATTCTGACATTTTTGTCCAAAATGCTCTTGTGCATCTTTATGGCACTGTCGGAAACTCAAATGATGCTTGCTTCCTGTTTGATAGAATGCCTAACAGAGATGTGGCAAGCTGGAATTCTCTGATGGGCATTTATAATGCCAATAATTCATTCAATGAAGTGATGGTTTTGTTCAAAAAACTGATGTGTGGATGTGTTAAGGCTGATAGGATCAGTTTGGTAATTGTGCTGTCAGCTTCTGCACAGGCACAAATGGAGGGTCTAGAGTATGGAAAGTTAGTCCATGGCCATGTAATAAAAGTGGGGTTTGGATGTTTTTTGGAAGTGAATAATGCGTTGTTGAATTTTTACATTAAGTGCAAAGAGATTGATGAAGCGTCGAAAATGTTTGATGAATTTGTTCACGAGGGAGATGTTGTCTCGTATACGATTTTGATCAATGCTTATGTTGAGATGGGGATGATAGATTTGGCTCGCGATGTCTTTGATGAAATTGTTGATAAAGATCGTGTTTTGTGGAACCTGATGGTGCATGCGTATGTTAAGGCACAGTGTCCGAATGAGGCATTGGACCTTTTCGAGAAAATGGATAGTGAGGGGGTGATACCAGACGAAAATACAATGGTTAGTGTTCTTTTAGCTTGTGCTAGTTTATCGGACCTGCAGTGTGCTCGGCTTGTTCATCGGTTCATTAACCGGAATAGCAATGTAAGGCAGGACGTTTTTCTTAAAACAGCGCTGATTACTATGTATTCCAAATGTGGGAGTGTGGAGGAGGCCTTGGTTACCTTTTATAAGATGGAATTCAAAGATGTTTTTACTTGGACTGCAATGATTGAAGGGCTTGCAAACAATGGGTATGGGAATGAAGCTTTGGGTATGTTTAATCGGATGGAAAATCAAAGAATTAGGCCAAATGAAGCCACGCTTGTTTCAGTTTTAACAGCTTGCATCCATTCTGGGTTAGTTAATGAAGGTTGCCAATTGTTCAAAAGTATGGTCAGTGATTACAAAATACAACTGAAGATGGAGCACTTTGGCTGTCTAATTGATCTACTAAGTAGAGCGGGACTTTTGCATCAGGCAGAAGAGTTCATTCAGCTGCTGCTACCTGAGGAAAGGCTCATAGCTTATAAAACTTTGCTGAGCGCTTGCATTAAGTATTCAGAATTTGATTTCGGAAAGAAGGTTGCAAATGAAATGTCTAAGTTGAGTTCTAATAGCCATGAAACTCATATCCTGCTATCCAACTTCTATGCCCTGGCATGTCAATGGGCTCAGGTTGCAGAGACTAGAGAATCCATAGATGGATTTAACACAAGAAAGGAGCCTGGCATGAGTTTTGTGGATGTAAAACCGTGATGTGAAGTTGTGAATGTTACTTGGATTGAGTGGTTGATAGATGGAAGGACAGAACTCCATTCTTTCTCTGTATTTAAGCAACAGAATCATGTTTTCATCACACACAGTGTAAAAGCCGGACATTTCGTTGAAGAAAAACTGATGTTTGTAACTTATAGTTCAGGCCTCACCTTTCACCAGATTGCAACACATTGTGAATCAAAACGATTCTAAAGCTCAAGACGACCAAATTTGGCTGAAAGTGTCCACAGAAACGTTGAACCACCTCAAGCACATGCATTTGACAGTTCTTTTGCAGTATAGATAAGCTTAATGTACCTGCACTGAACATTTCTATTGGTCTACTAACAGTTGACAGAACTAAAAATGTAGACCTGATGAAGCCTCTTAAACTGAAATAAAACCAAGACATGTCTGAATGCAGAAAATTTCCAAAAATTAAGCACTGAAAGTATTTATGAATCTTAATTCCGTGTCTGTAAATTTACAGTTCAGGATACAACACCTCAAGTTGGAATCCCAACAAAAAGGTTGTAATTGCTGACCAGACACAGCATTTTTGATACAGCTTTGATAGTTGAAGAACACTTTCCCCAGAAGCAAAAACTGCCAAAAAAATTTGTAAAAAACAAGGACCCTATTTGAACAAAAGATCACAAAGATCCTAGCTTGGAATTGAGGCAGGGGAGCTATTCACAGGCTCATTTACACATCTGTATCTTCCAACCAATTTTATCATCAAACACGATGCAAGTGTAAGCACGAGAGATAGACTCCGACCTCCTACAAGTCCAGCAAGGGCAACAAAAAAGAGAATCAGGTAATCTGAACTGCCCTTTTTTTCTATTTTCCCCTTTTCAACTACAACCACTTCCATTTTAGCCTGCCGTCCAGTGCTAGAACTAGAAATTCCCTGGTAAGATTCTTTTCCTTTTCTCTCATTTATTCCCTCTTCTTCTTCTAGCAACTCTGATAGCAATGCTTTGCCTTTGTTTTCAAACCCTTGTTTATCACCATCTTCTAGCCCTTCAATTCTCCCCTCATCGTCTCCCCAACAACTAGATGATTGATCACTACCAAAATCTGGTTCTTTTTCATTATTCTTCTTTGCCTTCTTTACAGCGCGCAACTTCTTGGGCACCAATTTCTCTATTATCTTTCTACTGATCTTAGAGTTTCGGCTCTTCTCTTTTTCACATACCAAAACTCCACTTCTATCTTCCTCTATCTCCACTATGCTCATCTTTTTCCCATCACAACTGAGTAAATCCATTCTTGATTCGGTTCCCCTATTTTCTTCGACTGGCACAATCATATCAAAATTAAATCCTACAGCTTGAATTTCCCCAACAGAAGACTTCATTCCAAGAGTCTCAATCAAATCACATGAATCAACCCCTCTAACATCTCCTTCTTGATCTATTTCTTGAATGATCAATCCTTTACTCGAATCTTCACATTTCCTTGCCCCTTTCAACATAAAAAATGCTGAAGAAACGCTTTCGACAAAAGGTTCCAAGACTGGAACTACATTCAAACGTGGTTTCAAGAAGCACAACACATGTTTTCCAACATGTTCGAGAAAAATAAGCACAAAAGCAGACATTGTTATCCCAACAACAAACCTTTTAGTACTTAAACCCAAAACCAACACCAAAAACATCTTCAAAACAACAAATAGCAAACGTTTCTCTTTCTCATCCCAATATTTCTTATCAGTAACCATAACATTATCAACATCATCAATACCTTCAACAACAGGCGATAACTGACTCACCAATTCACAAGCATCAAAACTTTCCACGTTCTCCAAATTCTGAATAGGCTCTGGTACATCCACCAAGTCTCGAGTAGTCGATAAAAGAATAGGATCAGAGATTACAAGTTCCTCCTCCACCTCTTGCAACTGCTGTTGTCTTCTTTTCTTCTTCTTGGCAGATGGTTTCCTTAACCTTTCACGGTTCTTGTGAAAGAGATCAATAAGAGAAGTAGGGAAACCAGTCTCGACAACAAGGGAATTCCCTCTTTTAGGTGACTGAAGATCTGCCACAAGACGTGAGAATCTTGAAACTCTGGTCTTTTTCCATGGCAAAGGCATGTTGGGGTTGGAAAAGATTGGATTTTGAAGGATGCCCAGATGGGGATTTTCTCTAAAAGTGAAGAATTTGAAGAGAATTGGTGTGATCTTGTTCCCTGACAAGCATCCTATGAGATTGTCTAGTTTTGTGCTTTTATTTTTCTGAACAAGGGAAAGAAACCGAGGGGATTATAAGTTTATAACTACAAAGAGAGACAAAAGCACGATAGCTAAAAGGATAGTGAGAGGAAATGCTGTGGAAAATGTTAAGAAATCACTGTGCTGACGCGTGTGAACTGTTGGATTTGTTGAAAATCAAAGCTTTGTTGAACTTCAAAGGTTTGTTTCTGTTTTGCTGTCTTTTTGTGTGTAGAGAATTTAGGTTGTTATTTTGTGTTGTTTCATGAGCGGTGATTTTGGAGTTCATGAGGATTTGTACTTTGTATTCACGTGTAATTACAGGGTGAAACAGGGGAGAATATAGCTTGGCAAGAGGATCTATTATTGATTATTATTAAGAATATATGGAAATAATTTTTTTATTTTTATTTTTTATATCAATAAATTTACTTAAAGCATGAATACATGATGGGGTTTTAAATTTGAGCATAAGCTTCATGTGTGTTGGTAGAGAGAAGATATTTAAGAAAAAGGTGTAAAACCCATTTCTCCCGTAGGTCCGCCATGATTGGATTCCATTAAGGAAAAGGGTTAAGCATTTCATATAAAAAAATAAAAATAAAATTATAAATCATGGAACCCATCATTCTTGCAAGCCGCCTCAATAGGCGAGAAGATCTAATCCACGTTTAACACGACCATCCAATCAATGGACTCAACCTGGATATTTCCTAAATGGGACCCAAATCCCATTTTGATCAGATTCAAATCAATCATCAAATATATATAAAAAGGGGGATTTTTTTTTTAAAATTTAATTAAATGGTTTGAATATATCATAATGGGATAAGTTTTTGAAAGATAAACTTTTTTTTTTTTTTTTGTAACGGCAAAAAAATATAATAAAAGGCTCATTAACAAGAGCTTTAAATATTTCTAAATAAAATAAAATAAAATAAAATAAAATAAATATTTATAGAGAGGCAAGGAAAATATAAAATATTCATTTTTATAGATTTTTGTTATTTATTATCATAGATATATAATCGAATTTAAAAAAGTGAGATAATACAAATATTAAAGACAATTTAGGGGACAAAAGTGGAAGAGTACATGGAGATGGGCACGCCCTTGAGCGAGAACGAGTGAAGATAGGGACAAGGCATGGCCCAGTCACTTGTTAATGCAGTTTAATGGGATATTTGTGTTTTAAAAGTTTTTTTTTTTTTTTTGAAAAAAGATTATTGTTTTTTTTATTTAATAGTTTTAGATTATTTTAAAATATTATTATAAAAATAATTTTTATAAAATAAAAAAATATTATTTTATCCACCCCAAGCTAAGCGTGAAACAGAAGTTAAAATGAGAAAAAGCACATGGGTTGACTCCAGTTTTGGTCTTTTTGCTTGCCTTGTCTGTAATAAAACCCGTGGTCTTCGAAATTTGTTTCCAGCTGTGGAATACGGTTCTCTATTACAATTAAACAAATCATGAGTTATTTTTTATTTAATTTATTTATTTATTAGCGTATTAATCTCAGTTTATCATAAAACATTATTGTTTTTTTTTAAAAAAATCAAAAGAAAACGAATCATGTCGGTTTAATTTTCTAAACAAACTTTATATCATCTTAAATTAGATTCTAGATTAATACATCGTAAAGTTCTATCCCCGAGGCCAGGCCTAGCCCATTGATATGCATTCCATTGAAGAACATAAACACAATAATCCAACTTAATTTGTGTACCGGCCCACTACAAACTAAGCCCAACCAAACTTTCTGAGCATGAACAACAATTATATTTCACCACCATAAAAAAAAAAGTTCTCTTTTTACCCGAGTTATTAATAAGAATCTAAATAAATAAATAAATAAATAAAATAAAATATATCCAATAGATTAGATCAACTCTTTTTTTTACCCTTATAAATCTAAAACAATTGCTAGTAATTGAAAAAAGAAAAGAGAATGGGATTCAAATGTCAACATTCACTTTAAAAGATTCTCTTGATCTAGCTTCTCTCTCAATATCTATTGTCTTATAGCAAATCATAATTTTCAGTATCACATGTTACTTATTTCATCAAACACATTGTAAAAGTGTCTCCATGTAAACAATACCTTGATTAAATTTCTAATTGATATTCATGGGAAATTAAAAAATTTATTAAACTTTGAATTTCAAAATTTAATCTAATTGCCATGAATAAGCTATGTATATACTGTCAATCATTTATAAATTTTGAAAGTCAGAATTCTAAGCATTACACAATCAACAATCAGTCAAATTAACAATAACTAACCTTGTCTTAAAAAAAACCCTTCATTAAAATAAAGATCAAAGACAACATTATCCAAAAGAGTTGATGGAATGATGTCTGAAGTTCTAGAGGGATAAACTTGGAAGACAAAACCCCCAAACATCGAAGAGATTCCACCTTCCATAAGACTCTCTTACATGACAAGTTGACAACAAAGAATGAGGTTTTTTAAAAGGTTCTCGAATAAGCAACCGATAAATCAACCCAAAAGCCAAAGACTCAAAGAACCCTCCTTTATATCCTCCTCCCACGTTCCTTCCTCTTCGATTCCCTCTCCCCTTAAGATCCACCAAGAACACCAAAAACCCATTTCTAAAACCTGAAAAAAGGTCCAAACTTTGGTGCCAAAAATGAGAGAAATTCTTCACATTCAAGGAGGTCAATGTGGGAACCAAATTGGGGCCAAGTTTTGGGAGGTGATCTGTGATGAACATGGGATTGATCAGACAGGGAGATACAGCGGGGATTCAGATCTTCAATTGGAGAGAATCAATGTGTATTACAATGAAGCAAATGGTGGAAGATATGTCCCACGTGCTGTTCTTATGGATCTCGAACCTGGTACTATGGATTCAGTCAGATCTGGTCCCTTTGGACAGATTTTTAGGCCTGATAACTTTATTTTTGGCCAATCTGGTGCTGGTAACAACTGGGCTAAAGGGCATTATACTGAAGGAGCTGAATTGATTGATTCTGTTCTTGATGTTGTCAGGAAAGAAGCTGAGAATTGTGATTGCTTGCAAGGTAAATTTTTCTCTTTTTCCTGTGTTTTTGTGATTTTTTTTATAAACGGGTTTTTGTTTCTCTTGATTGGATCTTAACGGGGTTTGATTGTTTTGTGAGAAAGTTGACGGGTTTTTGATTGTATCTGACATAAGATTCAGGTTTATAGAGGTTTTTCTTGGTTTGTGAAATTTTATGTTGATATTTTATTAAATGAAAATGGGAAAATGGGGGGCTTTTCTTTTTAATCTTGTTTAGTTTTCCTGGGAAATTTGCTGGATCTTTAATCATACTTATATTGGATATTTAGGGATGAATGTTTGATCATTTATGCTGTTGCCTCCTTGTCTTTTGTGCTTTCGTGGTTTTCGACGGCTTTTAGGCTTTAATGCTGGACTGAATACTGTTTTCTGCTTCAGCTGACTGTTCCATATGCTATGATAGTTCAAATTTTTTTCAGCTGGATACTTGTGTTTTCGATTTTCACTTCTGATATAGATAACGAGAAAACTGTCTTCCGGGCTGTGAACTCAAATGTTCTTTATATACTCAAGTGTGGTCTGACGCCCTCAGTTGGAAGTTTAGTTTCTGTCGTTTTCATGATTGTGTTTTTTGCTAGCGATTTCTCGTGCTCCTCTTAATGTATGGTCATTTAATTGCTGTGCAATTATTGTTATTATGGTTTCAGTTTTCCTGCCTGTTTCAAGCATCATTTAATATATTTGGCGGAACAGGATTTCAAGTTTGCCATTCATTGGGTGGAGGCACTGGTTCTGGCATGGGAACTCTTCTTATTTCTAAAATCCGGGAGGAGTATCCTGACCGCATGATGTTGACATTTTCTGTTTTCCCTTCTCCTAAGGTATCTGACACTGTTGTTGAGCCATACAACGCAACCCTTTCTGTCCACCAGCTTGTGGAAAATGCCGATGAATGTATGGTCTTGGACAATGAAGCTTTGTATGACATCTGCTTCCGCACTCTCAAGCTCGCTACCCCGACTTGTAAGTTAATTGAAAATGCTCTCTGTGAACTGAAAAACATAATTTAAAGATGTTAAATCCAGTATTAATTAAAGGAACCATTTAGCTTTTCCTCCCTAAAGATTGGGAATGAATATTGAGAAGGGAAACAATAATAAAATGCTTAGTCCGTGGTTGGCTGCTCACTAGTCATTCTCATTGGTGGTAGCCAGAGAATTGATTGCTTGTGACTTATTTTTTATTGATAGTAACTCCACATGGTTTGCTGGTCTCTCCATATCTCTAACTTAGACAACCACCATCCATTTATGCCCCACAAATAAAGATGACAACAACTTTTATCGTATAATCCCTATCTAAAGACGATGCATTATCTTTAGATCAATAATTTGATTGGAGATAATACAAATTTATTACACATACACAGATACATAATCTGTACACACAAGCATATGCATGTATATTCCATTTAAGATTTTGAAGCAACATGATCTGATTCTGGCACCATGTTTTTTGTTTTGCCATGTACCAGTTGGTGATCTCAACCACCTCATTTCTGCTACCATGAGTGGTGTCACATGCTGCCTTCGCTTCCCTGGACAGCTGAACTCTGACCTCCGAAAGCTTGCAGTTAACCTTATCCCATTCCCTCGCCTTCATTTCTTCATGGTTGGATTTGCACCCTTGACATCAAGAGGATCACAGCAATACCGTGCTCTGACCGTGCCTGAATTAACCCAGCAAATGTGGGATTCCAAGAACATGATGTGTGCTGCCGACCCACGTCATGGTCGCTACCTAACCGCTTCAGCCATGTTCCGTGGCAAGATGAGCACTAAAGAGGTCGATGAACAAATGATAAATGTACAGAACAAGAACTCTTCATACTTCGTTGAATGGATCCCCAACAATGTAAAGTCCAGTGTCTGTGATATCCCACCTAGAGGTCTTAAGATGTCATCAACTTTCATTGGCAATTCAACTTCAATTCAGGAGATGTTCAGGCGTGTCAGTGAGCAATTCACAGCCATGTTCAGGCGGAAAGCTTTCTTGCACTGGTACACAGGTGAGGGTATGGATGAGATGGAATTTACCGAGGCCGAGAGTAACATGAATGATCTGGTAGCTGAGTACCAGCAATACCAGGATGCAACTGCTGATGATGAGGAGTACGAGGAGGAGGAAGAAGAGGAAGTTGATGCATAAGATAGCTCGAAATTCTTTTCGGCATGTCTGAAGTTTGTATTGTATTTGCTCTATTTAAGCGAGTGAGTGATTATGTTTGTGTTGGTGGGGGTCAAATTAGTTTGACCTGTTGATGTGAATGGGTTGTGGGTTCTTTCTTGTATTAGTATTGGAGAGTGGATTTTGGTGTCTGCTTTTGTTTTTTAATTTGATTGATGAGTGCTCGGTAACAGTAGGGGTGTAGACGGACGGTTCAGATCTGGTTTGGGCCAAAAAAACTATCTGGAATTTTTAATTTATAGAAATCTTGATCCGGACCAAACTGAACTGGTTTGGTTTGTCTATATTTTATTTGGTTATTTCGGTTTAATTAGTTGATCATATTTTTTAACATCTCATGATAATAAACTTACATCTTCATGGTTTTAATGGATTCTCGAGTCCCCACGTCTCTCTGAACAAGTTTACAAGATTTTAATATTCAAATGTCATTCTCATCTTAAAAAAACAGAACAAAAGGGTATTGTATTTTGTGAAATATGTGCAATCAAAAAAGAAAAAGCTAAAGACATTTAATTCTACTACATTATCATAAGATCGACATGATACTTGTTTAATTACATTATGCCTTTAAGAGTTTATAACATCATGATTTGTGAGATTGATTCTTCTTTTTTTTTTTTCCCAAATTTTTATGATACATTTTCATCATTGTTAAAGATAAATAATGTTTAAATTGCTTAATAAATAATGTTTAAATTGCTTAATAAATACCTCTACAATAACAATATAGCCAACCAAACACTTTGTCTTCCCTCAATTTTCTTTGATGACTTTCTCAACATCTAAGAATTGAAATGTGAAAAATGAAGTAAAATATGGAACCGAAATTTAAAATAATAGATAAACTTGAGGTAACAAATTGAGATCTTTAATGCTAAAAATGAGAAAAGGTTCTTACTTCTTATGTAAATTTGGTCATATTCTTTCAATGTTTTTATACTATAATCAAAAAAATTATTTAATAACATGAATTTTTAATTCAACATTGAAGTATTCTTTTACACTTCACAAAAGCATGGAAGAGATAAAAAAATAATCTAGCACTTAAAACAATTATGATATAGCTTGAAAAGAGAAAATTGCAAAGAGGAAAACAAAATAAACAATCAAAAAAAAAATAAAAATTGACACTGTTTTGTTTTAGTTTATTATTAAATTTAAAAATAATATATTCCTAAGCCCAATTCTTCTATTATGTAGCCCAAGAATTTCTTCTTATATTTAAATTATCCCCAAAACACATCCTAAGAGCTATCCTTATTTTAATAGCCCAATTTAAATTAGAGTTGAAAAAAGCCTGGGTGTTTTCAAGTTATGGGGGCTGTCTCCTGGGCGCTAGAATTCCTTTTCTTTTCTATTTTGTTTAATTTAACCTTTTTTTTATATTAATTATCATGTTAAATTTAACTAACATTAAAATTACCCCTCATTATATAATTTAAAACTCTTTGAGCAAAATTCAATGTCTTTAGCTTCTTTTTTTTTTTTTTTATTGTTTGCACATATTTCACAAATGACAATACCTTAGACATGTTTTTTTTATATATATAAAAAATATAAGAGCTTTATTTGTATAGCTAAATTGGCTTATAGCGAAATAATAATATAACTAATCATAACAAGAATAATAAAGATATTGGTTTTATGTAGAACAAATATGAACTTGACTTATTGGTTAAAATGAATATGAATATGTATTCTTGAATATGAGAGTTTATTAAATTATCTATAAACAATAATGCATCTAATTATAATAAAAATCATAAGGATATAAATTTTAGTTCATAAAATCTTTACAACAAATATGCACTTGCTAATCCAAATGAATCGAAATAAATATCTTCAAATATGAGATCATATTAAATAATCAATAAACAATAATGCAACTAAATATAACAAGAACCATGAAGATACAAGTTGCTTTTAAATAAAATATTTTCAAATCTAGGAGTATTGTTAATAATAAATGGTTGCTCAATTCCTTAAATTGGTATACCTATTTTTTTTTTGTAGAAACTCACGGTTAAAAACTATATTATATAAAAAATTAACAACTTTATATTATTTTCTAATATATATTTTAAAAGTGAAATTTTTTTGGACTTGAAATTTTCTATATGTTCACCAATATCTCAAGTTTAATTCTATGAAGTTAAGATTGAGATAATGAAATTTAAATTCGTAATTAAAGCTATGATGTCATATCAAACAACCATATCAATTCAAAATCTTAAACATTAATTTATTAGAAACAATAATTTTGTAATATTCATTAACAAAAACAAAAAGACAGGGTAATCTCATAACCTCAATTACTAAGGGTAAGTCTTGAAGTGGATGGTTATTTAAACCACCAACTAATTGCAAATAACTAGGGAATTCCAGACATTCAAATGGCTTCCAATATTATAAAATTTTTATGTTGTAATGTAAATTGCTCGATGAATACTTCTATAATAACAATGTCAGTCGTTTTGTATGATAACTATTTATAGTATATATGTAATTACCATTAATTATAAATTTGTATATTTTATTTTTGAATGGTGTAATTTGTTTTTGTAAAAAACAATAAATATTGCAATAGCTATAGAAAAGCAACAACCTATACAACTTTTAATTGTGAGGGCCAAATTTAACTTTTAGAATTTTATAGGGACCACCACAAGCCATAGGGACAACTTTTGAGTTAGAATATAGTTCTACATTTTTCAACCAAGTACAAAATGAATTGGAATGGATCATATCTTAGAATCAATGATAGCTGAATCTTGGGGTTCTCTTAGATATTACCATACAATAACATATCACTTAGACTTCCTTCACACTATAATGGAAATTGTTTGCCTTAGTTTGTGTCCTTTTTGAAGGATTATAAAACATTTATATTCTTTGTGATATTATCATTATTAAACACTATCAACTTACCATTTTTATATAACATACATTCATGCTTTTATATTGGACAAAACAATATTAAAAAATAATATCAACTTCTTCTTCTTTAGAAATTTGTGTGATTTTTCAAAAACATTACATAATGTATTTTGAAAAACTCTACAAATTGAATTTTACGATTGGTGAAATAAGAATTGCTAAAAGATATGCAGAATCAACTCATTTTTTGATTCACACGCGTCAATATTAGTTTTTAACATCTCAAAATATTTTTTTTCTTTTTAGAATGAGATCGAGAATCTTTATTACGGTTACGATGATAATACATAAAATCTGATTTCTTGTTCATCTTTTCTCTGTAAAGAAAAGCTACAAGATATCTAGATTCTATTAACCTACTAAACTACCCATAAAAGGCTTGACTACCCGATATACTAATAAAAAAGCCAAAAACATAAAGCGAAAGTAAATCCAGGATTTAATTTTCATTCCACGCCAATTACTTAACCACATCTCCATAGATTCTCTGTTTTTGTTGAAGGTTTTGCTCAATATTCTGAGAGTTTGGCTTGCTTCAACATCTGAAAAATAAGTAGAAAATGAATAAGAACATACACGAAAATTGTGTGTGATTCATAAATAAAAAAAAATTATTAGAGTGCGAGAATTACCCCAACATAAACAACAAGTTTGTCCTTGAAATTGGCATGCTCTGCTTTGAGTTTTTGAAGAGACGCCTTGCCACTATAACATTTATGGATAAATAATTTACTATATTTTTTATTTTACACGAAACATTATCAATGATACTTTAAAAGTTATAAAGTATTTATGAATTTTACCTTTCCATATCCCCATCATGAATTTTTTTTCTAAGTGTGTTGGTTTCACCATTGATTTTTGATGCACCAATGCTACAAGAAATTTGTTGTGCTTATGAAACACCATACAAAACATAATTTTGTAAGAAATTGTCTAATGTAATTTTCCTTACCTAGCACTACTACCCTTAAGTCGATACATCATTCTCTCCATGATAGGATAATCAACTGGGCTTGTCTCCCTAAGAAAACAGAACAAAAGATATCATCATCACCATTTTTGTCAAGGAAGACCAAAAACTCAAAGAAACACACATAATTTCAATTAATTAGCATTGTGCTTACAAGGCCTTCTCAATAGAATCGATATATTTAGTTGAATCCCTTAAAAACAAGGTAAAAATATTTTTAATGAAGTCAGGATCATCTTCATTTTCAAGAGTCTCAAGATAACTCACTTGGTCGTGATCCAGAAGTCCCTACAATAATCAACATGCAAATTCAAAACGTTAGTGTAATCTTTGTTAATTTATGGATTAAAGAAAAAAACATAAATGAAATTTTCCTTGGTGAAGAAAGACCTCATCAAAGAGTGATTGCCTCATGATGCTAAGCTGTTGGCGCAGTGGAGTGCTAGCCATTCTGAAAGCGAAGAGGAGCAAGCCCAAAGTTACTTAAGTAGAGTCTCTATGGAAAGGAAAAGGGGTAGAAAGCTTAATTGTGTAGTGGAATGGAAAACCAATGGGACTTTATATAGGCCAAAATGAAACAAGAAACTAACATTTGTCATCCAACATGCAAATATTGTTGCTTTTTATAGCGATAAATTACACAATTTAAAAATGGAATACATAAATTTTCAGTTGGTAGTAATCATGTATATACCATAAATAGCTATCATGTGAATCATCTGACATTGTTATTATCGAGGTATTTGTTGAGCAATTTATGCACTATATTTAACAATAGCAAAAATAAATCATAAAAAAAAAGAAAAATTGTAATTAGAATAGTAGAATCAATCTCACCAACCATGATGTCATAAACACTTAAGAGCATAATGTAGATCTTATGATAATGTATGCAGAATTCAATGGATTTAAAAAAGCAAAAATAAGAACACAATCATCACACTTTCATGTTTTTCCCAAAACCTCAATAAGGAAAATATTTTGACAAAAATAACGAAATATAAAATAGAGTATATTATCATTATATTTTTGTTTTTATAAATATAAGATTGATTGGCCTAAAGACACAAATTTAGTTCAACAATTGTCCTTAAACATTTTTAATATTAATATCTTATATATTTATATGGAGACAAATGAGGACTTAAGAATCCATTAAAACTAAATAAATATAAGTTGCAATGTATAAAACCTATAAAAAAACACGCACTTAAATTTACTTATCAAAATAAATCTAGATAGTTATTTTCAAATCTAAAAGTGGCAAATAATCAAAGGTAGCTCAATCGATATAATCAGTTTAAAGATAAATACAAACTTGAACTTACTAATTAAAGTATATAGAACTAATACAAACTAATTATTATGAATCTAAAGAGATATCTTCCATCTAAGAGCATATTAAATTATCAATAAATAATAATGCAACTAATTATAATAAAAATCATAAGGATATAAGCTATAGTTTATAAAATCCATAGAACAATACACACTTAAACTTACTAACCAAAATAAACTTCAACTCGTATTTTTGAATCTAAGAGCATTGTGAAAAATCAATAGTAGCTTAATTAGGTTAATTGGCTTATAGCTAAACAATAATGCACCTAATTATATACTTAAACTTACTAATCATAATTAATATGAACACATATCTTTAAATCTAAATGCATTATAAATAATCAATACTTTCTCAATCAAACAAATTGGCTTATAGATAAACAATAATGAAACTAATTATAATAATGTGGCATAAATAACATGTAAGAGATTTTTTTTAGAAATGTAGTTGCTTTTTAGCAACCATATTCATTATAAACTATTTCAAATGTAGTAATACAATTAATACTATGTAAGTTACAAGGGCCAAAATTCCGGTCCGTTCTGGATTTTTTGGCCAAATACCAGACAAAACGTTCCAGTTTCGTTCCTCCCATTCCGTTTCGGACAAATAGTTTTTTTTTTTTTAAATGATAAATAATTTTACAATATCAATCATATTTGTTAATCCGACCTTTAGATTGAGATGGAATTACTAGGAATATCTTGACATATTTATATATATTATGATAAAATTTCAGAGTAATCAGAGATTGTAATGACCTTGCCAGATTGATGATGTCATTATCGTAATATTTTACATGTTCATAATTATGTTCAGAAAAATCATTTTATTGTGTCTTTTTTTAGATTAAATTGCATAATTCAAAATAATTTTATTTTTGGATTTGAACTAATTTTTTTGAATTAATATATATATATATATATATATATATATATAAAGTACAACCCCGAAACGACGCGCTGAAACGATCCGAAACCAAAATATTCCATTCCAATTGAAAAAATAAAGTACCAACCGAAACGGTATTGACAACCTTGATCTCAATCACACTTTCAAAGAGTCACCATGAATTATTAACTCGCGCATCACCATAGAGTTTCTGCTTTGGTGGAGGTTTTGGCTCAATATTCAGAGAGTTTGGTTTACTTCAACATCTCTGACCACAAATAGAAAAAAATATGAATATGTAATAAAATTGTAATTCAAAATAAAAAACAAGTAAACAAAGGAGCAAACTCAATGACTTTAGGAAACACGAACACAAAGGTTGGAAGTTTAATTATGAAGTAAAATGGCAAATCAACGAGGCCAAAATTAAACAAGAAACTAATATTTGTTACTACACATCCAATTATTAATTCTTCTGACAAATTATACCATTTAAAAATAAAATATACAAATTTAAAGTTGATGGTAATCACATAGATACCATAAATAAGTATAGTAAAACAACTGATTTTGTTATTATAAAAATATATATTCATTGAGTAACTGAAACATTATGTATATTTAATGATGGTGAAAATATACCATAATAATAAAGGAAAATTAAAATTAGAAGAGATGAATCAATGTCACAAACCATGATATTATAAAGTCTTAAAGGCGTAGTGTAATTAAACATAATTTATGTTGATCTTAAGATAATGTAGCAAAATTCAATGTCTTTAGCCTTTTTTTTTTGTTTGCATATATTTCACAAAGATCAATACCTTAGACATGTGTTTTTGTTTTTTATATATAAAAAAAGATAAGAACTTTATTTTTATAGCTAAATTGGCTTATAGCTAAATAATAATGTAACTTTTTCATTAAATATATAGAACAAATATGAACTTGACTTATTAGTTAAAATGAATATGAAGATATATTTTTTAATATGAGATTGTATTAAATTATTTATAAACAATAATGCAACTAATTATAATAAAAATCATAAGGATATAAAATCTTTACAACAAATACGCACTTGCAAATCAAAATGAATCTAAATAAATATCTTCAAATATGAGATCATATTAAATAATCAATAAACAATAATGCAACTAAATATAACAAGAACCATGAAGTTACAAGTGCTTTTTACATAAAATATTTTCAAATCTAGGAGTATTGTTAATAATAAATATTTGCTCAATTTCTTAAATTGGTGTACCTGTTTTTAATTTTTTTTTTGTAGAAACTCAAGGTTAAAAACTATTTTATATAAAAAATTATTAAGTTTAAGTTGTTGGGTGAGACACAAAGAGTAACTTTATATTACTTTCTAACATATTTTTTAAAAGTGAATTTTTTAAACTTGAAAATTTCCATGTGTTCATCAATATCTCGAGTTTATCTTCATTAAGTTAATTAGATTGAGCAGGATAATAAATTTTAAATTCATAATTAAAGCTATGATGTCTTATCAAACAACCATATCAATCCAAAATCTTAAACTTAATCTATTCGCAACAATAATTTTATAATATTCTTTAACAAAAACAAAAAGACGGTGTAATCTCACAACCTCAGTTACTAAGGGTAAGTCTTGAAATGGATGGTCATTTATGTTGAAAATGCAGGATCAAAGTCAACCAAATTCAACTGATTCCAAATCTGCTGAAATGAAGAACTGGAGCTGCGAAGATCATCTAGTTTTTTCCTTTATTGTTTTTATTATGTTTTAATTTAAGAGTTTATGTTTTAGTTAAGTAAGATCAAATTATATTTGATCATATCTTGTTGCTTTATTTTCGCAGATTTATTTCCTGTTTTAATTAGAAGAGATTGTAAAAGTTTTGAATTTCTATTCTTGTATTTTGATCTTCTTCTATAAATAAAATTTAAGGGATGGCAGTAACCTCTGAGTAACCCTGCCCCTTGTTATACACTTGTTATCGCATTGAATTGTGTTTAGATTCCTTGCATAGTTTTCTGGAAATTTTCTGGGCAAAAGTCTTGGTTCTCAGCACTGATTTGAACAGTGCTTGTTTTTGTTCATCAGGTGCAAAATCCTGAGGGTGATTTGAACAGTAACTGTTCTTCACCAAAATTTGAAATTTCCAACAATTGGTATCAGAGCGTAATTGATCTTAGAAGGGTTGTGAGAAACACGAGAAAATTGTGAGAATTTTTCAAAGTTATTAACTTTGAAAGGGAAGGTGAGTGAAACACGAGAGGGAAGAAATTAATCAAAAAAATCCTCTGATTTTTCTTTGATTAATGAATAATTGACTTCGAAATTGTCAATTAACATTATTTCCCATTACGAACAAGGTTCTTTATCTTCATTGTGCTCTGCATAACTGAGCAACAACAAGAAGACCTATCAAAGATTTTTTTCTCATGGATTCTGGAAATTTTTCAAAGTCACCTATCTTCACAGGCACCAACTATGGCGTATGGGCAGTAAAGATGGGAACTTATCTCAGGGCTTTAGACTTGTGGGAAGTTGTTGAGCACAACAGGGATCCAAATCCCTTGAATAATAATCCCACCTTGAATCAAATCAAGTTTCACAATGAAGAGAAGGCAAAGAGATTCAAGGCTCTTTCCTGCATTCATAATGCAGTGAGTGAAGATATTTTCACAAGAATAATGGCTTGTGAAAGTGCTAAAGAGGCATGGGATAAACTGAAAGCTGAATTTCAAGGTGATGAGAAGTCAAGAAGAATGCAGGTATTGCACTTAAAAAGGCAATTTGAAGGGCTGAAAATGAGAGAGACTGAATCAATTAAAGAATTCTCATCCAACATTGCCAAACTAGTCAATCAAATGAGACTGTTGGGTGAAGATGTTCAAGAATCGAGAGTTGTAAAAAAAATCCTTGTGAGTTTGCCTGAAAAATTTGAAAACAAAATCTGTTCTCTTGAGGATTCAAAGGACTCCACTCAGTTAAGCCTTCAAGAGCTAATCAATGCTCTTCAGGCAGTGGAGCAGAGACAAGCTTTCAGGCAAGAAAGCTCAAGTGAAGAAGCTTATGTTGCAGGCTTCAAGGGAAAATTTCGGAGTCAAAATTTCCCTAAGGAGAACTATGGAAGCAGAAGAGAAGTTGGCAAATTTCAACAAAACAAAAACTGGCAACAAAACCAGAATCATCCCAACAGTTCCAACACAAAAGGGAAGGAGAAAAAGGAACAATTTCCTGCTTGTAAGTACTGCAACAAAACTAATCACCTTGAGTCATGGTGTTGGCTCAAGAACACTCAATGCAGGAGGTGTAAACAGTATGGACACCTTCAGAAATTTTGCAAAACAAACATAGGGACTGGAGCTGCAAAACAGGCCTATGTTGCAAAGGAAGCAGAAGTTGAAACTGAGCACTTGTTCATGGCCACGACAGAACAAGGCTGCAACCAAGTAGAGGTAAATGTTTCAAACTGGCTTGTTGATAGTGGTTGTACAAACCATATGACTGCTGACATTAAGATGTTTAATACTTTGGATTCGAATTATGAGTCTAGAGTAAAAGTGGCTAATGGTCAATATGTGAGTGTTGAAGGGAGAGGAGATGTGGACATTGTAACAATGGCAGGCAAAAGAACTTTTGATAAAGTGCTTTATGTGCCTGAAATTAAACAAAACCTAGTGAGTGTTGGCCAATTACTTGAAGAAGGCTACTCACTATCCTTCATTGATAACATGTGCACCATAAGGGATGTCAAAGGGGTGATTTTGTTTACTGCTGAAATGAATAATAGAAGCTTTAATCTTGGTGTGAAGAATGAGCATGTGAATTTGAGCATAACTGAGAATTCAAAATCAATGTTGTGGCACAAAAGATTAGGGCATTTTAACTATGCCACTTTGAAGAAAATGGCAGATCAAGAGATGGTTATTGGTTTACCTGAAATTCAAGAGCAAAAGGCAGTATGTGAGGCTTGCCAATTGGGTAAACAAACAAGGATTGCTTTTAATGAAAATCCTTTTAGAGCCACTTGTAAATTGCAGCTGGTTTTTACTGATGTGTGTGGTCCTATGAGGACTGAATCTTTAAATGGTGCTAAATATTTCTTGCTCTTCATTGATGACTATAGTAGATACTGCTGGGTTTATTTTCTCAAAACAAAAGGGGAAGTGTTTGATGTGTTTGTGAAATTTAAGGTTGCAACCGAGAGAGAAGCTGAGACCAAGCTGAAGGCTTTAAGGTCTGACAATGGGGGTGAATTCACCTCTCATAAACTTGATGAACTTTTAGAAAAAGAAGGGATCAAACATCAACTCACTATACCATACACACCTCAACAAAATGGTGTGTGTGAGAGAAGAAATAGAACCTTGATGGAGATGGCTAGATGTCTTTTATTTGAGAAGAAAATGCCACTTAAATTTTGGGCAGAAGCTGTAAGTACAGCTTCTTACCTTCTGAATAGAATGGTTACTAAAGTGTTGGGAGAAAAAACACCTTATGAGCTGTGGCATGATTACAAACCCAACATAGAACACTTGAGAGTGTTTGGAAGTCCCTGTTTTTACCTACTGCCTGAGGTGAATAGAGGGAAGCTTGATCAAAAAGCTGAGTTGGGGATTTTGTTAGGTTATAGCACTAAATCAAGTGGATATAAAGTGTTTGATTTAAAATCTAACAAAGCTGTGATTGCAAGGAATGTAAGAGTTGATGAAGACAAAATCTGGAATTGGGAAGGTGAACTAGCCGAGAGGACAAATGATGATGAAGTCCAACCAGAAATTGTCCAACCTGTTTCTGATGATGAAGATGAATCTGTAAGAGGAACCAGGCTACTAAGTGATGTCTATAGCAGGTGTAATGTAGCAGAAGCTGAACCTTATGATGTTCAAGAAGCTATGAACTCACACACATGGATGGCAGCTATGAAGGAGGAGCTGTTGATGATTGAGAAGAATGAGACATGGACACTTGTGGACAGACCAGTTGACAGGAAAGTAATTGGGGGTAAAGTGGATCTTCAAAACCAAAATAAATGCAGATAGCAGCATCAACAAACACAAAGCAAGGCTTGTGGTTAAGGGGTATTCTCAAGAACCAGGTATAGACTTTCATGACACATTTGCTCCTGTGTCTCGGCTTGATACTGTCAAATTGTTGCTTATGATTGCTGCACAAATTGGATGGTATGTGTGGCAAATGGATGTCAAGTCAGCCTTTTTAAATGGCACACTTGATGAAGAAATATATGTTGAGCAACCTGAAGGTTTTGAAGTCAACATCACTGCCAACAAGGTCTACCTTCTCAAAAAGGCCTTGTATGGTTTGAAACAAGCTCCTAGAGTTTGGTATAGCCACCTAGATGAATTCTTGCTGAGTTTGGGTTTTGAAAAGAGCCTAAATGAAGCTACTCTGTATGTGAAAAAAGTTGGCAAGGATATATTGATTGTATCAGTTTATGTTGATGATCTACTGATCACTGGAAATCATGAGCAGCTGGTTGATGAATTCAAGCTGAAAATGAAGAACAAATTCGAGATGAATGAGCTGGGCTTGCTATCCTATTTTCTGGAGATGGAAATCACTCAATCAAAATCAGGGTGCTTTGTGTGTCAAAGGAACTTCACAATGAAGTTACTGAATAAATTTGCAATGGATAATTGCAAACCTGTCAGCACTCCCATGGTGGCTGGACAGAAATTGATGAAGGATGATGATGAACACAAGGCTGATGGTCGAATTTATAGAAGCTTGATTGGAAGCTTGCTATACTTGACTGCCACAAGACCAGACATTGTGTTTACAGTGAACTATCTTTCAAGGTTTATGCAAAATCCAAGTCAAACACATTATGTTGCTGCCAAGAGAGTGTTAAGGTATCTTAAGGGAACACTGGATTATGGCTTGATGTTTGATAAGCTTGAAACTGTCAAATTGATAGGTTTTTGTGACAGTGATTGGGCTGGAAGTGATGAAGAGATGGTGAGCACTTCTGGTTATTGTTTTTCCATGGGAAGAAGCATTTTTTGTTGGAATTCAAAGAAGCAAAGTGTGGTTGCACACTCTACCACAGAAGCTGAATATATTGCAGCTTATGTAGCTGCAAATCAGCTTGTTTGGCTAAGAAAAATGTTGGGAGATTTGAGCCTAAATCAACTTGAACCTATTGAATTGTTTTGTGACAATATGTCAGCTATTGCTATATCTAAGAATTCAGTGTTTCATGATCGAACCAAGCACATGAAGATTAAGTTCCATGCCATTCGGCAATTTCAGCAAGAGGGTGAACTTGAGATGAAATATTGCACCTCAAAGGAACAATTGGCTGACTTATTTACAAAATCCTTAGCCAAAGAAAGGTTTGAAGAATTGAGAGAGATGATTGGCATGAGCAGATTGGAATTAAGGGGGAGTGTTGAAAATGCAGGATCAAAGTCAACCAAAGTCAACTGATTCCAAATCTGCTGAAATGAAGAATTGGAGCTGCGAAGATCATCTAGTTTTTTCCTTTATTGTTTTTATTATGTTTTAATTTAAGAGTTTATGTTTTAGTTAAGTAAGATCAAATTATATTTGATCATATCTTGTTGCTTTATTTTCGCAGATTTATTTCCTGTTTTAATTAGAAGAGATTGTAAAAGTTTTGAATTTCTATTCTTGTATTTTGATCTTCTTCTATAAATAAAATTTAAGGGATGGCAGTAACCTCTGAGTAACCCTGCCCCTTGTTATACACTTGTTATCGCATTGAATTGTGTTTAGATTCCTTGCATAGTTTTCTGGAAATTTTCTGGGCAAAAGTCTTGGTTCTCAGCACTGATTTGAACAGTGCTTGTTTTTGTTCATCAGGTGCAAAATCCTGAGGGTGATTTGAACAGTAACTGTTCTTCACCAAAATTTGAAATTTCCAACAATTTAAACCACCAACTACTTGCAAATAACCAGGGAATTCCAGACATTCAAATGGCTTCCAATATTATAAGCTTTTTATATTGTAATGTGTGATAATGGCTGGTGTAGATTTCATCTTCCTCGAAAATTCGAACTTTGAAAGATTGGGACAGGCGATGAGATTTGAAGTTTTAATTAGGCTTATAGCAAGAAGATACACTACTTATTTGAGAAACAAAATTCAAAAGCTTGGACATTGACTGATATAAATTGAAATAGAATATGTTAAATACTTTGAAAATTATGCATTCTGAGAAACTGCAGATAATATTTTTTATGCAGAAAAAGTCATGAAGGAAATGCTTCTTATATCAGCAGTCGATTTTTCACGCCACCTTTCTTGTGTGGCAAGTTCATTTTTTTGCTAATTTCTTGATGGAATCGAGCAACCTAGCCATGTTCACGCTCATTTCACTTGCTAAGCAAGCTATCCCCTTGGTACTATAAATAGGGATTAGTCCTTTGCAGGATTCCATACTCAGAAAACATAAGAAAAATGGCTTCTCTCAAACCTTCAATGCTTCCATTTCTACTTGGTCTTCTCTTTTCATTTTCATGGTTAACATCAGCTCACCCTCGTGAGGATTTTCCAAAATGCCTTTCCCTTCATTTTGAAGACTCCGCAGCCATGTCAAACGTATTTTACACCCCGCACAACTCCTCGTATAGCTCTGTCCTGCAGTTCTCAATACGAAACCTCAGGTTCAGTTCTTCTGAACGAAAACCCCTTGCCATTGTTACACCAACGAATGCATCACACATCCAGGCTGCCATCCTTTGCTCCCGAAAACACAACTTACAGATCAGAATTCGGAGTGGCGGGCATGATTTTGAGGGTTTATCTTACAGGGCAGCTCTCCCGTTTGTCATCATTGATCTCATCAATCTACGAACTATAAATGTTGATGCAGAGAATAAAACTGCATGGGTTCAGGCTGGTGCAACGCTAGGGGAGCTTTATTATAGTATTTCGGAGAAAAGCAGAACTCTTGCTTTCCCAGCAGGTAATTGCCCTACTGTAGGGGTTGGAGGACACTTCAGTGGCGGAGGACACGGCACCATCGTTCGCAAATACGGCCTTGCTTCAGATAATGTGATTGATGCTCAGCTAATTGATGCTAAAGGCAGGATCCTTGATAGAGCATCAATGGGAGAAGACTTGTTTTGGTCCATTCGAGGCGGAGGAGGGCAAAGCTTTGGTGTGGTTGTTGCGTGGAAAATACGTTTGGTTGAAGTTCCATCCACAGTGACAATTTTTTCTGTTTCGAAAACCTTGGAACAAAATGCAACAAAGCTTCTCCATCGGTGGCAATATGTTGCAAATAAGCTTCCTGAAGATCTCGTCATCTATGTGCTAGTATCCAGAGTTAATTCAAGTCAAGAAGGAAACAAAACAATACAAGCTGTATTCCTTTCCTTGTTTCTTGGCGAGGCTGACCAGCTTCTTCCTGTGATGCAAGAGAGCTTCCCTGAGCTTGGTTTGGTAAAAGATGATTGCTTTGAAATGAGTTGGATTGAGTCGGTCCTCTACATTGGTGGATTTCCAAGTAATGCATCCTTGGATGTGCTGCTAAACAGGACTCCTCTATCCTTACCAAAATTCAAAGCAAAATCTGATTACGTGAAGGAACCTATGCCTGAAATTGCATTTCAGGGGATATGGGACAGGTTCTTCGAAGAACACATCGAGTTGTCTACACTCATCTTAATCCCTTATGGGGGGAAAATGGACGAGATTTCGGAGTCTAGCACTCCATTTCCACACAGAGCTGGTAATCTGTACGTATTGGTCTCCACTGTGATTTGGAGTGAAGAAAGCGAGGAGGCATCCGACAGGCACATGGCTTGGATTAGAAGCCTTTACAGTTACCTGACACCATATGTTTCGAAAAACCCTCGAGAAGCTTACGTGAATTATAGAGATCTCGACCTCGGAATGAATAACCTGACAGGCAGCACAAGTTTTGAACAAGCAAGCATTTGGGGCCGGAAGTATTTCAAGAACAACTTCGACAGGTTGGTACGCGTCAAGACTGAAGTTGATCCCACCAATTTCTTTACAAACGAGCAGAGTATCCCATCTCTCTCATCTTGGTGATCAAAGGGAGCTACAAATACATCGGGTCAGGACAAGATCAATGCTATTAATAATAATATATCTCCTATGCATCATTTATCAAAAAAGTTTTTCTTTGTCATCATCGATGAGATTTCAGTACGATCCAATAGTATTTAAGCATGCAGGTTAATGGCAAGATTTCCTTCTGTAATAAAGATCCAGTGTGATATTTGACATGTTTTCTTTTGTCTGCTAAAATTTCTGTTTTTCTCCCTTGTCTTCCGGAAAATCAACACCGATCAATGGTTTTGAAGGGAGGGGTTTACCCGGAGGTCTATTCTGGGTTCACTTACTCTTTTGAGCGTTGCAGAACTGCAGATTTTCTGCTTGATCATTTAGAATTCAGAATCACAAAGACAAAGTCCTTGCAAGTTCAAACTTTGAAAAACAAGGACATTTGAAGATTGTTAGAGAATAATATAAATCATATTCTGGGGCCTCATCTAACAGCCTAAACTTTTATGTGAGATGGTTCCTTGACATGGTATCAGAGCCTTGTTGACTCAATGTTTACAAGTTCAAATCTCACCACCCCCATTTTATTTCATATAAAAATCAAGCACAAGGTAATATAGGCATGTTCAAGTTTCAAGTCTAAAGGGCTTTCACTTGAGGGTGTGTGTTAGAGAATAATATAAATCATATTTTGGAGTCTCACCTAACAGCTTACGCTTTTAGGTGAGATGGTTCCTTGACAAAAAATTTATCGCGACAAGTAAAGTATTCATTTGAAGTACCAAAAATTCAAAATCTTGAAATAGGAAATTTTTCATGACTTTGAAAGTTATGCATATGATCTGAGAGAATAATATATGTCTTACAAAGACATGGAAGGAACTCAACATGTATTCCTTTCTTTGTCATCAAAGACCTTGCCATCTCACCTATTGTTTTGTTTCTCTTTTTAGCCACTCCATTTTGCTAAGGAGAGTATGATATTGTCAGCTTCCTCTCCATTCCCATGCTTGAACAATAATTCTGAAACTCATGTGAAGTATATTCACCAGCTCTGTCACCTCTCAGTTTTTTCAGTTTATATCCACTTTGCATTCAACAAATAGTTTGAACTTTTTGAATATATTTAGTGTCTTTGATTTATTTTTAAGAAAATAGACCCAACACATTCTTGAAAACTCGTCAATGAATATGATGAAATACCTATTTCCTTCCACTGATCAATTTGCATTGGTCCACATAGGTCTGTATGTACCAGTTCTAGTGGATAATTGGCTCTCCATGTTTCCTCTTTGTCAAATCTTTCTCTATGTTGCTTGCTTGTGACACATCCTTCACACACAATCTTCATTTAAGCTATCATAGGTAAGCCATACACTATCTCCTTCTATTGCATTGTCTTCATGCTGGCAAAATTTAAATGACCAAGCCTTCTATGCCATATCCATGAGTCTTCACCTACTAATGCCTTCATAGATGTAGGTGTCATGGAGTCAAGTTAAAGGGGAAAACATCTATTCCCTCCCATCAGTATTTTTACTATCACATTGTTTAAATTTTCATCATCAAATATTATTGAAGTATTTCTCCAAATAGAATATAGTATCCATGCTCCATCATTGGATCTATGCTCAACAAATTTTCATCCAAACCTGAAACCAGTGGTACTTCATGTATAATTCTCTTCCCATGCTTAGTATCCACCACAAGAGTTCCTTTTCTAGTTGCTTGCACTAGGTCTCCAGATCCAATTTTAACTTTACAAGTCACAGTCCTGTCAATATCAATTAATTCAGCCTCTTGTGATGTCATATGATTGTTACATGACAAGAATAAAACATGGTTCCTGTGGTTGTTTCTTCTTTCGTTGCACATTTGCTAGCTGTTTGTTAGTTTAACTATCATAGTCCTTTGTATTATGGCCAAATTTGTTACATCTTCAACATATTGTCTTTCCTTTGTATGTGCACACATCGAAATAGATCTTTTGACACACATGACATTGAGGCATAATACTGTCATGTTTGCTTCCACTAGTAGTGTTATTCCAACTTGAACAGTTATGATTATTCAAGTGTCTTGCATGAGGCCAATTTACGTCCCTCTTATCATGTGATTGCCATTTTTTATTAGATCTACCTTGTGAAAACTTATTAGCAGCATATCCATGGTTATAGCCAACCTTTAGACTACTAAATGCATTCTCTGTTCCTGTAATCCTATCTCTTTCATCATGTAAATCCTCTATCTTGTCATACACTTTGACCAATACTATAACTTCTTCCACCCTTAGCACATCAAGGTCTCTTGTTTCTTCAATAATAGAAATAATAGATTATATCTCATACTTAGGCTCATTAACAGCTTTTGCATTATCCTTATTTTAGGTACATCCTTTCCAACTGATTTCAAGTTGTTAATTGTTTCGAAAAACTTAGCCAAATATTGATCAAGGCCTTCACCGTCTGCCATTCTTATGTGTTTAAACCAATGTTGTTAAAATCGCGAGTTGAGTCGTAAAATCGAACGATTTTGCTAGTCAACTCATCAAACCTTGTTAACTTGGATAAAAAAATTGGTTTGGGTCAAACTCGTTCAAAAACCAGTAAAATCGTACGAAATCATAAAATCGGACCGGATTTTACGATCCCGACTGATTCACGTAAAACCCATCTTAATTAAATTTCCCTTTTCAGTTTTCCCCAATTCTTCTTCAGTGTTCATCTTCCTCTCAAGTCATCCTCTCCTCTGAAATCACGTTTGATCTCCTCTCATCTCTCAAATCATCCTCTCCTGTCAGCTCGTTGCCGTCGTCGCCTCTCAGCTCGTCGCCGTCGTCGCCTCTCAGCTTTGGCTTCCTTGTGCACTCCTCCTCCAAGGTACCCCCACCATGACCCCTTCCTTCTCTCTCTTTTATACATTCTTGCACTTGTTATTTGTGGTTTAGACTTTGATGGGTGTCTAGTGAAATGTTATTCTTCTTGGCAAATCCTTGCACTTGGTGGAATTGGGATTCTGTGTTGAAAGTTTATTGGGATTCTGTGTTAAAAGTTTGATTAATCGTCCTGTTCTTTAGTGTTTTTCACTAATTGGTACTCGTATTCTGTTTTGAATTTCTTCACAGCCTATTACATCCCTCTTGGAAGAGCTGCTATGACCTTTTTGAAGCTCTACGGCCTCCGACAGATAAATTAAGGTGACCAGACTCCTTGAGCAATAAACTCCCTTCGTTGGTGTTCAGCTTTAGTACTTTGTGTCTCTTGTGGGCTTGATTATGTTGACTGTGGAATGTGCATGATTTCTGGTAATTATCTTGTTTGATTTTAGACACGCGGCTAAAAACATTGATGCATGCAGCCCAGGTAGAAGCTTATTCTGATTACCTGGGATTTTGTATGGAATGACACTGCTTAGCATTTACTAAAATTTTTGTATCTCCCTGTGTTATTAACTTGTGAATTGAGAGACAGGGAATTTTATCTTCGTTGCCTAATTTTTTAATTAAAGCTGTACATCTGGTAGAGATTTCCAGCCTAGAAAGTGTTCATCGATAAATATTTTCACTTAACATGTGTATTTATAGTTTTCCCACAAGAAATTTATAGAAAATAGGAAGTTGTTATCGTGTGTTTCTAGGATCATAATCCCAAATATAAACAGGGCATAGCCTTAAAACCAGGACCAATTTTCTTCACGGGTGACTTTGTTCACCCAACAATGAAAGAATTAAGCAAGCATCCTGTCCAGCATGCAGGGGTACATGGTGACTTAAACAGAGCAAGTTATGAGGAAATAAATATATGACCACATTACAATGTAATAGCTAACAACTAAAACCATAACTAATACTGCATCTGGGTAATGCATTAAACTCGACCAAGCAAACAATAAACTCAAATACTTCTCCAAGCCCAAAAGTAGAATGCCAGGTTTTGAAGAAACCATAAATAAATCAAAACTAGACTTAAGAGCATAAAGTTGACATACAAGAATTGGGGAAGGCCTGACGAGAGAGTTCCTTTCCACTTTACAGTTCACTGGATTGACATTTGCAATGCTAGAAGCACTGACCTATTGTGGATGTTGTTGTGCAACTGTGTTTGTCATGTTATATATTGTATTGTTGTGTGTATGCTGGGGTGAAACTTAACATGGACACATTTATTTTAAATTTGTTAGTTTTTACCTTATGCAATTTTATGGACATGATTGTTTTGTAATGTATTTTTAAGTTATTTTAAATCATGTATGAACCTTAATTAATGAAGTTTTATGGCCATAATTATGATGTATTGCATTCGGAAATATTTAACTTATGATTTTATGATTTTTCTACCTACATGATTTTAGTTGTGATTTTACGATTTTTTATAAGGAAAAATTCAGGTATGATTTTATGATTTTACGATCCGAGTTTCAGAAGCGCCTTCCGTGTCGTGTCAAAATCGCGATTTTGACAACCTTGGTTTAACGCAGCTCTTGTTTCTTACAATGTTACTGATCTCACCTTTTTATCTCCTCTTAATTTTCTTCTTAATATATTCCATGCTTGTTTTGCAGTTTTTTCATTTCTGTTCTTGGAAATAGTTCATCAGATAATGCTATTTGTATAAGACTCAATGCCTTGACATTTTTGATCTTGCTCTCTCTCGAAACAATTTGTGCTTCTCCATATATGCTTCTAGTTTCATCTTCTTCCCTCTCAGATTCATCTACCAGTCAAGAGTTTGATTTCATGCCAAACTCAATTACATCCCAAAGATCATATGCAAGTGAGTTTGATTGATTTTGAGAAAAAGAAAAGATTACCCAAAGGATTGAAGAAGAGAGGAAGAGTAAATGCAGAAGAAGGTATGTATTTCTTATTGTTTACAAAGTGTTTGATAAAAGTCCCTTTATATACTTTTGGGGCAAGACACACGTTTTGTATGTCTCTAACAATAAAAGTCCCCTTATATACTATTGGGGCAAGACACATATTTTAACTACCATACTTACAAATAGAAAAGAATTCAATTACATTTTCTCTTCTTTAGCTCTATGATTAGTTACAAATAACATAATTGTAATTAATACTTTGCATGCTATATAACTGAAATTAACTGTCTCTTCTTCTTTGTTGTCAATGCACTTTTCTTCAAGTCTTCTGCATGTGTTCATTAAGATGGTAAGCAACTTATCTTCCAACAAAAGGGAGTATCCTTTTCCAGCTCCTAAACATTTCTTGTCTTGGCATCCTCCATTGAAATTGTCTGGTGATTTTTCTCGCGATCTAAAGTCATGTGAACCATAAGAACAATTGAATGTTTTTGTACCCAATGATAGAGTAAATTAGTTGTTGTTGTTGTTACTTCAAATGGCAATAGTTGCGCTCCCACCTGAATCACCTGCAACGTGTGTCGAGCTCAAAAGGTGTTGCTTTTATTCTTGGGAGACAGAGGAGTATGCTCGTTGAACCGAAGGAAGGGGGTTCATTAGGAGGATTTGGCCTCGCACACCACTATAAGAATCATTTAATCCCATAAAAAAATACATTATTTTTTGTTGATCTTGTTGTGCCCTATGTACTGCATCGCTGTAGGAGATTAGTTCATCTCATAGGTCTTTTAATTTTGTGTAATAAGCAGAGAAAGAGAGTTGTTCTTGTCGAAGATAGGCAATATCTCGCTAAATTTCGAAGATGCAAGGTATGTTGATTTGAGAGAATCGCTCATGAAGGTATTACCAAACTTTGTTAGCAGAAGAGTAATATATAACACTGTCTAAAATTTCTGGACTGAGAGTGTTGACGATCCATGAATGGACCATATCATTAAATCAAGACTAAGCCGCATAACCTTCAAGATCTGTTATTTTTTATGGTGCACCGATTGAGCCATCTACGAAACCTAGTTTGTTCTTGGAGATTTTTTTTATTTCCAAGTAGAGTAATTATCTCCATTCAAAGGTTTGGAAATCAAAACCAAACCTGGATGATCTGAATGATGAGTGAAATAGGGATTTAAAATATTCAATCTTGAAAAATCAATATTGGGGTCGGCAATTTGTTTGCCAGGAACATTTGCCAGGAACAAAAGGTGTTGGTGGTAATTCATCATTGGCCATGTTGGTTGAAAGAGAGAGAGAGATGCTTACGAGGGATTCAAAGTGCAGTGGTGAACCAGGATCTCAGTCCTCCTCTGATACCATGAAAAGATGTAGGAGGTATTGAATTTGCTTGAATTGAATTGTTATTGATTCTCAATCAGTTCATGAAAAGATGTAGGTATTGAATTTCCCTTTATTTGGAAGACTCCGAGGTCATTTATAAGGTTGTTTACACACCAAAAAATTCCCATGTCTTGAAGTTCTCATTACAAAACGGCAGGTTCAAGCCATCTGTCTGCAGTTACACAAATACATGTATCACAGGTTCAGGCTGCCGTTTATTGTTCCCGAAAACATCATTTATTTACAAATTAGAATGCGTAGTGGAGGCCACTGGCGCGACGCTAAGCAAAATTTATTACAGAATTGCTGAGAAAACTACAACTCTTGTCTTCCATCAGTGGCAATACACTGCAAAAAAGCTTCCTAAAGATGCTGGATCCTTTTGTAAGCCAGGTTAATTCTACTCAAGAAGGATTTTATGAGCTAAAACTAATATCTTTATGGTTTTATTAAATTAGTTGCATTATTATCTAGCTACAAGTCAATTTATCCAATTTTTAGCTGCCATTGATTATTTATCACTCTTAGATTGTAAAATATATCCATTTAGATTTATTTTTATTAGTAATTCAAGTGCATATCTTTCTCTTTTTTGTTTTTTTTAGATTTTATGATTTTTAATAGATTCTTGAATCCTCATGTGTGTCCAGATAAGTTTATGAGATTTTAAAATTAAAAATGGTCAAGGACAAGTGTAGAACCTAAACTTTATTTAATTACATCATGCTTAAGAGTTTATAACATCATGATTTGTGAGATTAATTATTTTCTTTTAATATCCATTTCCCTTTATTATTTTCTTATGATATATTTTCATCATACTTCAAAATAGATAGTGTTTAAATTGCTCGATGAATACTTCTATAATAACAATGCCAACTGTTTTGTATGATAACTATTTATAGTATTTATGTAATTACCATTAATTATAAATTTGTATATTTTATTTTTGAAGGGTGTAATTTTTCATTGTAAAAACAATAAATATTGTAATAGCTATAGAAAAGTTACAACCTATACAACTTTTAATCGGAGGGCCAAATTTAACTTATAGAATTTTTTAGGGACAACCACAGGCCATGGGGACAACTTTTTTTTTTTGAGTTAGAATAGAGTCTTACATTTTTCAACCAAGTACGAAATGAATTTGAACGGATCATAGCTTAGAATCAATAATAGCTCAATCTTGGGGTTGTCTTAGATATACCATTCAATAACATATAACTTCGACTTCCTCCACACTCACTACTAAAAAAAGGGTATTTTGCAACGGAAGCATCCGTTGCAAATAAGTAAGGGTGCCGTTGCAAATTTGCATTTGCAACGGATTTTGCAACGGATGCATTCCGTTGCGAAACGGTGACTGCAAATCGATTTGCAACGGCTAAGCCGTTGCAAAGTTGCAACGGATAAGCCGTTGCAAAGTTGCAACGGCTAATCCGTTGCAAACGTGCAACGGCTAATCCGTTGCAAAGTTGCAAGGGCTTATCCGTTGCAACTTTGCAACGGCTTAGCCGTTGCCACTTTGCAACGGATTAGCCATTGCAAAGTGGCAATTTTTTTTTTTTTACAATTAATTTTTAGATTAAATTGTTTATTTAATTTATGGAACATTTACACACTTTGATTAATATTATTATTTTTTAGAAGCAAATAAATACATTTCAAATAACATAAAGGAAATATTATACAAATTCATAAAAGATTCAGTTACATTTACTTTTTGAAGTATATACATATTTGTACATCAACATAAAACAAAGAAATAAATAGTTCTATCACTAGCAACATGAAACAAAAATTAGTTTCTCTTTAAATATCACTGGCTCAGCGAGCCGGAAAAGCAAATTTTCAACCCCATCAGTAATCCTTTGACTAACAAACCCACCCAAAACCCTCCTAACAGAAGCTGCAAGCACCCTGGAATTCGCATATATCGAACCCTCAATCAAACTCTGTAGGAACCCATCCTCAAACTCCTCCTTCAAAACCCCGTCAATCCCTTTCCATGCTCGAAACAATATCACTCCATAAGCTTCCAAGACGGACTTCCTACCAAATGCAATCTGAGACTTTATCATCGCCAATGCCTCCTTCATTAACTGCATACTCAACCCAAAAATAAACCCCAAGAACTTCCTCCCATCTTCAGTCTTCAAATAAATCGGAGCGATCACAGTCCGAATCAACAGCATCTTCAAATCCTCAATGCTCTCATCCTCAAAATCAAACAATGTAAAAGCCTCACGTAAGGCATAAACTCTGTGGACATCCACTTTCTTCTTCAAAGTCAAAGACCGCGAAACCAGAAATGGTAAGGACTGTGAAATCAACATTTCTCTCCCCTGTAAATTCTCCTTCCAGTAAAGCTCACATAGATTCGATATCTCCAACAGCAAACTCGAATCCGACTCAAAAAAGACCAAATTGTCATGAAGTAACTGAACAGACGGCAACAAGTCCAGAGGAGAAAACACCTTTTTGGGATGCGAAACGCATAGAAAAGCAACGTGGGCAAGAAGGTGGAGCTTCTCAGCACTGATCTGTTGTTTGTGGAGGTCGAAATCGTCTTCTCCATCTTTATTGCTTTTACGGCCGGATCGACGGGGTTTTTTAGAGGGAGGGGAATGGGTGGGGTTGCGGAAGGAAAGGATAGAATCGGAAATGAAAGTATGCAGAGAGGAAGAGAGAGGAGAAGAGGAGGGGATTGAGTGGATTAAGGATTTGAGTGTACATTTTGAGGATTTGGCTTTGAGATCGAGTTTTGTGGCTGAGGAGAGGAATTCTTGCGATGATGAGTTTTGGAGAGAAGAGGAATGATGATACTGCCTCTTCTCAATGGCGGAGGAGGGAGGAGGGAGGGCTTCTGGAAGAGGTGAAGGGAGTTAGAAATAAATGCTGATTAGGTCAGGTTTCAAATTTTCAAACCCTTTCCCCCGCCCTGTTCCCCGCCTCCTATAGCAACAGTTTTACCCAAGTTTTGATTCATGGAATTTATTTTCAAAACAATTTATTTCTTATTATTAAAATGTCATAAAATAATCAATAATCGGTAACAAAACTCTACCTTTATCATGTGGTTTTTAAATTTTAATTTAATCATTTTATTTAAAGAGAAACTAATTTTAGAATATTCAATATCTAAATAAATACAAAACACTAACCCAACAATTTTATAAGCACCTGAACCTCGTCATACTCTCTCTAGCACATTAATTTATCCACCAAAATTCGCTCCTTTATGTCAAAAACCACTCTTCTATAAATAAAGTAGAAAACAAAACAAAACCCACTTAATTATTAAATAATGCTAAACTTGCAACGGATTAGCCGTTGCTGAATTGCAACGGATAATCCGTTGCAAACCAAACAATTTGCAACAGAATATCCGTTGCAAATTATTTTTTTTTAAAAAAAATAATTTCATTTGCAACGGATAATCCGTTGCAAATGGTTGTCAATTGCAACGGATTTTCCATTGCAAAGTAATTTTATTTTGCAACGGATAATCCGTTGCAAATGGTTTTAAATTGCAACGGATTTTCCGTTGCAATGTAATTTTTATTTGCAACGGATAAGCCGTTGCAAATGGTTGTCAATTGCAACGGATTTTCCGTTGCAAAGTAATTTTATTTTGCAACGGCTAATCCGTTGCAAATGGTTTTACATTGCAACGGAATTTCCGTTGCAACCCATGTTTTTTTTTTTTATTTCCGGAATCAACTTTGCAACGGATAATCCGTTGCAAAGTAATTTTCAATTGCAACGGAAAATCCGTTGCAAATGGTTTTAAATTGCAACGGATTTTCCGTTGCAAATTTATATTGCAACGGACAATCCGTTGCAAAGTAATTTTCATTTGCAACGGAAAATCCGTTGCAAATGGTTTTAAATGGCAACGGATTTTCCGTTGCAACCCTTGTTTTTTTTTTTTTTTTTCCGGAATGTGTTTAGCAACGGAAAATCCGTTGCTGAACAAAATTCCGTTGCAAACAGCCCCCTTTTTTAGTAGTGACTGTAATGGAAATTGTTTGCCTTAGTTTTGTCCTTTTTGAAGGATTATAGAACATTTATATTCTTTGTGATAGTATCATTATTAAACACTATCAACTTACCATATTTATGTAACATACATTCATGCTTCTATATTGGACAAAACAATATTAAAAAATGCTATTAAAAAATAATATCAACTTCTTCTTCTTTAGAAATTTGTGTGATTTTTCAAAAACATTACATAATGTATTTTGAAAACCTCTACAAATTGAATTTTAAGATTGGTGCAATAAGAATTGCCAAAAGATATGCAGAATCAACTCATTTGTTGATTCACACGCGTCAATATTAGTTTTTAACATCTCAAAATAATTGTTTTTTTTAATAGAATGATATCGAGAATCTTTATTACGATTAAGATGATAATACATAAAATCTGATTTCTTGTTCATCTTTTCTCCATAAAGAAAAGCTACAAGATATCTAGATTCTATTAACATACTAAACTACCCATAAAAGGCTTTACTAGCCAACATACTTATAAAAAAGCAAAAAACATAAAGCGAAAGTAAATCTAGGATTTAATTTTCCTTCCACGCCAATTACTTAACCATTTCTCCATAGATTCTGTGTTTTTGTTGAAGGTTTTGCTCAATATTCAGAGAGTTTGGCTTGCTTCAACATCTGAAAAATAAGAAGAGAATGAATAAGAACATATAAGAAAATTGTGTGTCATTAATAAATCAAAAATGAAATTCTTAGAGTGGGAGATTTACCCCAACATAAACAGCAAGTTTTTCCTTGAAATTGGCATGTTCTGCTTTGAGTTTTTGAAGAGACGCCTTGCCACTATAACATTTATGGATAAATAATTTACTATATTTTTTATTTTACACGAAACATTATTAATGATACTTTAAAATTTATAAAGTATTTATGAATTTTACCTTTCCATATCCCCATCATGTAAAAAATTTATGAGTATGTTGGTTTCACCATTGATTTTTGATGCACCAAGGCTACAAGAAATTTGTTATGCCTATGAAACACCATATAAAAAGATAATTTTATAATAAATCATCTAATATATTTTTCCTAACCTAGCACTACTGCCCTTAAGTCGATACATCATTGTCTCCATAACAGGATAATCAACTGGGGTTGTTTCCCTAAGAAAACAGAACAAAAAAGATATCATCATCACCATATTTGTCAAGGAATACCAAAAAATCAAAGAAATATGCACAATTACAATTAATTAGCATTGTACTTACAAGGCCTTCTCAATAGAATCGATATATTTAGTTGAATCCCTTAAAAACAAGGTAAAAATATTTTCAATGAAGTCAGGATCATCTTCATTTTCAAGAGTCTCAAGATAACTCACTTGGTCGTGATCCAGAAGTCCCTACAATAATCAACATGCAAATTCAAAACGTTAGTGTAATCTTCGTTAATTTATGGGTTGAAGAAAAAAACATAAATGAATTTTTCCTTGGTGAAGAAAGACCTCATCAAAGAGTGATTGCCTCATGATGCTAAGCTGTTGGCGCAAGGGAGTGCTAGCCATTCTGAAAGCGAAGAAAGGAGCAAACTCAAAGTTACTTAAGTAGAGTCTCTATGGAAAGGAAAAGGGGTAGAAAGCTTAATTGTGTAGTGGAATGGAAAACCAATGGGACTTTATATAGGCCAAAATGAAGCAAGAAACTAACATTTGTCATCCAACATGTAAATATTGTTGCTTTTTATAGCGATAAATACACCATTTAAAAATGGAATACATAAATTTTCAGTTGGTGGTAATCACGCATATACCATAAATAGCTATCATGTGAATCAGCTGACATTATTATTATCGAGGTATTCGTTGAGTAATATATACACCATATTTAATAATGACAAAAAAAACATAAAAAAAGTAAAGAAAATGGTAATTAAAATTGTAGAATCAATCTCACCAACCAACCATGATGTCATAAACACTAAAGAGCATATTGTAGATCTTATAATAATGTATGCAGAATTCAATGGATTTAGAAAAGCAAAAATAAGAACACAATCATCACACTTTCATGTTTTTCCCAAAAACTCAATAAGGAAAATATTTTGACTAAAATAGTGAAATATAAAATATAGTACATTATCATTATATTTTTGTTTTTCATAAACATAAGATTGATTGGCCTAAAGACTCAAATTTAGTTCTACATTTGTCCTTAAAGATTTTTAATATTAAAATCTTATAAAATTAAACCTAAATAAATATAAGTTGCAATGTATAAAACCTACAAAAAAGACACACACTTAAACTTATCAAAATAAATCTACATAGTTATTTTTAAATCTAAAAGTGGCAAATAATCAAAGGTAGCTCAATCGAGATAATCAGTTTAAAGATAAATACAAACTTGAACTTACTAATTAAAGTATATAGAACTAATACAAACTAATTATTATGAATCTAAAGAGATATCTTCCATCTAAGAGCATATTAAATTATCAATAAATAATAATGCAACTAATTATAATAAAAATCATAAAGATATAAGCTATAGTTTATAAAATCCTTAGAACAATACACACTTAAACTTACTAACCAAAATAAACTTGAACTCGTATTTTCGAATCTAAGAGCATTGCGAAAAATTAATAGTAGCTTAATTAGGTTAATTGGCTTATAGCATAAGAATAATGAACCTAATTATATACTTAAACAGTTAAACCTACCAATCATAATTAATATGAACACATATCTTTAAATATAAACGCATTATAAATAATCAATACTTTCTCAATCAAACAAATTGGCTTATAGATAAACAATAATGAAACTAATTATAATAATGTGGCATAGATAAAATGCAAGATATATTTTTTAGGAATGTAGTTGCTTTTTAACAACCATATTCATTATAAACTATTTCAAATGTAGTAATAGAACAAATACTATATGAGTTACCAGGGCCAAAATTAAAATAACACAAGGATAAAGATAACATTCCACAATAGAATCGATATATCTAGATGAACCCCTTAAAAACATGGTAAAAAGATTTTCAATGAAATCAGGATCATCTTCATTTTCAAGAGTCTCAAGATAACTCACTTGTTCGTGATCCAGAAGTCCCTACAATAATCAACATGCAAATTCAATTAATCTTTGTTAATTTATGAATTAAAGAAAAAAACATATATGACTTCAATTTTTTTCTTAGTGAAGAAAGACCTCATCAAAGAATGATTGTCTCATGATGCTAAGTTGTTGGTGCAAGGGAGTGTTAGCCATTGTGAAAGTAAAGAAAGGAGCAAACTCAAAGCTACTTAAATGGAGGCTCTATGGAATGACAAACCAATGGCATTATATATAGGCCAAAATGAAGCAAGAAACTTACATTTGTCATTGAACATGCAAATATTGTTGCTTTTTATAGCGACAAATTACTCCATTTAAATATGGAATACATAAATTTTTAGTTGGTGGTAATCACACATATACCATAAATAGCTATCATGCGAATCAGCTGGGATTGTTATTATTGAGGTATTCATTGAGCAATTTATACACTATATTTAACAATGACAAAAATAAATCATATAAAATAAAGAAAAATGGTAATTAGAATAGTAGAAAATCTCACCAACCAAGATGTCATAAACACTTAAAAGCATAATATAGATCTTATGATAACGTATGCAAAATTCATTGGATTTAAAATAAAAACAAAAATAAGAACATGATCATCACACTTTCATGTTTTTCCCAAAAACTCAATAAGGAAAATATTTTGACAAAAAAATAAAAAAATATAAAATATATTGCATTACCAATATATTTTTGTTTTTCATAAACATAAGATTGATTGGCCTAAAGACTCAAATGTTGTTCTACAATTGTCCTTAAACATTTTTAATATTAAAATCTTATAAATTTATATGGAGACAAATGAGACTTAAGAATCCATTAGAACTAAATAAATATAAGTTGCAATGTATAAAATCTACAAAAAAGACACGCTCTTGACCATACTTATCAAAATAAATCTAGATAGTTATTTTTAAATCTAAAAGTGTCAAATAATCAATGGTAGCTCAATCCAGTAAATTAGTTTAAAGATAAATACAAACTTAAACTTACTAATTAAATGAATTCTTAAGAGATATCTTCCACCTAAGAGCATATTAAATTATCATAAATGATAATGCAACTAATTATAATAAAAAACATAAGGATATAAGCTATAGTTTATAAATTTGTTAGAACAATACACACTTAAACTTACTAACCAAAATAAACTTGAACTCGTATTTTCAAATCTAAGAGCATTGTGAATAATCAATAGTAGCTTAATTAGGTTAATTGGCTTATAGCTAAACAATAATGAACCTAATTATATACTTAAACTTACTAATCAAAATTAATATTAATACTTATCTTTTAATCTAAACGCATTATAAATAATCAATACTTTCTCAATCATACAAATTGGCTTATAGATAAACAATAATGAAACTAAGTATAATATTGTGGCATAAATAACATGCAAGAGATGTTTTTTTAGGAATGTAGTTGCTTTTTAACATACCATATTCATTATAAACTATTTCAAATGTAGTAATACAACAAATATGATATGATGTACAAGGGCTAAAATTAAAATAACACAAGGATTAAGATAAAATGAAATACATAGCTGGGTCATAAATAAAATAATAAATTATAGAAGGGGTTTAATTGAAACAACCCAATATTATAGTGGCCAAAATAAAGTTTTAAAAAATTCAAGAGACCATATTTCCCTCACCAATAATTATAGTGATGTCTTTGAGTTTAAATACAATTATACATTTTCATTACGTAGAATTAATTTTAGAGTCTCACAAACTTATTTGGTATTTCAGAACTCATTAGAACCAAAGAGATATTTGTTACATAATCTAAGAGCATAATCAAAAGCAATTGTGATTAAGTAAAATTACAACAAATTATCTAATAATGCGTAGTAAACCAATTGCAAAAATGACATATAAACCATTGAATGAGTTAAAGAGACGAACAAGGCACTTGCCCTGCATTTCACCCTAGGTAGGACCAAATTTTTTAAAATTTTAAGAAAAAATATTAAGAGTGAGTTTTTTTTTATAATGTTATACATTTGGCCAAAATAATTAACATGGACATAAATTTTGTTACGTAATATTAAAGAAATTATTTATAAGATAAGCTTTTGTGTTTAATACTAATGTGAAGTAATACAATTTTACAAAAATAAGATAAAAAATTAAAGACACTTGCACCGATAAATTTATGAGCAGACAATTGATGAAATCCATTAAAGTTGAGTTATTCGCTCTATACAGTGATTGATTGTTGGACTTGCTTTAATTGTTTGGCTAAATATTCAATGGGCAAATAATCTGCAACTGATAAAATGCATAAAAGATGAGTTATTTGCTTTCTATAACAAACTCATTGATTTTTGGGTCTGTTTTAACTACTTGGCTAATCATTTAAGTGGAATCATGTTTATTTTTACAGACAACATAGAGAATGTGCATGAAATGTATTACGACAGTAAAACTGCAATTGATAAATTCTATTAGAGATGAGTCATATGCTTTTAGCAGCAAACTGAGTGGTTGTTGAGTCTTTTTTAATGTTTGGCTAATTATTCAATACCAACAGCCACAAAATTTTACACCAAAAATTAGCAAAACTATCATTAAAGACAATATTGAGTCACATTGTTTTATCAAACCATTATTCGAGATATTAAATTTGAAACATTACATTTAGAGATGTTGCAAAACTTCATATTAAATTGGAGCTTGGCTTGTTGTATTACAAAGTGGACATGTCAATGGAATGGTTATGTAAAAGGAAATTGAGCTGAACAAATTTTCGAGGGATCTCCTTGTAAAGCTTATTGTGACAGAATTCCAAGCTCATTCGCAACATGTACAAGTTATGCTATTTCATCAATTCTTTTTTAAATTGTATTTTTTTTTATTGAAAAAAACATGATAGTTTTTTGAAAAGTTATTGTATAAAGGAAAAAAAATAAAGTTATTTATATTTGTTTTATAATAATTTTGAAAGCAATGTTTTAGTACGTCACAAGTATTATTTTGACTGCGAGATTACCATCGATTACAGGGTTTATAATTACAGAAATCTGCTTGCAAAGCAGGCTAATTAGGGCTTCGGAGTCAGATTCGAATCTTGTCCTCCTTTCCATCTTGTGAACATAAAGAAGCAGATAGAAGATGAGAGGAACGGTTTGTGGGACAAATTCGAACATTAGTTATATTAGAGAATAATATAAATCTAAGCTTTGAGATGAAATGATTTCTTAACATGATATCAGAGCTTTGTTGATCTAGCAGTCGCAAATTCGGATCTCACCACTCTTATTCTATTTGATAGGAGTGTGAGTTTTCACTTCAGAGTGTGTGTTAGAAAATAATATAAATTATATTCTGGTACTTTACCTAACAGTTTTAACTCGAGGGAGGTTAATTGTGAAGATCTACTGATTGTGAATTTGTCTCTAGTTTGTGCTCACCTGCTCAGCTTTATACTTACAGACGTCAACAATTATTGATTGGTTCGGCTACCAGGCTACCAGGAGAGTTTTGATTTTTTTTTTATCACAGGACATGCTGGAATTAAAGGCTTTTAGTGATCACGAGTTGATCGGCCCGCTTCGCTGGGCATTTTTATCTATGTAGAAAATTAATTGATTTTATAAATGTTGTATTTTGTTATTTTAATAAATAAGTAGTATATTGTAATTAATAAAATCTGTTAAAAATATTTTTTTTCAACCAAAATGTGATTGAATATTGCTATTGCTAAAAAACTTTTGATAAAATTTGTTAGAAAATTTGCTAAGAAAGTGAAATGATTTATTAGCAATTTGTTGTCACGGATACTCTGGTTAAAAAAACAAAACAACAAAAGAAACCCGGTTAAAAAAGAACAACTGAGTTGGACAGTAAAAAATCAAAAATACATGTGAAAAAAAGGTCACCGTTTCTTAAAAGGAAAAAACAAAGGGTCTAAAATATAAATTTAAATTCAAAGACAAATTTTTTTTATAAGATTTATTCATTATATTATTATATTAAATATCTTGAAGAATGCCGATATTAATTTTTTTTTTCTAAGAAATTGTAGGTCATTTATTTTCTCTGTCTATATATTTTTAGGCGAGACTATTAAATAAATATTAAACACATATACTTAGTCTCACATACTATATAGTGTGATTGAAATGGGAAGTTATTTTTATATTTTTTAATTGTCGAAAAGCTAAGTAAATTTGTAAAAAAAAAAAAACATTAGCTGCCTTTTTTTCTTATTAGGGGCTATAACCGTCTTTAGCCATTTATAAAATAAAAAAAAAAAAAGGGGCGGCGGGCTGGACCGGACCGGACCGGTCCGTATGCGTGCAATTACACCCACACCCCTCAGACAACACGCTATTTACCCCTCAGTCAGACAATGTTTTTGTCCTATTAGCAGGGCTGAAGTCGCCAATACACTGTTCATAGAAGAAAAAAAAAAGGCAGACGAACAGCCGCGACGCACGGCCGAGAAATGGCCAGTCCACAGTGCCATTGGGTCTGAGGCTACAGTGAACGAAAACCCGAGTTGTTTTAGCTATGTTAGTAATGCGAGCTGATTTGCCCGCTTCGTTGGGCTTTTTTATCTATGTAGAAAATTGATTGATTTTATAAATGTTGTATTTTATTATTTTAATATTTTAATATTTAATTAGTATAATTGTAATTGATAAAGTTTGTTAAAAATGGTTTTTTTCAACCAAAATGTGATTGAATATTGCTATTGCTAAAAAACTTTTGATAAAATTTGTTAGAAAATTTGCTAAGAAGGTTAAATGATTTATTAGAAATTTGTTGTCACGGATACTCTGGTAAAAAAAAAAAAAAAAAAAAAAACCCGGTAAAAAAAGAACAACTGACTTGGACACTAAAAAATAAAAAATACATGTAGAAAAAAGGTCACAGTTTCTGAAAAGGAAAAAAACAACAGTCTAATATATAAATTTAACTTCAAACACAAAGTTGTTTTTTTATAAGATTTATTCATCATATTATTATATTAAATATATTTAAGAATACCGATATTGATTTTTTTTTCCAAGAAATTGTAGGTCATTTATTTTCTCTGTCTATATATTTTTAGGCTAGACTATTAAATAAATATTAAACACATATACTTAGTCTCACATACTAAATAGTGTGATTGAAATGGGAAGTTATTTTTATATTTTTTAATTGTCGAAAAGCTAAGTAAATTTGTAAAAAAAAAAAAACATTAGCTGCCTTTTTTTCTTAATAATATTAGATCTTACACATTATAAATAAAAATATTGAATTTTTTTTTTATGAAATAAATATAATTTTTTTGTGTGCTATAATTACTTATTTACCGTTAAAAAAGAACAGTGTAGTTGAAACGGAAAGTGCCTCGTGTATTTTTTAATTGTAGATAATCTAGGCAAATTTGTTTACCTTTTGTTTTTTTGAGCTGTATTTTTTCCCGGGTAATATTAGATCTTAAATATTAAAAATCTAATTTTTTGTTTTTTTTAAGAAATAAACTTGAACAAAAGAGCACAAAATTAAAAATCAAAGCCAAGTTTTTATTTTATTTTATAAGATTTATTCATCATATTATTATATTAAATTTATTTAAGAATGTTGCTATTAAATTTTTTTATGAAAAAAATCCGAGGTCATTTTTTTTATCTTTTTATATATTTTTAGCCGATAATATGCAATAAATATTAAAACATATAATAATGACTTGTTTACCATTTAAAAGGAACAGTGTAATCGAGACAAAAGTGACTTGTATTGTTTTTTAATTGTAGATAACCTAGGTAAATTTGTTTATTTTTTGTTCTTGAGTTGTCTTTTATCCCTAGTAATATTAGATATAAAATGATTATTGTTATTATTGCAAAAACAATTAAAATTATCACATTATTTCGAAAGAAAAAACACTCATAAACATTAACAACAGAGTAAGCAAGAAAAAGAATATATTATTATCATGATTATTATTACTATTATTATTATTATTATTATTATTATTATTATTATTATTATTATTATTATTATTATTATTTTAATTTTAAAAAACAGAAATATTGTTTTTTTTTAGTGCTATAATTACTTATTTGCCGTAAAAAAAGAACAGTGTAGCTGAAACGGAAAGTGCCTTATATATTTTTTAATTGTAGATAATCTAGGCAAATTTGTTTACTTTTTGTTTTATTGAGTTGTATTTTTTCTCGGGTAATATTAGATCTTAAATATTAAAAATCCAAATTTTTTTTTTTTAAGAAATAAACGTTAACAAAAGAGCACAAAATTAAAATTCAAAGCTAATATTTTTTTTTATTTTATAAGATTTATTCATCATATTATTATATTAAATTTATTTAAGAATGCTGATATTAATTTTGTTAATCAAAAAAATCCGAGGTCAGTTTTTTTTATCTCTTTATATACTTTTAGGCGATAATATGCAATAAATATTAAAACATATAATAATGACTTGTTTGCCGTTTAAAAGGAACAGTGTAATCGAGGCAAAAGTGACTTATATCTTTTTTTAATTGTAGATAACCTAGGTAAATTTGTTTATTTGTTGTTCTTGAGTTGTTTTTTATCTCTAGTAATATTAGATATAAAATGACTATTGCTATTATTGCAAAAACAACTAAAATTATAAAATTATCCCGAAAAAAAAAACACTCATAAACATTTACAAAAAAGTAAGCAAGAAAAAGAATATATTATTATTATTATTATTATTATTATTATTATTATTATTATTATTATTATTATTATTATTATGATTATTATTCTTATTATTATTATTATTATTATTATTATGATTATTATGAATATTATTATTATTATTATTATGATTATTATTATTATTAGTATTATTATTATTATTATTATTATTATTATTATTATTATTATGATTATTATTATTATTATTATTATTATTATTATTATTATTATTATTATTATTATTATTATGTTAATAATGGAAAATAAAACACAAATATCAATTTATCAAGGCATGAAAATCAAAAATTAAAACTATAAGGGCCAAAATGAAAATTCAATATATTATCAATTTCACTAACAGGATCCAATTGAAGAAATCGAAACTTATGTACTGAATTTATTGAATAATTTAAACCGAATCCGAAAATTAAAAGAAGGAGGACCGAACTGAAAAATTGACATCCAATCAATTCCAATTGGAGGACCCAATCGAACTAAATCAAAACTTATGCAACCAAAATCAGGACAAAAAACGAAATCAAAAGTCAAGGGACTGAAGTAAAAAGTATCACAAAATGGGGGACTCCCCTGCACTTTGACGTGCAGGGGAGAGAGAGAAACGTGGCCGGCGTCTTGAACCGGTTCCCGGCGCGTCCACGGACATATTTATGGTACACGCGCCACCGCGGGAGGTAGAACGCGACCAGGCGAACCGCTCTGGACGTCGGAATCCCGTTTCCGGCCACCGTATGATGTCGCATGCTCCACCTAAACAGAGCGTGGGGCGTGAAATAGGGCGACGCATGTGACACACGCTCTGACAATAAACGTGGAAAATATTAAAAAAATATGGTTAATTACCGGACGACCCCTGGACCGAAAACCATGGTTTTGTCTTATTTGGCCCTAAAACCGTAATTAGCCATTTTAAATAAATAATAAAAAACCAAAACATGCGGCGGACCGGACCGGACCGGTCCGGTCCGTACGTGTGCAATTACTTGAATGGCCCTTACCCTCAGCCCTTTTTACCGTCTGACCTAGCGCTCTTTTGTCTTATTACCGGGGCTAAAAACGTCGTCACACTGTTCATTGAAGAAAAAAAAAAAAAGCAGACGAACAGCCGCGACGCACGACCGAAAAATGGCCAATCCACAGTGCATTGTCTCTGGTGCTACAGTGCCACCCCGAGCTGTTTTAGCTCTTTTGTTAATTGGGGAGAAGGTTTTAAAAAAAATCAGGTTTGAAGAATTCTTTGGTATTGTTATTAAACTTGAAAATATGATTGTTTTAAAAAGTCTTGTTCATCAAGAAAAATTTTCATTACAAAGTAAAATCTAATATTTATATTCAATAAAATAAATTAAGAATTATACGTGTTGATAAATGATAAGAAATATGTTGTCCAAAACCAAAGATTAAGTCAAGAAGCTGAAAATAAATATGCATATCACGTGTAACTTTTATATTTTTTAAATCTGATTATAGAACACTAATTTTTTTTTTGTTAAAAAAATAAATAAGCACAAAACAATTTTTTTCTGAAAACAATGTTTTTTTTCAACTAAAATAATTCTTTTGTGTTAAAAAACAAGAAAGTTTAGAAAAAAAAATTTGTAAAGAAACTATAAGTTCACATTATTATATTCTCTAGTAATCTCATGAAACAGAATCTAAATAGTCCTATTTATGTTAGTCTTAGACCTAAACCAAATAAGAGAAATTAAACTAAATAGAAAGAATAAAAAAATCCATAAATAATTTTTTTTCCAAAACTAAATAAGAATAAAAATATGTAAGAAAATAAATAACCTTTAAAAATCGTCCAACATTAGTATTCCAAGTCTTTTTTAGGAGATACTAGTGTTGGGCTTTGTGAAAATTCCTAACTAAATTCATTGAAGATTGGAAGTTTTAGTTTTTTTTTGTGTGTATGTATTATTATAGAGAAAATGAATTTATTACATCTCTATTTTAGAAAAAGTTGTTTTTTAAGTGTTAGATTATTTTGGTATTGATATAAATACTTATATTCACAATATTCTATTCATCAAACAAGGTAATATGCTCTAATACCAATTTACATAACATATAACATGGATAGGGTTCCTCAATCCCTAAAATCTTATGGCTTTGAACTATGGAGATAGAAACGAGGGGTTAAGATTGCAAATTTGACATAACATATACCCCGATCTCATCAAAAGATTCATAGTGCCTTGCATTAGAATTCATTGCAATTTGCTACAAACTAGATACATAAAAAAATACTCACCTTATTTCAGCTTAAATACCATCCAAGAAGAAAATTTCAAGAGCAGTTCAGGCTTTCTAATTTGCCATTTTCATTAAAATGATTGATATGAAAGGTTGATTGACTTTGAAATATGATCAACGACTTCTTATTACAATTTCAGCATGGCTTCAAAGAGACAATCAGATTGGGAAGAGAAACATGCGCTCGCAGGCTCTATATATATTGGGGAGAGAAACACCAAGAAGAATGCAGAGCAGAGGAACAAAAAGGAAGAAATAACAGAGAAGAGAGAACAAAACCGCAGCTACACTCCTCACTCCTCTTCTTCTCCGGCTTCCAGCAACGACAGCAGCAGTTGCACTTCTACTATTTGTTCCATTATTACAACATTCATCTTCTTCTTCTTCTTCTTCTTCGATTCTGTTCATTTTTCTGCTGTATTTTTGCCTTTAATGATTGTTCAATCCACTTGGTGCATCTCTTGGTCCTCCAAAACAAGATGTAACCAATGACAACTCCCACAGGCACCCCGCATCCATATCCAACCAGAGCAAATTTCCAACTAAATGGACTACCAAGATCCGAAAGGATGCTTTCTTGCTGAGCTGCTGATGACTGATGATCTTCAACTTCATCACATTTCTTTGACAATGGGAACCCGCACAACCCTAAGTTTCCCTCATAGGAATCATTAGCGAATGTAGAAAATTGATTCCCTATTGGAATCTTCCCCACTAACCTATTACACGAAAGGTTGAGAACCGACAGGAATGTCAAGCTTAATAGTTTCATTGGGATCTCACCTATGAACTTGTTTTTTGAGAGGTCTAAGGATTCAAGCAATGTCAACTTTGATAGAGATGCTGGGATCTCACCTACCAGATTATTTCTAGACAGATTGAGTACCTCAAGCAACTTGAGATCACCAATCACTTCAGGAATCTCTCCTTCAAAAAGATTGTTTGACAGGTCGAGGACATTGAATATTGTTAAGATGTTTATATCATCCATTCTTTGTCCTTTGTTTGTTATTGACATCCACTCCCTGTAATAGTACGATCCCATATACATTGTTGACCCATTCAACTTGATCCTCATTGACTTCCATATTGCAATGTAACCCAATGGCAAATTTCCAGTGAAATAATTCGAGGATAGATCCAAGATTTGAAGCATTGGGAAGTCGTTTGATGTTAACGGCTCACCAATGGGACCATGCAAACTATTTGACTGTAGGATAAGAACATGCAAATTGGGAAGCATCCCTAACCAGAAAGGAAATGTGTCATTAATCTGGTTATCTCCAAGGTCTAAAACTTGAAGGCGCTTACAATGCGTCAGAGACTCTGGAATTTTCCCTGTCAACTGATTACCAAATAAGTTGAGTGTCTTAAGGCTGCATTCTTCAGTGAAATTCCAGGGCATCAATCCAAAAAATCTATTCTTCCGTAGATTCAGTACGATGAGGGTATCACCAAGGACCTCGAGACATTTCGGAATTTGGCCTGTCAAGTAATTATAACAAGTATCCAAGATTGTCAGATTGCTCATGCGGCATAACGATACTGGAATCTCTCCAGTGAGCTTGTTCTCTGCAAGTGAGAGGAAGCTGATAGAGGCTGGTAGAGTTGGAATCGATCCTTCTAATAAATTGGAGCTAAGATCAAGAAAGGACAAAGAGCTTAAAAATGGAGCAGAAGGTGGTGCTTCAAATCCATTCAAAAAATTGTTAGACGCGTTTAAGTACACTAAGCTTTCTAACAGCCAAACCCATTTAGGCAAATTGCCATGGATCTTGTTGTTAGAAAGGTCAAGCTCAACCAGCCCACCTAGTTTCTCCACGAAACTCGGGATTTCTCCAAGGTTACAGTTGACAAGATTCAGCCTTTCAAGGTAGGGGAGGTTAAGAAAATTGATTGAATTAACAAGACCAGAAAGGTTGTGACCACCAAGGTTAAGGCCAATCACATGTGTCGTGAGTTCATGGCAAGTGACACCTTCCCATGAGCAACAATCAGTGTTGGGCTTCCATGAAGTAAGCAAAGAACGTGAGGAAGGCTGGTGAGAGGATTCAGGTTTGGCTGCAGATAAATCCCTTTTGAGTTGGAGCAAGGTTGTTTTTTCACTGCTAATGCATTTTTGGCCCAAGAAAGGGTGGGAAGAAGTCTGTGAAAAGGGTGTGAAACTAGAGTTTGCTGAAGATAAGAAGGGTAGGAGTGAAAAGCAACAAGCTATTCGCAAGTAACTTATCATTTTTGGAGAAAATTTATTGTCTAGTATGATAAAACTGGTGGTGGGTTAGTGGATTTATAAAGAAAATTCCTGCACTAGCTAGATGTAGAAAACCAGGATATGTACTTGGAAATTAGCACACAATCTCTGATCACCGTAAGGAATACCTCCAATAACACCATTCAACAATTTGGATTACTATTGATTTGAAGAAAAATATCTCATGTGGGATTTCCCTTGTCTGCTTCTATCTTTCAAATTATGAGAAATAGAGACTTGACTAGGAGAAGTTACTTGTCCTAGGTTGTATAAATTGGTTCCATGAAATTTCTTGGACTTGTATATTAGATGTGTCACATTATGTTAATTCAATCCTCGTAGTCTAATCTCATGATCACCGTAAGGAATACCTCCAATAACACCATTCAACAATTTGGATTACTATTGATTTGAAGAAAAATATCTCATGTGGGATTTTCCTTGTCTGCTTCTCTCTTTCAAATTATGAGAAATAGAGACTTGACTAGGAGAAGTTACTTGTCCTAGGTTGTATAAATTGGTTCCATGAAATTTCTTGGACTTGTATATTAGATGTGTCACATTATGTTAATTCAATCCTCGTAGTCTAATCTCATGATCACCGTAAGGAATACCTCCAATAACACCATTCAACAATTTGGATTACTATTGATTTGAAGAAAAATATCTCATGTAGGATTTTCCTTGTCTGCTTCTATCTTTCAAATTATGAGAAATAGAGACTTGACTAGGAGAAGTTACTTGTCCTAGGTTGTATAAAAAGGTTCCATGAAATTTCTTGGAGTTGTATATTAGATGTGTCACATTATGTTAATTCAATCCTCGTAGTCTAATTTATTCCTCAACTTATTCTTTCATTTAACATCTTCCAAAAATCTTTTTTTTTATACAAGGTAACCCCATCATTGGAAAGCGCATTTTATGGGCCTAGATAAACGAGTAAAACCCTGGTTGTCCCAGGCTCTTACAAGAGGTGCACGCCCTGCATCGAACTCGAGACCTGCTGCACAGATCGCAAGCTCTTTATCATCACATCACACCCCTTGGAGACTACCAAAAATCATTTAATGGAAAACGTAAATTATCCTAATAATGCCATCACTTCATGATATATAATTTACGAAACATCCTGAACTCTTAGATTTTCCTAATACTTCCTATGAAGTTTCTTTCCTAATAAAAATAAAAATAAAAAAGCATGAAAAGAAGGTGATGATACATAATTTTCAACAATAATTTTCAGAAGCCTAAGGTTGCTTTCCTTTTTTTTCAATTCATGCATATGATTTTATCAAGTGATAGCCAAATTTAATATTTCTTTTAGGGGGAGGCCTATTGCATGTTGCCTTAGACAAAGACATACATACTAGTTGAAGAAATAAGTTTATAAACTTTAACTCTCTAATAAAATTTAATTAGTTAGGAAATAAATAGGATACCATACTAAAAACAAAAAGTAATTTGATTTCAAATCAATTTACTTCAACAAGATAAGCAAGTGGAAATCTCCTATTCATAGTTAGGTATTTTACCATAATTTGAAAAGATAAGCTAAGAACTTCCATTAGCTTTGTGCCATTAGTGATTTAACACAACTAATGCAGGCTAAAATGTTCCTCTAATTACTTTGACGCAGAAATTTTATTGGCTTGGATTCACTTGATCATGCTTTGAATCATTATTGAACTCAATTATCTCATCAAGTACTCAACTACTCTAGCTCTAATTTTAGAACGGGTCAAAGACGAAAACATTATTATAGTATAGAGTGGTGGAGCCCAAAAAAATCAACTTCTTAATACTATATTAAAACTTAATTAGTAAAATTATAATAGATATAATTTGTTTGAAATGGTTTTTGTATTCTGCCTAAAAAAAACACTGTAATCGAAACGCAGGGGATGTGGTTCATATATTTTTTAATTGTAGATAACTTGAGCAAATTTGTCTACCCATTTTGTTTATGTGTTGTCTCTTTTTTTTACGTAATATTAGATTTGTAATATTACACATAAAAATATTGTAAAAGTAATTTTTTAACAAAAAAAACCTAAAATACAAGAATTAATTTTTTATAAGAAATAAAACCTAAATAAAAGAGGAAATAATTAGAATTAAAGACCAAAATTAAGAACGTATATATATAAACATGGACAAAAATAGGGACTATTTAGATATATAAAAAAATAAAGGAATTAAAATAGAATTAAAAGTATATGGGCCGAAATGAAAACAAAATATGTAAATAATTTTAACGGAAGGATTAAAAAAATTAAAAGTGTTGCTAGGAAGAAATCATTAATTATTTTAAGGCCTTAATATTCAACAAATATCAAAATATATAATTATTTTTAAGAGAAAAAACCTTTAAAATAATCTTTCTAATTATTTTAAATGCATTATCTATAGTAAAATGAATATATTAAAAAACCAAGTAATTGAAAGTCTTGTAGATTGATTATTCCTCTCTAATGTATATATACCAATTGAATTGATACCAATAAAATTGAAATAAATCCAAGCATGGATACCAATGAAATTAACTAATTTAAAACAAAACCGGAAATTAAAATAATGGGGAGTAAAATGAAACTGAAATATATAATCAATATGCATGGATGGATAAAATTGAAAAGAATCAAAACTTCGATACCAAAAATACTAAGGATTTATAATGAATTTGTATGGAAGGATACAATTGAAACACATCAAAACTTTGATACTGAAAATACTAAGGATTTCAAACCAATCCGGAAATTAAAAGACTAGGAACCGAAATGAAACTGAAATATATAATCAATTTGCATGGAAGGATAAAATTGAAAACAATCAAAACTTTGATACCAAAAATATTAAGGATTTATAATCAATTTGCATAAAACTTTGATACCGAAAATATTAATGATTTCAAACAAATCCGGAAATTACAAGATTGAGACCAAAAATGAAACTATAATATATAATCAATTGCAATAGAAGGATGAAATTGAAACAAATCAAAACCTATATAATAGCAATAAGGATCATACCAAACAATCAAAAGATCAGGGACTAAACTGCAAACTTCAAAATCAACTGCGGCATTGACGTGTACTTGTGTAGGCAGGAGAGAGAAAAGAGGGAAAATTCAACCAGCCATTGACACCTCTTCGGCCACCGTGAACGAACACTCGCCGCACAAGAGGAAGATAAGATGGTTAAAAGTCATTCTAGACACCGATTGGGAATTTTTTGAAGCCAGAATATGCCGCACGTGCCGTCCCAAAACACGTGTGAGGACGAAACGGACGACACGTCCGTCGACGCACCAACAGTAATTTAGCAGAAAAAAGAATAAAAAATAGTAAATTATTGGTACACCCCTGCAAACAATTCTTGTATTTTATCTTATATGAGGGTATTAATGTATTTGGTCATTTAAAAAATTTGTGCAGCTACCTTATTGTCCTCGAGCTTTACTGTATAATTTTGTCTTATTAAAGGGTAGGTTCGTATTTAGCCATTTACAAAACAATATGTAATAATGGTTGTGCCCCTATACGTTACTGTTTTGTTTTGTTTTATTTATGGGTATTATGGTTATTTTACTGTGCACAGAAATGCCAAAAACCAAAAATCACAACCAAGGCCAATTGTACTGTGCACTGAGGGGTAAAATAGTAATTCTACTATTCAAATCCACAATGAATCTGAGTCTAGAGCTACAGTGATTTGCTACAGTAAATGCACAGTAATTACGCAAGTTGATTTAGCTATATGTATAATATAAGATTCATCATAAGGTGAAATAAAAAAATGTTTCACATGTTCTTAAATAATATTAATTGTAAAATTATTGATCAAGGTAGTATGAGATGTGAAAAGAATTCAAATTTTATTTACAAAATCAATGACTATTGTGTTGGGAACAAAAATAATTTAACAAAACAAACATACGTTATGGTATGATGTTTAAATCAAAATATATATTTTACGAAGGAATAATAATTATACTGAGAAATCAGTCATTAAAAGGTTAAGTCAAACTATTTATAAATTTTATAATATTTGGAGAATCATAATAGATTGCTAGACATTGTACTTGATCTTCAAATATAAATCAATTAAATATTGAATTGTTAATAATATTTAAGCATGCAGGTTAATGACAAGATTTCCTTTTGTAATAATGATCCAGTGTGATAATTCAACGACATGTTTTCTTTTGTTTGCTAAAAGTTTTGTTTTTCTCCCTTGTCTTCCAGAAAATCAACACCGATCAATGGTTTTGAAATATTTTAGGCCTGAATTGTATTTTGTTTTTGGGTGGCCTGCTGGATGCCTTGTAATGTGTAGCAAGATCGGACCCAATGACCCAATTCTCCACAGTGAGTACAAAGGGGGCGTCCTCTTCCAGCTCCTAAACGTTTAGTGTCTTAGCGTCCTCCATTGAAATTGTCTGGTGATTTTCCTCGTGATCTAAAGTCATGCGAACCATAAGAACAGTTGAATGTTTTTGTACCTGCGGATGGAGTAAATTTGTTATTGCTGCTGCTTTGAACGGCCATAACTGCGCTACCACCAGAATCACCTGCAGCGTGTGTCGAGCTCAGAAGGCGTTACTTTTCTTCTTGGGAGACAAAGTAGTATGCTTGTCGAATCAAAGGAAGGGGATTCATTAGGAGGATTTGGCCACTGTAAGAATCATTTAATCCCATGAAAAATTGCATCATTTTTTGTTGAACTTGTTGTGCCCCATGTATTGCATCGTTGTAGGAACTTAGTTCATCCCATAGTCCTTTTAATTATGTGTAATAGGCAGAGACAGAGAGTTGTTCTTGTCAAAGATAGGCAATATCTCGCTGAATTTCGAAGATACGAGGTGTGTTGCTTTGAGAGAATCACTCATGAAGGTCTTCCCAAACTTTGTTAGTGGAAGAGTAATCTATAACATTGTCTAAAATTTCTGGACTGAGAGTGTTGATGATCCAAGAATGGACCATATCATTACATCGAGACCATGCCGCATAACCTTCAGGATCTGTTATTTTTGAAGGTGCACTGATCGAGCCATTCAAAACCTAGTTTGTTGGAATTTTTTTTATTTCCAAGTAGAATAATTATCTCCATTCAAAGGTTTGGAAATCAAAACCAAACTTGGATCATCTGAATGATGAGTGAAATAGGGATTTTTAATATTCAATCTTGAAAAATCCATATTAGGGTTCGCAATTTCTTTTCCAGGAATAGAAGGTGTTGGTGGTAATTCATTATTAGCCATGTTGGCTGAAAGAGAGAGAGAGAGATGTGGTGCGAGGGATTCAAAGTGCAGTGATGAACCAGGATCTCAGTCTTGCTCTGATACCATGAAAAGATGAAGGAGGTATTGAATTTGCTTGAATTGAATCATTATTGATTCTCAATCAGTTCATGAAAAGATGGAGGTATTGATTTCCCTTTATTTGGAAGATTCCGAGGCCATTTCTAAGGTTTTTTACACATCAAAAAACTCCTCTGTCAGGTTCAAGCCATCTGTCTGCAGTTCTCATTACAAAACAGCAGGGTTAAGCCATTTGTCTGCAGTTACACCAACACATGTATCACAGGTTCAGGCTGCCATTTATTGTTCCCGAAAACATCATTTATTTACAAATTAGAATGGGGAGTGGAGGCCACTGGCGCGACGCTAAGCGAACTTTATTACAGAATTGCTGAGAAAACTAGAACTCTTGCCTTCCATTAGTGGCAATACACTACAAAAAAGCTTCCTAAAGATGCTGGATGCGTTTGGAAGCCAGGTTAATTCTATTTAGGAAGGATTTTATGAGCTAAAACTAATATCTTTATGGTTTTATTATGTTGGGAAAAGTACTCAAACAATAGGGCACCAATTTTGCGGATTACCAATCAAGTCCCAAACCTTTTTCCCTCTTTGTGCAATCAAATTATGGGATCAAACAATCAACAATATAATGCAAATAATCAAACACATCAACACCAAGATTTTTACGTGGAAAACCCAATGCGGGAAAAAACCACGGGACCGTAGGCCACTTAAAGCTTCCACTATCATAAATAATGGGTTCACAATATTCTTCCTTAGATTCAACTAAGGGCTACAACATATATCATCAAGAACAACCTATTCTTGGAATACAACAAGATTAAAGAGAACAAAGTTTGAGAAAAGGCTCACAATACTGACAGCCCCGTTTTCTGTCAAAACGGACAACTTCCACAACTCCAATCTTCGATCCAACCGTTCAGAATGAAGATTAATGTGTCTAGAAGTCTCTGTCCAAATCTCAGCTCGATCCAACGGTTAACGAACTGGAAATCAAAGAAACAAGATGCATTGTTCAGCAGCCACCACTTTCTCTTTTCTCCCTCACTTTTCTCTTTTTGTCTCTTGTTAAGTATAAAACCCTAATACCCTTTTTTTTTTTAGGTGATGTGGCAGCCCCCTTTTATTTTAAATGGTGCGGGACCACCCAACAAATCTCCCCCTCACGCACCATGTGAGGAATTCGCCATACTGGCGATCAATTTGTAAAGTTCAATTTAGGAGGCTCTACCAAGCCTACTTCCTTTCTGCAAAACTCAAACTTCTCTCTCGGTAAAGGCTTGGTCATCATATCTGATGCATTGTTATCAGTATGGATCTTCTCAACAACAAATGACTTCATCTCCATAGCATCTCGAATCCATTGATATCTAACTTCAATGTGCTTTGATCGAGAGTGAAAAGTAGGATGCTTATTGAGATGGATTGCACTTTGACTGTCACAGTGCAACACAAAGTTCTCTTGAACTAGACCAAGTTCATGCAAGAACTTCTTCATCCATAATAACTCTTTGCCCCCTTCAGTAAGAGCAATATATTCAGCCTCTGTAGTGGATAATGCAACACATTTTTGCAACCTTGATTGCCATGAGACTGCTCCCCCTGCAAACTTCATCAAGTATCCCGATGTGGACTTTCTAGAATCAACATCACCAGCCATATCTGCATCTGTGTATCCTTCCAACACAGGTTTGTTATTGCCAAAACACAAGCTGAAGCTAGAAGTGCCTTTGAGATACCTGAGTATCCATTTCACTGCTGACCAGTGTTCTTTACCAGGATTGGAGAGGAACCGACTAACCACACCAACTGCATGAGCTATATCCGGCCTTGTGCAAACCATGGCATACATCAAGCTACCAACTGCGGATGCATAAGGAGCCTTTTTCATCTCATCTTTTTCTTCATCACTTGAAGGACACTGATTAGAACTTAGTTTAAAGTGGCTTGCAAGTGGAGAACAAACCGGTTTGGAGTTGCTCATGTTGAATCTCTCAAGTACCTTTTGAACATATCTCTCCTGAGATAGCCAAAGTTTCTCCTTCTTCCTGTCACGTGTGATCTTCATGCCAAGAATCTGTTTTGCCGGGCCTAAGTCTTTCATTGCAAAAGACTTACTTAACTCTTCCTTCAAAATCTGAATCTTCTTAGCATCATGGCCAACAATCAGCATATCATCCACATACAATAACAGAATAATAAAGTTTCCATCTGGAAACCTCTTCATAAATACACAATGATCAGAAGTGGTCCTGTCAAAACCATGATCCACCATGAAAGAATCAAACTTCTTGTACCACTGTCTTGGAGCTTGCTTTAACCCATATAGACTCTTTTTCAACTTGCAAACTAGTTGCTCTTTGCCTTTTGCTTCAAACCCTTCAGGCTGCTCCATGTAAATTTCTTCATCTAAATCACCATGGAGGAAGGCAGTTTTTACATCAAGTTGTTCAATTTCAAGATTCAAACTAGCAGCTATACCAAGCACAACTCGGATTGAAGACATCTTGACCACTGGTGAAAAAATTTCTTCAAAATCAATACCTTTCTTCTGACCGAAACCTTTCACAACCAATCTTGCCTTGTACCTTGGTTGCGAGCAATGTTCATCAATTTTCAACCTGAACACCCATTTGTTCTTGAGTGCTCTCTTACCATTAGGAAGCTTCACTAAATCAAAAGTATGGTTTTCATGCAAGGATTTCATCTCTTCTTGCATTGCTTTCAACCACTCACTTTTCTTCTCATGTGACATAGCTTCTTCAAAGTATTATGGTTCTCCCCCGTCAGTAACCAGCACATAATCATGAGGAGGATATTTGGTGGAAGGTTGGTGAGGTCTAGTTGACCTTCTCAACTGTGGCTCATCTGGAGCTTCTTGCATATCCTGTTCAGGAATAACATCAATATCATCATTAGTTGCTTCAGAATCACCAACTAATGGCTCAATAAGAAAACCACCATTATCATCATTTTGCAAATCTCCCCCATGATTAGCAAGCATCAAAGGTAATTGTTGAGTAGGTCTTGGATTTGAATTTGATGGAATAAAAGTAGCAGACTCTACTTTCTCTTTCTGTTCAAAGTCTTCAATGGTTTGATCTTCAAAGAAGATAACATCTCTGCTTCTCACAATTTTCTTCTCCTTTGGATCCCACAACCTATAACCAAACTCATCATCTTCAGAGCCCAAGAAAATACACTGCTTTGTCTTGCTGTCGAGCTTAGACCTTTCATCTCGAGGAACATGTACAAATGCTCTGCACCCAAACACTCTCAAGTGTGTAAAAGAAACATCCTTTCCTTTCCAAACTATATTCGGAACATCAAATTCAAGGGGAACTGATGGAGAGAGGTTGATCATGGCAACTGCAGTCTTCATTGCCTCACCCCAAAAGGACTTAGGCAGCTTTGCATGAGAGAGCATACATCTAATTCTTTCAACAATGGTTCTGTTCATTCTCTCAGCCACTCCATTCTGTTGTGGAGTCTTAGGAACTGTCTTCTCCAACTTAATACCATGTTCCCTGCAGTACTTTTCAAAAGGACCTCTGTATTCACCACCATTATCAGCTCGAACACATTTCAGCTTTTTACCAGTTTCTCTTTCAACTCTGGCATGGAAATCCTTAAAGACATCAAGCACCTGATCTTTGGATTTCAAACAAGTGGCCCAAATTTTCCTGGAGTGATCATCAATAAAACTAACAAAGTACAATGCACCTCCAAGAGACTTATCAATCATAGAGCAAACATCAGTATGAACTAAATCAAGAACATGTGATCTTCTATGTGAAGGTAATCTTTGAAATGCAACTCTATGCTGTTTACCAACTAAACAATGAGTACATGTGTTCAAGTTCATACCTTTTAAAGGAAGGTAGTTCTTCTTGGCAAGGATGCCAAGACCTTTCTCACTTAAATGTCCAAGCCGCTTATGCCATAAATCAGTAGAGCAATCTTCAATTGCATTCACCTCCCCTTTGATCACCTTGGCTTGTGACATGTAGAGACCCATCTTCTTCCCTTTAGCAACAATTAAGGAATTTTTGGAGAGCTTCCATTTACCATCTCCAAAGTAACTGTGATAGCCTTCTTCATCAAGAGTACCTGTAGAGATCAAATGTAGGCGCATATCGGGTACATGTCTAACATCTTTGAGTATCAGCTTGCACCCAGTATTGGTTTCCAACCAAATATCTCCAATGCCCACAACACTAGCCATCCCTTGATTTCCCATCCTAACTTGGCCAAATTCGCCAGCAGTGTAGGATGTGTAAAAATCACGTCGGGGTGTAACATGGTAAGAAGCTGCTGAATCTGCAACCCAGGTGGTATCCTGACATGCAAGGTTAACACAACCATCATCACAAACAATGGCAACATCACCATCAAATACAACTGCAGCTGTACCATTCTCTTCATTCCTGTCTTCATCTTTTCCCTTCTGGTCTCTTTTATACTTTCTACAGTCTTTTTGAATATGCCCAGGCTTGTCACAATAAAAGCACTTAAATCCCTTCCTTGACTGAGATCTTCCTCTTGGCTTCCATTTGCCTTTTCTATTACCAGATTCTCTATCTTGTTTGCCGTGAGAGAACCTACTTTGACTTCTCCCTCGACTTTCTGTAACAAGTGCATGAGACTCGGAAGTGTTTGTCCCTTTCCTCCTCTTCTCTTCATTGAGGATACAATCCTTCACTGTTTTCAAAGTGATATCTCCATTCGGAGTAGAATTGCTAAGTGACACCACCAAAGTCTCCCAACTATCCGGCAATGAACTCAACAGGATTAGTGCTTGCATCTCATCTGCTAGCTCAAGATTCATCAATGACAACTGATTTAAAAAACCTTGGAATTCATTTATATGCACTGAAGCATCTTCACCATCTCTATACTTCAAATTCACAAGGTCTCTAATTACAAAAACCTTGTTTTGTGCACTCTCTTTGGCAAATGTTTCTTCCAACATCTTCCACACTTTATAGCAGTCATGTTCTTGAGAAATATGATTGATAGACTTAGAGGATACCCATTTTCTAACATTAGCGGTAGCCTTTCTATTAATCCCCTTCCATTTTGCATCATCCATTTCATCAGGCTTTACTCCTTTACATTCAATCGGTAAAGCCAAATCATTGCAATATAAGTGATCCTCCATCATTGTTTTCCATAAAAAATAATTTGAGGAAGTGAGCTTTATCATGCCCGAATCTTCCTTTTCCATTTTAACTGCACAAGATATTCAATCTACACAACCAGTGCTCTGATACCACTTGTTGGGAAAAGTACTCAAACAATAGGGCACCAATTTTGCGGATTACCAATCAAGTCCCAAACCTTTTTCCCTCTTTGTGCAATCAAATTATGGGATCAAACAATCAACAATATAATGCAAATAATCAAACACATCAACACCAAGATTTTTACGTGGAAAACCCAATGCGGGAAAAAACCACGGGACCGTAGGCCACTTAAAGCTTCCACTATCATAAATAATGGGTTCACAATATTCTTCCTTAGATTCAACTAAGGGCTACAACATATATCATCAAGAACAACCTATTCTTGGAATACAACAAGATTAAAGAGAACAAAGTTTGAGAAAAGGCTCACAATACTGACAGCCCCGTTTTCTGTCAAAACGGACAACTTCCACAACTCCAATCTTCGATCCAACCGTTCAGAATGAAGATTAATGTGTCTAGAAGTCTCTGTCCAAATCTCAGCTCGATCCAACGGTTAACGAACTGGAAATCAAAGAAACAAGATGCATTGTTCAGCAGCCACCACTTTCTCTTTTCTCCCTCACTTTTCTCTTTTTGTCTCTTGTTAAGTATAAAACCCTAATACCCTTTTTTTTTTTAGGTGATGTGGCAGCCCCCTTTTATTTTAAATGGTGCGGGACCACCCAACATATTATAATTAGTTGCATTATTATCTAGCTACAAGTCAATTTATCCAATTTAGCTTCCATTGATTATATATCACTCATAGATTGTAAAATATCTATTTAGATTTATTTTTATTAGTAAGTTTAAGTACATATCTTTCTCTCTTTTTTGTAGATTTTATGAATTGTAACTTGTATCTTTATTATTTTAATTGTTTCTTGAATCCTCATGTGTGTCTAGATAAGTTTATGAGATTATAAAATTAAAAATGGTCAAGGACAAGTGTAGAGCCTAAACTTTATTTAATTACATCATGTTTTAAGAGTTTATAACATCATGGTTTGTGAGATTGATTCTTCTCTTTTAATATTCATTTCCCTTTATTATTTTCTTATGATATATTTTCATCATAGTTAAAAATAAATAGTGTTTAAATTGCTCGATGAATACTTCTCTAATAACAATGCCAGCTGTTTTGTATGATAACTATTTATAGTATATATGTAATTACCATTAATTATAAATTTGTATATTTTATTTTTGAGAGGTATAATTTGTCATTGTAAGAACAATAAATATTGTAATAGCTATAGAAAAGCAACAACCTATACACCTTTTAATTGTGAGGGCCAAATTTAACTTTTATAATTTTTTAGGGACCAACACAGGCCATAGGGACAACTTTGAGTTAGAATAAAGTTCTACATTTCTCAACAAAGTACGAAATGAATTTGAACGGATCATATCTTAGAATCAATGATAGCTCAATCTTGGGGTTCTCTTAGATATACCATTCAATAACATATCACTTAGACCTCCTTCACACCATAATGGAAATTATTTGTCTTAGTTTATGTCCTTTTTGAAGGATTATAGAACATTTATATTCTTTGTGATAGTATCATTATTAAACACTATAAATTTACCATTCTTATATAACATACATTCATGCTTCCATATTGGAGAAAACAATATTAAAAAATGCTATTAAAAAATAATATGAACTTCTTCTTTACAAATTTGTGTGATTTTTCAAAACATTACAAGATATATTTTGAAAAACTCTACAAAATGCATTTTAAGATTGGTGCAATAAGAATTGCCAAAAGATATTATAAAGTTTGTATATGCAGAATCAACTCTTTTGTTGATTCACACACGTCAATATTAGTTTGTAACATCTCCAAATAATTTTCTTTCCTTTTTAGAATGAGATCGAAATCTTTATTAAAGCTACAATGATAATACATAAAATCTGATTACTTGTTCATCTTTTCTCTATAAAGAAAAGCTACAAGATATCTAGATTCTATTAACCTACTGAACTACCCATAAAAGGCTTGACTACCCGACATACTTATAAAAAAGCCAAAAACATAAAGCAAAAGTAAATCTAGGACTTAATTTTCCTTCCACGCCAATTACTTAACCACTTCTCCATATATTCTCTGTTTTTGTTGAAGGTTTTGCTCAATATTCAGAGAGTTTGGCTTGCTTCAACATCTGAAAAATAAGAAGAAAATGAATAGGAACATACAAGAAAATTGTGTGGTTCATAAACCAAAAACGAATTATTAGAGTGAGAGAAATACCCCAACATAAACAGCAAGTTTTTCCTTGAAAGTGGCATGTTCTGCTTTGAGTTTTTGAAGAGACGCCTTGCCACTATAATATTTACGGATAAATAATTTACTATATTTTTCTTTTTACTCAAAACATTATCAATGATACTTTAAAAGTTATAAGGAATTATAAATTTTACCTTTCCATATCCCCATCATGAAAAAAATTTCTGAGAGTGTTGGTTTCCCCATTGATTTTTGATGCACCAATGCTACAAGAAATTTTGTTATGCTTATGAAGCACCATACAAAAACATAATTTTGTAAGAAATCATCTAATGTATTTTTCCTTACCTAGCACTACTACCCTTAAGTCGATACAGCATTCTCTCAATAACAGGATAATCAACTGGGCTTGTCTCCCTAAGAACACATAACAAAAAAAATATAATCATCATCATTTTTTGTCGAGGAAGACCAAAAAATGAAAGAAACATGCACAATTTCAATTAATTAGCATTGTACTTACAAGGCCTTCTCAATAGAATCGATATATCTAGTTGAAACCCTTAAAAACAAGGTAAACACATTTTCAATGAAGTGAGGATCATCTTCATTTTCAAGAGTCTCAAGATAACTCACTTGTTCATGATCCAGAAGTCCCTACAATAATCAACATGCAAATTCAAAACGTTAGTGTAATCTTTGAAAATTTATGGATTGAAGAAAAAAACATAAATGAAATTTTCCTTGGTGAAGAAAGACCTCATCAAAGAATGATTGCCTCATGATGCTAAGTTGTTGGCACAAGGAAGTGCTAGCCATTCTGAAAGCGAAGAAAAGAGCAAACTCAAAGTTACTTAAATGGAGGCTCTATGGAAAGGAAAAAGGGTAGAAAGCTTAATTGTGTAGTGGAATGGAAAACCAATGGGACTATATATAGGCCAAAATGAAGCAAGAAACTAACATTTGTCATCCAACATGCAAATATTGTTGCTTTTTATAGCGAGAAATTACACCATTTAAAAATGGAATACATAAATTTTCAGTTGGTGGTAATCACACATATACCATAAATAGTTATCATGCAAATCATCTGACATTTTTATTATCGAGGTATTCGTTGAGCAATTTATACATTATATTTAACAATGACAAAGATATATCATAAAAAATAAATAAAAATGGTAATTAGAATAGCATAATCAATCTCACCAACCACCAATGATGTCATAAACACTAAAGAGCATAATGTAGATCTTATGATAATGTATGCAGAATTCGGTGCATTTAAAAAAGAAAAAATAAGAACACAATCATCACACTTTCATGTTTTTCCCAAAAACTCAAAAGGAAAATACTTTGACAAAAAAATAACAAAATATAAAATATAGTACATTATCATTATAATTTTATTTTTCAAACATAAGATTAATTGGCCTAAAAACTCAAATTTAGTTCTACAATTGTCCTTCAACATTTTTAATATTAAAATCTTATAAGTTCATATGGAGACAAATGAGGACTTAAGAATCCATTAAAACTAAATAAATATAAGTTGCATTGTATAAAACCTACAAAAAAAGACATGCACTTAAACTTACTTATCCAAATAAATGTAGATAGTTATTTTCAAATCTTAAAGTCACAAATAATCAAAGGTAGCTCAATCAAGTAAGTTAGTTTAAAGAAAAAGATGAGTTATTTGTTTTTTTCAGCAAACTGAATGATTGTTTGGTCTATTTTAATTGTTTGGTTAATCACTCAATTGGTATCATGTTTATTTTTGCAGACAACATAGAGAATGAGCATGAAATGTATTGCAACAGTAAAACTGCCATTAATAAAATCTATTAGAGATGAGTCATTTGCTTTTAGTAGCAAACTAAATGGTTGTTGGGTCTGTTTTAACTGTTTGGCTAAATATTCAATACCAATAGCCATAAAATTTTACAGTAAAATTAACAAAACTATCATTAAAGACAATATTGAGTCACATAATTTTATCAAACACTTAATTCGAGATATTAGATTTGAAACATTATATATAGAGATGTTGCAATACTTAATATTTAATAAATACAACATCGAATGAGAAATTATTTGAATTATTATTCTCATTGTTATTATTATGATTGAAAGCAGAATAAAAAAAAATATTCGCAGCATAAAAAATATTATTTGATTTAAAGAGTAAATGAAAATGATTTAAGGACAAATTTAAACGACAAAAGAAAAATTAGTATTATTATCATTATAAATATAATAATAAAATTATTAAATTGTTCTGAAGAATTAAAAACTCTGTAATAGAAGAACAAACAAGAAAATAATTATAAAAAACACAATATCTAAGATTATTATTATTATTATGCAAATAATGAAAACCATAAAATCATCTTGTAGAATAAAACCAAAAACCTTTAACAGATGAGAAAATAAAAACAACCAAAATAAATGACGAACCAAAATAAATATTATTACCATTAAAAAAATCATTTCACTTGAAGAATAAATAAAAATAATAATCAAATAAAAAAGGATCAAAGGCAAAAAAGAAGAAATTTCAATTTTAAAATGATTATCAACATAAATTAAAATTTTAGAACTAAATTTAATAGAAATAAAACCCCAATAAAGAGAAAATGATAGAAATTAAATACCAAAACTAAGAGTATAGATACATAAACACAAACAAAAAATAGGGGTTGTCTTAGAAGGACCAGAAAAATTAAAGGAATTGAAACTAAACAAAAAATTAAAAGAATAAATACCCCTAAATAATCAGATAGTGTCAATATGCTCAATGGGCCGTAATTATCGTTAGTCGTACATTGTGCTAACCTTTTTTAGTTAAGTTTTTGAAATTGAAGAAGAAGTTATAACATGTGGGGAAAGTACTGTAGCGATAGACACGAATTATTATGGATTGTAATAGTGTAATATTGTTTTGTCTTTCAGTTCATAAATTTTAACTCTTGGTCTCGGGGTATTTTAGACCAAGAGTTAAAAATAAACATAGCTAAAAAAACTACATTTTTTGTGAAAAAAATATTAATAAGAATACTAAGAATTACACTAGAAATGTATTTTTATTCAATGAGATTAAAGTTAATTTGTTTTTACAACAATTAATTTTATTGTCACATAATTAAATAAAATAATTTTGTTGAGCTTCTTATTGTGTCAAATCAAATATTTTAATTTGTTGTTTACCTGAGTTTTTCGACTTATATTTGATAATTCTTATATTTGATAATTGATATCTTATTTAAAAATTTAGCACACATTTAAAATTTTATATTCTTTAACAATACTTATAAGAATTCTTTCGTATTGTTATTAGCCTTGAAAATATGATTGTTTTAAAAAGTCTTGTCCATCAAGAAAGATTTTTATTGCAAAGTAAAATCTAATATTTATGTTCAATAAAATAAATTAAGAGTTATATGTGTGAATAAATGATAAGAAATATGTTGCCCAAAACCAAGTATTAGGTCAAGAAGCTGAGATAAATATGCATATCAAGATCTTTGACCTCATATCGCGTGTAACTTTTCTATTTTTTAAATCTAATTATAGAACAATAATTATTTTTTGTTAAAAAAATAAATAAGCACAAAACATATTTTTCTGAAGCTTAAAATTAACTTTCTTGTTAATAGATCTATTGTTTATCTTAGTGAATACAATGTTTTTTTCAGCTAAAATAATTATTTTGTGTGAAAAAACATGTTATGATTGATAGAGAAAGTTTAGAGAGAGAAAAAGTAAAGAAACTATAAGTTGAAATTATTATATTTAACTAAATAAATGTTTATATATATTATCCTAAAAGTGTATTGATTTCATAATGGTACACGTGGCAAGTAATATGAACGGTGATTATAGATCCTTCAATAATAATTATTTGTACATAAAAAGAATATATACTTAATTAAAATATTCATGGGTACCCAAATATTAAAATATTATTTATTTTGTGTATTAAAATTATTAGAATATTTTTTATGATTTTGTTTTAAAGTAATTTATTTTGTGATGTTTTTAAATTGTTTTGATATGTTGATGTTAAATATTCTTTTGATGCATTTCTTACAAAAAATAACACTTAAAAAAATAACAATTATCACAATATCAGATGGGTTGTATCTCTTATAACAAACTTAATATAAATCAGGATATGGAAAAAAAAAGGTGAGATTAGAAGAGAGATTTGAATTTCACCTAATTTGGCTAATAAATAATAATAAATAAAATAATTTATAATATTATTAAGATAATGCTACAATAATGTATTTTTAAAAGGGGCAAAATTAAATGGCATTTGAGCTACTATAGGGACCACCACAGGCCATAGGGACAACTTTTGAGTTAGAATAAAGTTCTACATTTCTTAACCAAGTACGAGATGAATTTGAACAAATCATATCTTAGAATCAATTATAGCTCGATCATGGGGTTCACTTAGATATTACTGTACAATAACATATCACTTAGACCTCCTTCACACCATAATGGTAAATTGCCTTAGTTTGTGTCCTTTTTGAAGATTATAGAACATTTATATTCTTTGTGATAGTATCATTATTAAACACTATCCATTTACCATTTTTATATAACATGTATTCATGCTTCTATATTGGACAAAACAATATTAAAAAATGCTATTCAAAAATATTATCAACTTCTTCTTCTTTAGAAATTTGTGTGATTTTTCAAAAATATTACAAGATATATTATGAAAAACTCTACATAATGCATTTTAAGATTGGTGCAATAAGAATTGTCAAAAGGTATTATAAATTTTGTGTATGCAGTCAACTCATTTGTTGATTCACACGCGTCAATATTAGTTTTTAACATCTTGAAATAATTTTCTTTTCTTTTTAGAATGAGATCGAGAATCTTTATTACGGATACTATGATAATACATAAAATTTGATTTCTCGTTCATCTTTTCTTTATAAAGAAAAGCAACAAGATATCTAGATTCTATTAACCTACTGAACTACCCATAAAAGGCTTGACTACCCGACATACTTATAAAAAAGCCAAAAACATAAAGCAAAAGTAAATCCATGGATTTCATTTTCCTTCCACGCCAATTACTTAACCACATCTCCATTGATTCTCGATTTTTGTTGAAGGTTTTGCTCAATATTCAGAGAGTTTGGCTTGCTTCAACATCTGAAAAATAAGCTGAAAATGAATAGGAACATACAAGAAAATTGTGTGGTTCATAAACCAGAAATGAAATTATTAAAGTGCGAGAATTACCCCAACATAAAAAGCAAGTTTTTCCTTGAAAGTGGCATGTTCTACTTTGAGTTTTTGAAGAGACGCCTTGCCACTATAATATTTACGGATAAATAATTTACTATATTTTTCTTTTTACTCAAAACATTATCAATGATACTTTAAAAGTTTTAAAGAATTATAAATTTTACCTTTCCATATCCCCATCATGAAAAAATTTTCTGAGAGTGTTGGTTTCCCCATTGATTTTTGATGCACCAATGCTACAAGAAATTTGTTATGCTTATGAAACACCATACAAAATCATAATTTTGTAAGAAATCATCTAATGTAATTTTCCTTACCTAGCACTACTACCCTTAAGTCGATACATCATTCTCTCCATGACAAGATAATCAACTGGGGTTGTCTCCCTAAGAAAACAGAATAAAAAAGATATCATCATCACCATTTTTGTCATGGAAAACCAAAAAATCAAAGAAACATGCACAATTTCAATTAATTAGCATTGTACTTACAAGGCCTTCTCAATAGAGTCGATATATCTAGATGAATCCCTTAAAAACAAGGTAAAAACATTTTCAATGAAGTCAGGATCATCTTCATTTTCAAGAGTCTCAAGATAACTCACTTGTTCATGATCCAGAAGTCCCTACAATAATAAACATGCAAATTCAAAACATTAGTGTAATCTTTGTAAATTTATGGATTGAAGAAAAAAAAACATAAATAAAATTTTCCTTGGTGAAGAAAGACCTCATCAAATAATGATTGCCTCATTATGCTAAGTTGTTGGCGCAAGGAAGTGCTAGCCATTCTGAAAGCGAAGAAAAGAGCAAACTCAAAGTTACTTGAGTGGAGGCTCTATAGAAAGGAAAAGGGGTAGAAAGCTTAATTGCGTAGTGGAATGGAAAACCAATGGGACTATATATAGGTCAAAATGAAGTTGGTGGTAATCACACCTATACCATAAATAGCTACCATGCGAATTAGTTAACATTGTTATTATCGAGGTATTCGTTGAGCAATTTATACACTATATTTAATAATGATAAAAATATATCATAAAAAATAAAGAAAATGATAATTAAAATAGTAGAATCAATCTCACCAACCGTGATGTCTTAAACACTAGAGCATAATGTAGATCTTATGGTAAAGTATGTAGAATTCAATGGATTTAAAATATAAAAAAAAACATTCATCACACTCTCATGTTTTTCCCAAAAACTTAATAAGGACAATATTTTGACAAAGAAAAATAACAAAATATAAAATATATTACATTACCATTATATTTTTGTTTTTCTTCATAAACATACAATTTGTTGGCCTAAAGACTCAAATGTAGTTCTACAATTGTCCTTAAACATTTTTAATATTAAAATCTTATAAATTTATATGGAGACAAATGAGGACTTAAAAATCCATTAAAACTAGATAAATATAAGTTGCAATGTATAAATCTACAAAAAAAGACACACACTTAAACTTACTTATCAAAATAAATCTACATAGTTATTTTCAAATTTAAAAGTGGCAGATAATCAATGGTGGCTCAATAGAGTAAATTAGTTTAAAGATAAATACAAACTTAAACTTACTAATTAAAATGAATATGAAGAGAAATCTTCCATTTAAGAGCATATTAAATTATCATAAATAATAATGCAATTAATTATAATAAAAACCATAAAGATATAAGCTATAGTTTATAAAATCTTTAGAACAATACACACTTAAACTTACTAACCAAAATAAACTTGAACTCGTATTTTTAAATCTAAGAGCATTGTGAATAATCAGTAGTAGTTTAATTAGCTTAATTGGCTTATAACTAAACAATAATGAACCTAATTATATACTTAAACTTACTAATCATAACTAATATGAACACATATCTTTAAATCAAAACGCATTATAAATAGTCAATATTTTCTCAATCATACAAATTGGCTTATAGATAAACAATAATGAAACTAAGTATAATAATGTGGCATATATAACATGCAAGAGAATTTTTTTTGGAATGTAGTTGCTTTTTAACATACCATATTCATTAAAAACTATTTCAAATGTAGTAATACAACAATATTATATGAGTTACAAGGGATAAAATTAAAATAACACAAGGATAAAGATAAAATGAAATACATAATTGGGTCACAAATAAAATAATAAATTTTAGAAAATGTCAAATTGCAATAACATAATATTATAGTGACCAACATAAAGTTTTAAAAAATTCAAGGACCATATTTCCCACACCAAAAATTATTTAAAGATGAGTTATTTGTTTTCTGCGATAAACTGATTAGTTGTTAGGTTTGCTTTAACTGTTTGACTAAATATACAATAGGAAGATAATAAAATTACAATTGATAAAATCCACTAAATGAGTTATTTGTTTTCTGTAAAAAAAATGATTTATTGTTAAGCCTATTTTAACTGCTTGACTAATCATTTAATTGGTTGCAGCCAACGTAGAGAATGTGCATAAAATATATTGTGACAGTAAAACTGCAATTGATAAAATCTATTAAAGATGAGTCATTTACTTTCAGCAACAAATTGATTAGTTGTTGGGTTTGTTTTAACTATTTGGCTAATTATTCAAAACTCACAACCACAAAATTTTACACTCAAATTAACAAAACTATCATTAAAGACAAAATTAATCTCCCTAAAGTTTAGACAAAGAATAAAAAATCCTCCACGTGAACGTTTTAGGTTCAATTGGAAGACCACTATGCCATAAACTTTAAAGTGATGATAGTTTTCCCTCCTATTAATTTATATGATTATAATTAACCCACCTATATGTATTTAATTTTATCATCCTTATGTGGTTTTAGTTTTTTTTCTTTGAGTTAATTTCACCATGATCTTACATTCTAAGAAAAGTATTCAAATTCATCTTGACAACATTAAAAGTGAGATGCAATCCTAATAAATAGGGCCTAAGAACACTTGTTGAAAAATGGAGAACTACATAATGAAACTCCTCCACATTTATTTTCATGGTATAATTATAATTATTTAGTTGTTAGCTAATTTGTTTAATTATTGATTAGATACTATGCTTTTTTATTCAAAGATTTTAGTTTAGATTCATTAATTGATTTTTTTATATTTCTTTTATTTTTCTTCCTTTACATTCAATATATTTTGACAAAGATGCTGATTATGACTTTACTTTATTTCATTAATGGATTTCTTGGAGCTTCTCTTAATGAAGAACAAATGTACAATAAATCAGATTTTGTTTATTATCTGTGTGTATAATAAAGATTTCTCACCTCATTCTAAAACTAACTGTTATATATAATATTAAGATCGAAACATATTAAAAATTAAAATTAAAAAAAAAAAAAACATTTTGAAAAAAAAAAAAATTACTTTGAATTAACAAAAAATTATATTTTTATATTATTTCCATATGTTGATGTAAAAAAAAATATCATTTTAATGAAAAAAAAGTAATTTTAAAAACAAAAGATTTCTACCTTTTCTTTTTCCTTGCATTTGTGAGGCATAGAATCTGCATGTCACTCAACTGGAAATAGCATCAGATAGCACCATTCAATTTCTATGCTCTATTCAAGGACCTGATCGAAAATTGATTTATTTACGATTCAAGGGTTAAAGTTACATTGCAAGCCAAAACTTCTGAGGGATATGACAACGTTAGATTTCAGTCAACTCAAGCGGGCTAACAGTTTCGTCCCAAAAAATAATTCTATATAGAAGATCAGGTGCCTAATCGATACACTATCTCGTATTGGAAACCTGTCTGGCTTCAATATCCTGAAGTCTAAGAGTTACAGCTCTCTTGTGGGCGTCGAGCCCTTCAACTTCTGCCATTGTTGCCACGTACGGGCCAAGCTTTCGAAGACCTTCCTCTGTCAGCGTCTGCACCGTCATGTATTTCTGGAAAGAGTCCAAGGATACCCCACCGTACATCCGTGCATATCCATATGTTGGAAGGACATGATTTGTCCCACTGGCATAATCCCCAACACTCTCTGGTGTCCACGGACCCAGGAACACAGAACCTGCGGTGAAAAGTATTATCCAAGGCTGTGTCATATATTTGATCTCTTTTAAAACAGCTGGGGGCACTCACTTTGTTTTCAGAGGTAGAAATAGAGTATGGCATCAAAGGTGATAGTAACAATGTCAACAAAGATGGCAACAAAGCTGAAGAGAAATACCTGCATTCTCAACAAAGCTCTCCCACTTTTCAGCTTCTTTCACATAAATGATCAGATGCTCAGGTGCATACAGGTTTGAAAAGGAGACAGCCTAAAAGACCCAATAATCAAGTTATTAGAAAACAAAACATTTTTTTAGAAATTCCTAAAATGCCAAACAATCCATGAGAACATTTTTCGTGCTTGTACTTGGGCTTGTCAAAAACATTTTTTGTTCTTGTTAGCAACATAGCCGGCAACTAGTAGCATGAAGCGGATTCTGATAATTATGATTCAACAACTGCATGTTATTAAACAGTAAGAGCTTATCCAATTGATTCCTATATAATTCTAGATCCCACTATAAGCAACTTTCATAGGATTGAAGCAACAAATACCCAGGTATGAGTTTTCAAACAGTGGACTAACCTCAACCATGTCACGAGCAAAGACAGTAAAACTGTGGCTCAGGGCTTTTGACGCATATTCACCCCTTGGTAGGCTTTGACACTGCTTGCTTATTTGCTCTTCAATGGCTTTCATATCCACACCATCCCCAGCAACTACAAGAACAACCTGACTGTCAGGGCCATGTTCGGCCTGAAAATTCAAAGAATTTAATAAAAACATCAGAAAACATAATCTCTGGCATAAATGAAAGCAATAAACATATAATCCATGATATAAAATGAAGGCTTTGAAAACAGTCAAGGTGAAAATTTTAGTATGCTGCCCCTGATATGGAGCACAGATTCAACCTTCTACAAGGAGAACTAAATATACATCGTAAAAATCTTTTCATATTGCATAATGTAGTATACAACTAAGAGTATAAGACAATACATTTTGATATATCAGTTTATCCTGCTTTATCTCAGGGGGGGAAATATTTTGCTTTCTTATGCTTTCCATACAAATCTATCACAAAGTAGATTTCATTAACGAGGTAGGATTGTATGCAGATGAAATAATGTGTTACCCACATAACATGAATATGAATATATATATATATATATATACATGGCTAAGCACCTGGGATAGTAAATCTGCAGCTATATGAGCAGGACTGGCATATCTGTCAGCAATGACTAAAACTTCAGAGGGCCCAGCAGGCATGTCAATTGAAATCATTGCTTCACTGTTCTGTTATGTAAATAAAAGCTAAAACAATGAGTCGAATTGGAAAATAGACCAGTATTTTCTAGCCAGACAGAGAAAGAGATAAAGTTACTTCTGACTAAAAGACTTCATTAAATCCATACTTGTAGAATCATTTTTGCAGCTGTCACATACTGATTTCCTGGTCCAAAAACCTTCTCAACCTACAAATTACAGCCCCAAAAAAGCTAGCTCATTACAACTAGTAAGGAATTAGATCTCTAGAGTAACTCAAAAGTTTTTAAATATAGATGCTTGCTATATCTTGTGTTATTACAAAACATGTTTAAAAGTTGACCTTCTCATTTGAAAAATTATCAACAAAACTATCTTTGCAGATTTCTCAACAAGATTTTTAACACAAATTTGGGAGAATTACAGTGAGGTAAAGAGAGAAACCCAATATATGCAAGACCACCTAAAGAGCATACATTTCGCATTTGAGATGGAAAACAAAATAGCCTTTTTTGTTTATCAATTCCATAGTAAACAACTTATTCTGGTTACAAACAGAAAATGCAAAACACAAGTATAAAGACCACAGAGGACCAGTAAAAGGATTATGTGCTCTTCTTATCAGCTTCAGCTACTAGCAATTGAGAAATAAGATGATGAGAAATTAATACCTTAGGGCACGATTCTGTTCCCCAGGCCATTGCAGATATGGCCTAGAAATCAAAAGTTCATAAGACCAGTAGGAACATGAAAACAATATAGATAATTGTGCCAAGTGCACAAGAGATATGATCACAAGTTTGTTTTCTAACCTGAGCTCCACCAGCTTTAAGGATGTGAGTGACACCAGCCTTCTTAGCACAATACAGTACCTCCTACAGAAGACCATCTCATTGAGTACACGCTTTGTAGGAGTATAGCATTTCAAATGCAAGAGAAAAAAAAAATACATAAGTACCTTGCATATGCTGCCATCCTGAGCTGGGGGAGTGGCAAGGACAACAGTTCTACACCCAGCAATTTGTGCTGGCTGGTTTACAAAACAAACTAAACTGTCAACCAAACAAACCTAACCAGAATGTGGCAATCATTATAAAGAATAGAACTTGAACCAGCCAAAACAATTGAAACACATTGCAATCAACTTACAATAGCAAGCATCAGGGCTGTGGATGGCAAAACTGCAGTCCCCCCTGGTACATAAAGACCTACAGAACCAATGCTCCGAGCCACACGTTTGCATCTAACACCCTAAAATATATTGAAATGTTCTAAGCTCTGTATCAACACAATATGCAGTAAAGAAAGAAGAAATTTCTAGTATTGACATACCTTCATGTTTTCAACACTTTTTTCAGCTGATTTTTGAGCAAGATGAAATGCATATATGTTGTTATATGCCACATCAAATGCTTCTTTAACAGTTGCTTCAAGCTGCAATACAGCAAAAGCCAAAAAATGGTGTATTTGAAGTTACATTGGACCAAATATAGCAAACCATACAAATCGCTGAATAAATAAAACAAGAAGTGCCAGGAATTTCTTTTACTAAAAGATGTGTTTTTGGAATTCACCTCCGGATCAGGAAGCCCGGAAACACTCTCGACGATCTTGTCCAATTTGACTTTGTCAAATCTTGAAGTATAACTACAAAGAACATATAAACAATACCTCATTACTAAAAATAGCTCAATGGTAAAACGATAATGATAAAGTACTAATTAAAGAATCACTAACTCTTTAACTGCAGCATCACCTCTTTGACGAACATCATCAACAATAGGATTAACCTAAAAACCAACAAAAAACAATACTACCTATCAGTAATTAGCTTATCAGAACTTCAAAACAACAATCTTAACTTTAAGGGGAAAAAAGTACACCCTTTTCATAACAAAACAAAAGGGTCACTAACAATTCCAAAAATGGAAGAAAAATCAATACGAGGCCGAGCTTTCAAACTCTCGACCTCTGAATTGTTAAGTTCTGACAACCTATAAGACTTCATTGCACACATTACACTCATCAACTTAAACCCTTCAACAACAACAGAGAAGAAAAATAACCCATCAAATTAACAATAACAAGAAGAACAAAAAAAAAAAGCGAAATTGAAACTTTTTCAATGAAATACATACCCAATAAATTAGAAGAGGGGTTGTATCTGGGTTTTGGAGAAGCAAAGAAACCGAATTGTGGAGGCTTCGTTAAAGTGTTGTTCTTGTTAAGTAACAAAAGCTGGGAGCCCATTAATCACCTTCAATCAATCAGATTAATCAGGATAAAGGACATAATGCGAAATGGAAATTTTAGTATAAAGTTAAAAACTTTATCAGAATGTAGAAATTTAGAGTATATAGTGAGAAATTAAAGATGGGAACATTATAAGAGAAAAAAATGGAGGAGATTGTAATAGAGTTGCCTGGTAGGTGAGTACGATGGTGGTGAAAGTTAATGAGGAGTTGTGGCGGCGGCGGTGCTGGTGCTGGTTTTCGGTAATTTTTAGTAAAGTATCAGTAAAAAAGAGCCAGTCATTGCGAGGCTGGCGATAACTTATTTTGATATTTTTAAATTATTTTGATAAACTAATATAAAAAATAAATTTTAAAATAAAATTAAAATAAAATTACTTATTTGATATATTTTAACATAAAAAGTGTTTTTATTAGCAATTACTATTATAATATATTACCGAACACCTGGAAAAAAAATATTTTTTATTGTTTGAGTTTTCTAGAGAAAAAAAAAATGATTTCACAAAAAAGAAAAAGAATTTGGATTTTTCACTTTTTCAGTTGTTTGAAATATTGATATTGGCCCTCCATACTTCTATATTTTTTTCTCTTCCTCTAAATATTGAAAAACAAATCACCTTTAGACTAGGGTACATGGCAACAATAAACAGCACAAAACCCTGTTGAATATGATTATTACATAAAAAAATTATTTTAAAAAAATGATTATTTTATTTTCAAATAATTTGTCTCTCTATAATTACTTAAATAAATCCAAAATAATTTATCTAAGCAAGGTAGAAAACTTAAAAGTTTATATTAGAGAGGAAAAACATTATAAGAACTCTTGAAAAACTAAGAAAAAGAAAAAATAATAGAATTTAGATAATATTCTGGTAGTGGTTATTTTTTAAAATATTTTTTACTTGTAAATACATTAAAATAGTTTTTTTAATTTTTTAAAATTTATTTCTAATATCAGCACATTAAAAACAAAAACAATTTTCAAATGAGTTTTTTGAACTCGAAAAACAAACACTAACAAATTTTCTGAACCTCGACTAGTTATGGTCAGCTGACCCCTTGGATAAAACTGGACCAATAAAATCTCTTGAAGAAATTTAAGTGGGAATCAAAAGTTATTTACCTTTTGATCACATGGTGATCATTCTATGCAACTCCTGCTAGACTTAGTTTAATAATCCTTTCGCTCCATAAATATTTCAACAAAGTTATCACACAGCCGAGTCATGCAAGATCCGCAACTAACTAACTAATCAGGAACCATCTTCATAAAAGTTTTACAGATTGATGAGTGGCATGGATAGCACTATACAAGGAAACAATGAAGGCAGGAGCAGAGCACTCGGGTTCGATTCTCTCTGTGAATGTCTATCACCCCGCAGTACTTTATCTGTCCATTGAGCTTACAGGATGTTCAGTGGATCCAAAGATTATTTGTGGTGCACGTAAGCTGGCCCGGATACCCGATTATTAAAAAAAAAAAAACAATGAAGGCAGGAAGAAAGTCTAAAAAAGACATCACAATGCTTGATTGATGCAACCAAGCAGGAAAAAAAAACAATGAGATAGAAAAAAGAATAAACACTCCATGTTACATGATAATGATCAGTGCAGTTCAAAACACTCAAACATCACTGAGTTATATCCACTCCTGACGTATTTTGATTCAAGCTCATGGACTATCTGGATTAGGAGTTATATCTCGGAAAACCTGCAACCTGTTTTTCCTCTTTGTATTCACATCCTCTGCAGATTCGTAAGACAGTGAGCGTCGCGCTGTGGAATTCCTTGATGAAACTGCATTCATGGATGTAGCATAGCCATCTTGAAGATCAGCTGCTTCAAGTTTTTGACATATAGATCCTAGCTGGTTCTTTTGGTAAGAATTATGATTAAATGTGTTGACATTTAGATTTTCATCACTGCATGCTTCTTCATAGTTCCAACTATGGAAACTCTGGCCAAGGTCTGTGCCCAGTTCTTCTTCTTCAACAATATCTGCCCAACTCTTGCGACGAGATTTGAGTGAGCTGTCCTTTCCAACATATTTATTTCCAACAGTTTCTGCTGAATGATCCCAGACAAAATCAGTGGTACATTTTAGACTTGTGTTACTGTCTTCTGTTGCAGATTTCCTTTGGCCGACATTTTCCTGAACATTTCCTTTCCAGCTTGTATGATTATCAGTTGATTCTAATAGTTCTCCAGAGAGATTCCGGATTGCATTCTCTTTCTCTGCCTCAGATGTATCATCTCCCCATCTTATCATCCTTCTCTGATCTCGTTTATCAAACCCCCAGCAAAATCTTCTTGGTTGTGTATATATGGGTGGAGATGCAAATGTCTTTTTGTGTTCTGAACTTGGTCCTGTTTCAGCAAAACTAAACCGATAATCCTTCATTTTGCTGGCAAAACCAAGCCTTTCACCTGGGCTTGAAAAACAAGGATCTCTCCTCCAGCTATTGTCAACTCCAGTTTGTGGAGAAGACTGTGGACCTCTCAGTCCAGGTGATATGCATTGAGAACTCCCATTATTGGATGCAAAGAAGCTTTTCTCATTCTCAGACTGATTCTGCCAATAAGATCTTCTATCATGTTCATCTGGCAGCACTCTATTGTCATTAAATACACCAGTGCACTTTCTTCTAGAGTCAACAAATCCCGAAACATCTCCATTCGGGGAGCTAGCAAACTCCTTCAAATTTCCGGTGGTAGGCGATCCCACAGATCTTTGGTGAACTTTTTCATCTTGTTTGGTTTGTTTGACTATCAAATGTGACTCTAATTCAGTCAGGATTTGACAAGCACGCTCGAAAGATTTAGCATAGGAATCGTCCATTGGTTTACTTCCAGATGAAGCTTTTACATTTTGAAGCAGAGATTTTGCTTCTGGAATTCTGTTCATGTGCATCAAGCAGATAGCCAAGTTGCACTGCTTGTTCTGATCTGGCTCCAAAGATAGACCTTTCCTGAAAATAATATTTTATTTCATGAAGAAGATCGCCATTCTCATGTAATAGTTTATATTCCAACGCAGAAAAATAGTTTACCTGTAATATTGTTCAGCCAAACCATAATCGCAATGCTGTAAGTATGCCCATGCCAAATTCCCTAATATCCTGCATCGGTTAAAATGAAATAACAACCAGAAGTATACAGTATAAATAGGAAAGAAGTAAAAAAAGTGGGATCACCTTGATCTTTCTTGCTCAACAGTTATTTGAATCTTCCTCCCTTGAGATCTTGCAGTCTTTTTCTTCTTGCCAGAAAAAGCAATACCCTCTTCTATGTTCTTCAGTTTGCGTTGAAGCATTTCAATCTCTTCTTCAATCCTTCCAGATCTCTGTAAAAAAAAAAAGAGAAATGTTGAGTTATATGCATCATGATCCAATATACTGTGACAACAGCCTCAGTGAGCTCAATGGATGTGCTAACCAGATTCCTCAAAACAAACAGAAAATTATTTGTCCACACATCGCAAATGCATGCTTCTAAGTCAACAATATTTCTTATGTCTCTTGGTGAACATAGAAATTTTATCTTTACTATCTAAGAAAAACAGCTGAAGAAAATTTAAAATGTGGACGCCTTTGCATTCATTTAAAATCCTGGTGCGGAAGAAATTTCAGACCTTAACTAGATTCAAACTGAATGAGTTCCATTTTGTTTAAAACAACACCATTGAAACTTATGATTCCTTCAACGTTAGTGCAGAAAACTAGTAGACCTTACAAAGACGCTTTGCCAAGAAGACAACTCATGAATGATCCAAGATGGTTCTTTACATAGATTTTCCTCATGAATTGTCAATATGCTAATGGACAAATCACATTACCAAATCATCAGAGTCAATTATTGCCAAATTACTACAGTTTGCAAAGATAGAAAAGGTAGCATTTCACCTTGTAGAGTTCAACTAGCACGTTGTCAATAGATTCCTGAGAATCATAGGGACAGAGATGACGAAAGGATTTGATCGCCTCAATTGCCTCATCAGCTCGATCCAATTGCTTCATCACCACTGCCATGTCTTTCAAGGCACTATCAACTCGATCCCCAGCATTGATGGCAGCCCAGAATAGGGAAACAGCCTTGCTTGGATCCTTATCTATTAACTGTAATTAAAGACTCAAATATCAAAATCACACACAAACACCCTTGAAACTAATTAACCCTATCTTCATTCCCAAGGAAACTAACAAATAATCTAACAGACACTCATAGTGGCTAATTGTATTACGCTTTACTACTTTAGTGCCTTAATTCCCCTTATCAAGTGACAATGTGTAATGCATGACTCTATTTGTTTCAATTCCCTTTTCCTTTTCACATTTTTTACCATGAGAAATCGAGTGATTTATCATTCTAACCTGTATTATCCAAACCCAGAAATTCACAAGACAAAGATCAGTAACATTTAGCTTTCAAGAATCAGAAATTTCAAAAGAAATTCTCTAAAAAAAGAGAGATTAAAATGAACTTATGGGATAATTTGGCATTTAATTTTATTGATTAACAAAAAACAGACATATTTTAATCTCCTCTCTCAATTTTAACCAAACAGATAATTAGTAGGTAAACATAGAATAAAAAAAACATAAAACACAAAGAAGAACCCACAAAAATTCTTGAACCTTAAGTTAAACATGTAATACTCTTTAAGGACCCAGTTATTTCCAACTAAAACAACATATGAGACAAGGGCTGAAACTAAACTCAAAACCTGCCAGGACTAAAACTTCTTCAAAAAACCATTAATCCAAACAACAAAAGAGACCTCAAAAGTTATTACCTGAACATGTTTGGCTCTGACATAGGGAGAATCACCGGAAGGAACTTTATGAATAACATGAAAAATATCACGTTTACAACTAGGAGAAGACACCCTTTCTTTCCTCTCTGACATTGGCATCATGGCAACCGCCGGAGAATGTTGAGACCTCCATGAAGCCGGAGGCGTCCAGAATCCCCTTGCCGGAGAGTTTTTGTCGTTGTTTTTATTAGACCACATTTTCAAGAGAGTACTAATCTTTAAGACCCTGAATTTTTCTTGAGCTTTTTCAAGAAAGTCATATAAGAAAAGAACTCAAAGAATGGGGTTTTTCGTGAAGGGAATAATAGGAGGTTCGTTTCTGTTTGGTTAGAGGAAAAGTGAAGGAAAAATTTTATTGAGAGAGAAGAGAGATCATAGAGAGGTGTGATGATTGAGAGAAGCAAAAGGGAAGGTGAAAATGTGAAAAAAGAGACTAGCCGTTTTATAATAACTAGCCGTTGAATTCACTCGTGTGGCGTTTTGCACGTGTTTGTGTAATTTTATTTTATTTTTCTAAAATCACTCTTATTTATTTATTTACACTTTCGTTTTACAGATCCTGGATTTTTTTACGCTAAGAAAAAAAAAAGCATGCATTTGCTTGAAAATAATATTTTAGGGTCTAACCCAAATTAGGACTCAAAATTTTTGGAAATCAACTACAATTCTGTAATTTCTGTTTTTTATTTACCAAAATAAAATTAGATTGAGTTTAGCAAAATAAATCAAGATGAACTCTTTAAATCATCTAATTTTAGCTAGATTGATATCAAAAACCAATTCAACTTAAAAAAACATGAATCAAGCTCGGGGTGGTGAATTCTCTAAAATTAATCCTCCAGACAGGATCTAGTTTAAAAACTACTCTCAAAATCCCTATGATTTATCCATTTTATTTATTTATAAATAATCCAAAAAGATATCATTATGAATATGAATCTGATTAGGGAAATGATTATCCATCTTAAAATATAGACTATCAAAATAGACTTGTATTAATTAGGCAGGAAATCTCTAAAACCATTCATAAATGGCATGGGGGTCTTTGAATGAGAACATGCAATCCCTTCATTTCCCTGCCAAAATATTTGGCCCAGCAGCAAGAAAAAATGCATCCTTTCTGAGCCTTCACTTGCCTAAATCTGTTAGATACCTTCTCCTTCCTAGAAATCATGTAATATATCAGTACAGGGCTGTACTCATTAACTAATATCTTTGTCAGGGTGTGGTTTAGAAACGCAAAGTATTAGTTTCTTGTCGAAGAGGGTACTGATCTATCATTGCAGTTCCACTCCCATATAACTTTGCAATGCTGAGAGGAATTTTCTTGTGTTGGAAGATCATCGTCATCAAGATGGCTCTCCTGTTTAAAGACAGCAATTTGTGACGCGAAGCCTGGTTCCACATCACCAGAACCGCCAACCCCGCTGAACTCGACGCTGTAATGGTGCCTCTCGGCTAGCTTTGATGCCCAGTGGTTGAACTGCTCTCTTGTCCACTCAAACTTGTGGTCATGGTTGCGAAATTTACATGACTGTGACAGGCTTTTCTCATCTGGATCTTCGTCTTGAGTTGTGGGACTGGATCTTTGTAGAATCACATTGTATTCATAATTTGGGGTGGAAACTATAAGAACCTTCGGTCGAAAATAACTCAATGCAATGTCACCAAAAAGACAGGCCTGTTCCTCCTCCATATGCTCAATTACCTATAAGCTCAAAGACATCAGGTGAAAACAAGAAAATCAGAGGTTGTAGACTGGCAATATAATATAGCTAAAACATGTCAATGACCCCAAAAAATCTGGGAATCCAAAACATAGCCCAGTCAAAGGCACGTGAATTCCCCTTCTAAAAATGCTCAAAATTATGTAATATGCAAAACATCAAAAGGCCAAGCTAAACATAGTTGTTGATAGATACTGCCACCATTGTATGATATCCCAGCCAAAGAAACAAAAGAGAAAATCAAACTAGCATGCTAACCCAAGAGCTCCAACCTAGCAAGAAATGTACCACAGGAGGATGGTAAATACCTCTAAGCAAGTGCCAATATCAAATCCACACAATCGAGGATCAAACTCTGTGATGGAACCATGATAAAGAATAGCGGATTTGATACCTGCATCTGACTTTGCGCTCAGTTTGGTATGCAGTATCTGCATAATTAGCATAGCCAAGACATGTGACTAATTCCAGGGTGTAGTTAACAAACAAAGAAAGGGCATAGATCATAATGGAGAAACACTGCTCAGTGATGATTCAGACCTTTGCAGCACGGCTAAGACTCTTCTGTGATAAATCAGCACCAACCATCTTTTCTAGTGAAGTTGGGTAATCTAACAAAGAATCCAATAAGCTTCCAGAGCCACATCCGAAGTCAACCTGAAAATAAAAAGTTGGAGACAAAGAAGATGATAATGGTGAGTGATAAAAATTGCTTTGAGAGTAGAGGGCTGTTGTTAACTGTTAAATAACAACAGAAATACAAAAACTGTGTACCAAAGTTGTAGCACTGGATTTTTTAATATGCTGCACAGCATATTCCACCCGTTGCTTTGAGAGTGGGGGGCTGAAAAGAGCCTGCTCCATTCTTTCTTCTGATGGTTCTGTCACTCGCAACAGGGTTACATGGTATTCCAAGCTGCAAATTTCTGCCAAAACAGGAACACAGAAGGTCGTTTCAGAATAAGTTAGATGTCAGATCCTGTTGTAAAACTAAATTTATGTCATAAACTAAGATTTTTCATTTTTAGTGAGTCAGTTCTGTTTCTAAGAATTATGGGAGAAACAAATCATGCCTGTTGTTCCCCTTCATATCATATATAGTTGTCATTATATGAAGAAATAATTAACAACAAAAGATCAATTCATCTCAAGAATTAATAAAAAGCAACAATCTCAATCTCCAAAACCAAAGATAAATAAATAAATAAATTGATAAGATATGCTTCCTTATTGGGAAATCCAAAGTTTTAGGAAAGTAAATCAGTTTAGTCACCCCTGTCTTGATTCAGTACATTAACTTAGTTAAGCTATGTTTTGATCCAAGTTGAAAATAGAGACCGATAATTCAAAACCCAGGTTGAGAAAATCATATCAATCAGATGTCAAGAAGCACAGTTCAAGTCTTTTTGCATCCACATAAAAAAAATGATAATTGTGTGAGTTAATTACCTGAGGATAACAATGAAACAATCCTTGCAGGATCATCAACTGCAGCTAAAATGAACTCATGAGGGGGTAAATTCATGTTGAAATGAGCACACTGGCCAACCGACATTTGTGTCACAACTCCTTCAAGAGTGGAAACCACTGTTCCATTCCCTATCTCAAACTCAAATTCATCTTTACTTTCAATAAGCTCTTTTGTATGTCCACCTTCTGTCACCAAGGACACAGAATAACTTATACACAACAAAGATCCACTGGAGGGACAGACACCAGAATATGAACCTTCAATGTTTGGTAAGCAAACATCATGTCCTGACAAAGTATATTCCATATTAGTACTTTTTGATTCAGGTAATTTGGATCCTTGATTCCCACATTGCTGAACATTATGAAGAGATTGGCATAAAGCAAACTCTTTAAGAAAGTTTTCAGAAGTTAGTCTAATGTCGAGGGCATCAGCAGAGCAATTTAGCTTCTCCAAAGGCATGCCAAGGTCCTTAAAATATGCATTTAACCATGAGAGAACTTGCAGAGAAGCACTCTGGATAGCATCACTTTGCTTCTTATAAATCTCCTTAGGGGAACACTCTATGATCAAATCCTGACCCTTAGAAAATACTTTTACTTCACACCTAAAGCTGCTTTCCAGTCCAACTGATTCTCCATCACCAGCATTTAAACTTCCTCCATTAGTGTATTCAGTTGCTAGTTCAGCTGCCTCAGTAACCTTCAACTTCTTCTGTGATCTTGGTAACTTACATGATGCCTTTAAGGGGATACTTGTAGGGGAGAAGATAGGTTCAGATAGCTGGTGCTGACGGCAGAATGTGCATAGGATTTCCCTTGGGAAGGAACCCCTCCAATTTGCTTTTGTAGTGAATACTGAGGGCAACTCTGCAGTAAGTATTGCTTCTCTAGACAACTTGTAATTTCCATTAGGTATCTTGCTTATAAGCATCCTGAATAAGCCAATCTAAATTGATTAAATAATGAATGGTTGAAGGCATTCATTGCCACAACAATTAATATGGAGCAATAAAATGGTCTAAATTCTAAGTAATAGACCATACAACAGTTGATTAATTAAAAAGAAGAAATCTTGGTATTCATCTTCACATTAGAAATTATGGGGGAAAAAATATCCAGCAAAAATATTATGTGAGAATGAAAAAAAAAATTGGTATTCAACTTCATGTAAGAAGCAAAAAAACAAAAGAACATGGATGTATTATATCAACCAAATTACATGCAATTGAAAATGCAACAATAAAATGGCATATGAGAATGAATAACTCAGAGCTTTATTTCAACAATGAAAAAGCTTAACCTTTGGTGACATTATTTAGCATGAATTAAGAATTGTACTACAGAAGCACGTCAAACTTGCATCAAAACTTAGGTTTGAGCAACATTGCAGAGAGAGGATAGAAAAGACTAATGATGGTAAGATAAGAGATTCATGGAAAAGAATTCAAAAAGAGACCTGTAATATGATTGGAGGGACACATCTTCATGGAAAAGTTCTTTAGACCTCCATGTGTATCCAACAGATGCCATAATTGCATCACCATATATTTCTTGACCACAGAAGTAGCTTGCCCTTGCATTCAAAAGTCCTTTCACGTGAAAATCTTTCACATTTGCATGGTCTGACAATAGTTCCATCACAAGTGACTCAGAAGCAGCAAAATACAATCTTGTCTCAGAAGAAGCTTTACCAATTGTCCTGTTGGAGAAAAAGTATGTAGTGGTTCCAAAAAAACAGTCATTCTTCTCCAGTTTGATAGGAAAAAAAGGTTTTATTTGAGAAAACAGAATATAATGCTACAAAAAGAAGAATAAGACACCTTCCAAACAAGAAAACAACAACACATCATGTCATATCTGTAAGGAATGACGAACCCAATTTAGGTGAAAAAATACATCATCTCAGGCTTTCTGTTTTATAACAAATTCCACCTACCTTGAGAGCAGAACCTTGCTGGCATCTGTTACACCAAGTTTTTGTGCAATAACATCCAGGTAATATCCAGAAGAAGAAATATCAAGAGTCACTGGCTGAATAGTCTCATCCAATGAAGCTGGGATTTGTATTGCTTTAACTAATATGCTTTCTGTGGAACATTGCTGGATATCTGATGACTCTATGATCTCAGTGGGATATGGATTTTGCTTCTGAATTGAAAGCTGCCCCTTGGATGTTACAACAAACCCTGATAATCTTGGTATAGCCCTCATAATTAATGACAAAGCCAAAAAGGGTTTTGATTCCACCTCAGTGTTCAGTAATTTACACAGATTACTTGTCTTTGTATCACAGGCAGCAATGACAGAAGCAGGTATCAGACCATAAAGACCACCTTTTCTCTGCAAAGCTGCTCTAAGGTGCCCACTCATCGGATGAAAAGATGAAAGGAACTAACAAAGACACAAAAATAAAGGAGGACAGGTTAGAGAATGTCATTATTCACAAACCAAGTCAAGGATACTTGCATATATATGACTGGAAAAAACCAAGTGACCTGCAAGTATTACATGGAGAACACAAACTGTTATACAATTCAGTTCTCTAAGAACTACCAACCTCGTCTGTAAATAGATATTTGATTCGAGCAATCAAAGCATCACAAGGATCCTTTTCAGATGGATTTTCATCTGCGGGATTGTTGCCTAGCTGCAGGATAAATAGTAAATAAACAGTGAAGTAATAAAACTACATTGCCAAAACAAAGAAGAAGGCAAGGACATGATGAACTACACTTTAGCAGAAGAAAAGCTGAAAACCGCATGATAAATTAATCTCAAGGAAAACATGATGAATAAAGAGCAAATGTGTAAAAAAACAATTGCTTCTCTATAAGCAACTGTATTGTCCAAAGAACAACTTAATCTCGTCACATAGTCAAACAGAATAAGTATCAACATTCAGGCAGCCGAAATAACCATCAAAACTTTACAATTAACAAATAATCAATTCCACATCCATCTGGATTTGTTGCACATAATTAACAACATTGTTAAACTGAAAAAAATAGAATATTCAATAACTGAGGAGAAAAGAATGTATGTCATTCATTGTGAGGCTCCATACTAATCCACGGCTGGCAAGTTCAATCAAATTGGAAAAATGCTGGCAAAAATTTTAAGAAGGAAGCTGAGGCGTACCATTTTTAAAGCCAAATCAGCAGCAGACTGCTCGGCATCCTTCTTTTTTTTGCATATATCAGAAACAACAGTAAATTCTGGAAGTTCTAACCGGCATCGAAATAGAGAGGGGCCTTTCTGAGGAATTGCCAATCCTGGGCATCCATTCTGAGCTGAGTCCTCCTTTACCTCCTCGACCTTATAGCATGCCTTGTTACCAAACTTTTGGTGTATGATAGCCTTAGGTGTAACAACAGTCTTCTTCACTCCAATTTCCATGTTCAACCTCCAAACGTTCTAATAAAAGTCACAACCACACATATAACTGCTAATAATGAAACCAAATTCAGTTACATAAAATAAAAGTTTATCATGAAATGCACAGTGTTAGAAGCCAATTTGCTCTGTCTTTATTCAGCAACCAAACAGCCACGAACATAAAAATAAATAAGTAAAAGACACAAACTTTTGGATAAAGAGCGTAATTAAGCAATTTCTTAAGAAAAATCAATTTGCTTCATTCCATTTTCCGTAAACAACCCACAAAGGATCTAATAAACGTTCCAAGCACACATATTATTAAAAATTTACAAGTGAAAAATAAAAAAGAATCAAACTTTTATCATAAAACGCAAATATGAAAAGTCCCAATTTGCTACTTTTCTTTTCTCAGCAAACAAACAGGTGGTATACAATAAGGAAACCAAATTTTATCAAAATGTTAGTAAATATAATAACAACAGCAATTATATTAAAGAAACAAACCACTGGCAATTAATGTGAAAAAAAAAAGACAACAATTAAGCTACTGGAATAGTAAAACACCTGTTTCTGAGTTTTCTCAGTGACCAAGCAGCCCCATACATAAAAAGACACGAACTTTATGCAATCAATGAAAAACAAAGCGAAGAATTAAGCTGTAATTGAAACAAAAAGCATAGAAGCACAAAAATATAAATGACCCAGAATTCAGAATTCTCCAAGGCACAAACTTTACCATCTCCCACACTCAAAAGCCACCCTATATGCGTATGTATACAAGTATTTGTACTGTATGACTGAGTATGTACAGAGACTGCACAACACGCACGCATAGAGACATTCAAAAACAATAATACAAGAAAATCAGGGAGGCAAAGAGAGAGAGGGTTGTACCAGTGAAAAGGAGCAATGTATGCAAATGGGGTTGTGGGTTTGTTTGGCTTCTTGGGTTCTTTCTTTGCTAAGATGAGAGTGCTTTTGCCTTGCGGGTTCTCTGGGTTCTATAGAGAGAGGGGGGGAGGGAAAGATATGTAGTGTTTGTAGTGACTTTCGAAAATGAATGTTTGATTTTTTGGGTACATGTTTTTGAAAACAAGTCAAAAAAAAATTTCAAAGTCATGAGTAACTTCTTATGAAAGGAATTGCCAGGAAATTGCTGAGGTTTTCTTCTTGTAACTTGTTGGGTGGGTTACTGGGTTGGGATGAAAAAGTGGTTTTCGAGATAAATTTTGTTTTCTTTCGGATCTATAGGTATTATCAGGTTTGTTAATTCCGTTTCGTTTCGGCCGGAATGTCCGGAATATTCCGTGCTATTAAAAAAACTGAGACCAAACAGCGTCGTTTTCATCTCGGTTTTAATTTCGGCCCGTTTATGAACAGTACAACCCCGAAACGGCACGCCGAAACGCTCTGAAACCGAAACATTCTGTTCCAATAGAAAAACCAGAACGGCGACCGGAACGGTATTGACAACCTTGGGTATTACTGAAGACTCGCTCTAGTCGACTTGATAAATTTTGGGTCAGATTAAATTCATTTAATTTGATTAAGATTTTAGTAACTTAGTTAACCTTAATAAAAAAAATGGATTCAAATATAAGAAAAGAAAAGGGATTGTAATTTTTGGTGCGTTACTGATGCTTGTGACTTGCTCCATGAGAAAGAAAGGGAGAGAAAGAAAACAGTGAAAGGGAAATGGAAAAGCTTAGACGTGTCTAATCGGATATTGGTAAACAAATTGTTGAGTTTCCTAAAGTATTTTTTATTTAAAAATATATTAATATAATTGTATTCTTATGTTTTTCAAATTATTTTTTATATTAGCACATAAAAATGATCTAAAAAAATCAAAGAAAAAAATATTTAAAAAATTTCTCAAAAATATTTTTAAAACGCAGCATTAAACATGGTCTAAAAGCATATAAAATAGATTTTATTATTATTTTTTTATATATTTAAAGTAAGATAAATAGGCTTAAGGTATGATATCAGATGAATAAGATCATCAAGGTATTTGTGAAACACAATCAATACTCAAGCTGAAATTTAAGCTTTAAAAAAAAAATAAGTAAACGAACATGGAATCAAATAGATGGAGATTGGAGAATTTATTCTTTTGATTTTTGGAGCTTACTGTAGTGTGTTCATCAAGTTCTTACTTTTCTTTTCTGATTTTTAAATGGAAATTTGATGGAAAATGAAAGTGCCAACTCTCATATATCATAGTGCATGTTTAGTAATGCGGTGCAAGATATTTTAGCAAAACTGTTTTTTAATTAAAATTATATTTTTATATTTAACATTAAAATAATCAAAATATATTTAAAAAAAATATTTTAGAACTAAAAACAAACATGCCCATGATCTTCTCTTATCCCAAAGTTTAGGTCAAAACACAATCCAAGATTTGCCTCTTGATTTCATCTCGGGGATAAAAACCTAGGCTAACTCTTTTCTAGGTTTTGATTGTAAGCATGCTAGAATAACATATAATAAGGTAGCTTATTATAAAAAAAGCTAAAGGAGATTGCGGTTTTCAATAGTAATGTAAAGTAAAAATTATTGTTTCTCTAGACTTAGATTATTGTGAATTATAATAGTGAAATTATTATTTTATCTCTCAGTGCACAATGACTTTAGCCTTGGGTCTAGGGGTATTTTTGATTTTTTGTATTTCTGTACACAGTAACATAATCATAATACTCATATATAAGATAAAAATACATAGTTATCATCGGGGGTATTAAGGTTATTGCACTTTTTAAAATGTATAAATACAAATATACCCTCATATAAGACAAAACAGAACAATACATGTTAAGAGTAAGGTCATTGCACAATGTTTTTTAAACGAACAAATATGTATATACCCCCATCTAAGATAAAATCTAAGAGTTGGTTGTAGGGGTGTGGTGGTAATTTACCATTTTTATTATTATATTTTCCGTCGCGGTACTGTTTGAGTGTCATCGGACGAGCTGTTCATTTTCGCTCTCACGCCGATTTCAGACGACGCGTGCAATGTTTTTCGACATGTAAAAATGCCCAATCGACATCTAGAATGATTCCCCGCCATGTTCTCTTCCTCCTAGTGCGGCGCATGGCTTTCCAAGGTGGTTAAAGACTTGACGATGGTCGGTTGAAATTCCCCCTTTCTCTCTCCTGCGTGGAAAAGAACACGTCAGACCCCGTTGTTTATTAGGTGTTCATTGTAGTCTCTGATCTTTCGATTGTTTTGTATAATCCTTATTTCTGTTATAGAAGTCTTGATTTCTTTCAATGTTGTCCTTCAATTGAAATTGATTATATATTGTAGTTTCATTTCGGTCCTCAGTCTTTTAATTTTCGGATTGGTTTTAAATTTTTAATATTTTCAGTATCAAAGTTTTGATTTGTTTCACTTTTATACTTCAATTCAAATTGATTATATATTTTAGTTTTATTTCGATCCTCAGGCTTTTAATTTCTGGTTTTGTTTTAAATCCTTTAATTTTTTCGGTATCAAAGTTTAGATTTGTTTCAATTTTGTCCTTTAAATGATATTTATTAAATATGTGTTTTTTATTTCGGCCCTTATACTTTTAATCTTTAATTTAATTTTAATTCCTTTATTTTTTTATATATATATTTTTGAAATGGTTCCTATTTTTGTCCATGTTTATATGTACATGCTCTTAGTTTTTGTTTTATCATTTTATCATTTCCTCTCTTATTGAGATTGTTTTTTTTTTTTATTTAATGTTTAAATTTTAATTTTTGTTAGTGATCATTTGAAAATTGATATTTATTATTTTTTCTCTGTTTTTTTATTTATTTATTCTTCAAGTCAAATAATTTTTTAAAATCTAATAATATTTATTTTTGTTTTGTCATTTATTTTGTTTTTTAATTGTTTTTTTGTTAATATTTTCAGGTGTTAAAATTTATAATTATTATAGATAAGGCATTCAAAATAATGATAATGATTATTTGTAAGTTTTTTTTCTTATAAATATGTGAGACTAATTATATATTTTGATATTTATTTAATATTAACGCCTTAATATATATATATATATATATATATATATATATATATATATATATATATATATATAAATGACCTAGTTTTTTTTTAAAATAATAATAATTTAATATTAGTGTTCTAAAATACTTTTAATAATATGAGTAATAAATATTATAAAATAAAAAAATAATTTAATTTCTTTTTCTAACAATAATTATGATGTCATCGATAGTATGACCAATAATAATTAGAATATAAATTATTGATAATAATATTTATAATGATAGCTATAATAATTGTGACAGTGTATCAATCATGATAAAAACAATGACAATGTATCAATCATGATAAAAATAATGACAATAATAATTGAAATAATTCATTAGTTGATGTTATTTTTCTTAAATGTTGACTTTTGCGGCTTTTTTATGTATGATATTTCATATCTAATATCACATAAATAAAAAAATATACGAAGTCACACATAGACAAAACGAGTGAAAAAATTGGGGCAAATTATTTACAATAAAAAAATATACGAGCCAATTGCCCACCACTTTGTCGTAGCCATAAACAAATTTTTTAACATGCAATTTTTTTTTATTGATCTTAGATTTTTTTTAATGCTATATATCTAAGCGAGATAATCAGCCTACAAAACTTATTTGCAACGATAGTATTACCACTGATAACTAGAATATTACTTATTTGCAATAAAATTCATAATAGCAGTGATAATAATTAGGATAATTTAGCAATCATAACAGCAACAATGAGAATAATAATTAAAATAATTCATTGATCGATGTTATTTTTGTGATAAATTAACTTTTGCAGCTTTTTTTATGTAAGATATTTCAGATCTCATATCACGTAAAAAAAAATATATGAAGCCACACGTAGACAAGATAGGTAGAAAAATTGTGTCAAATTATCTACAATAATAAAAAAAAATTGTCTTGCGTTTCGCCGCAACCAGCACCAAATTTTTTCACATGTAACAAAATTGTTAATGGTTCTATATTTTTTTATATAATGTTATACATCTAAGCTAAATAATCAACTTAAAAAATTTAAGATTATGTAGTTTTTATATGTATTTGTTTTGCTATAGATAAGACATTTTGAATAATGATAATAATTATTCTTAGGACTTTTTCCTTGAAAAATAGGTGAGACTATTATATATTGTGATTTTTTTTTATATTAACGTTTGAAAATATATTTTAAAAAATAAATTAATATTTCTTTATAAATCTCACATTAATTTAATCTCAATGTTCTAAAATACTTTTAATATAATAATATGAAGAAAAAAATTGAAAAACTAATCTTTAATAAATTTTAGCAGTTACATTTTTGCTATTTGTCAAATAAATTATTCGTCAAATAGTTAAAACATGCATGACAAACGATAAGTATGTTGCAACCAACAAATAACTCATATTTAGTCAATTTGATCAATTGCAGTTTGTTATCTACCAATTAAATTTTTACTCTAGTAGTTAAAACAAAATCATCAATCAAATTGTTTGTTGCGTAAAACAAATCACTCATCTATACTGAAATTCATTAATTGTAATCTTACTATTTGCTAATAAAATAATTCATCAAACAAATAAAACATATACAACAATAAATCAGTGTGTTACATGAAGCACATGACTCATTTTCAATGAATTTTATTTATTCCAATTGTACAATCTACCGAATTAAATAATTATCAAAATAGTTTTAACAATAGCAACATTCAATCACTTTTAGGCGGAAAAAAAACTCATTTCTAATAGCTTTTATTGAGTACAATTTTACTAATTAAATATTAAGATAACCAATTACAACATACACAAAATCAATCAGATTTCTATATAGAAAAATCTCAGTGTAGTGCGCGGGCAAGTAACCTCGTGTTTTAGCTATATAGACTAGCAAATTCTCCACAATTTACTACAAGTTGCACTATTTTTTTTCTAATTAGGATTTGTTGAGGTATATGATAAAAAATATCAATTACTTAATTATGCAAAGAAAAAACTTGAGGATCAAAATAAAAATTTGTTAAAAAGACACTATTATATTTAAAATTAATTATGAGAGGGTGAACAGTAGGAGAATCTATAGTAAAAAAATCATATCATTTATTTTATAGACAATTTGCTACATTTTATTTATTTATTTTCTCGATCATATGTTAATAGAAATAGATAAACACATTCAATTGACTAAATGAAATAAAAATATGATGCATGACTACACATATTAGAAAATTATCTTAAAATATATATTTTTTATTTTAAAAAATATAGTCCATCCATACAAATGATAAAAAGAAAAAAAATACAAATGAATTACAAAAACCTCTTTTGAAAATTAAATGCATAACCAAAAAATCAACATCATTCAAAATAGGCTCTCTAGACAAAATAAAAAAGAGGGGGTATTAATCTAAATATAATTTCTTATATATATATATATATATATATATATATATATATATATATATATAAAGCAATAACTGAAAAAATAAAGGGAAAAAGGTCATACAGGCTCAAACGACTGGACCCATTTTCTTTTCATTGCCTATGAAAAAAATTTAGAAGTTGTGAAAAACCTATTAATGACATAAAAAAACCACTACATAAAATAAAATCAACCCAAAACTAAATATTAATTAAGGCTCATATATATATATATATATATATATATATATATATATATTTGTTTGTGTGCACGTGGCGCATACTGCTGATGGTATGGAGGTTGTCCCTCCTACAGTGGTTGCTCTAAAATCGACTACATTTCTGTTCGCCATTATATTTTAAATGTATTTTTTATTTTTATATATTGATATCAAAAATAATTTTTAAAAAATAAAATAAAAATATCATTTTGATATATTTTTTAACAAAATATTTTAAAAAACAACCTCAACCACAACTAAATATTTGTAATCAGCCTGCTGCTGTCATTTTGTGCTGCTTGTTACTACTAGTTAGAGAATCTTTGATCTTCATTTTCATCACCTTGCAGTCCAGAATATTTTTGCATTCCCATTTTCAATCTTCCAAGAACAAATTTCAAGCGATGTTGCCACCATGATGCTCATTTGGATCATACCAGTCTATCTTCCAAAATGAGTCTTTCTTGCCCTTTGTCAAGGAAATTAAGTTGAACGGAGCAAGAACATAAAGCCCTTTTCTATATGAAGCATTCTGTATTGTAAGAGTTTGTGATTCACGATGAATATAGTCACCAAACTTCACAGAGATGATAGTTTTTGTCAGCCACGATTTATTTCATACAGAAAGAGGCAATCGGTTTCACCAGCTCTAATAATGGTTCCACCTCAGGAGTTTCTGAACACCAGGGCCCTTGTTGTCTGCTACTAGAAATACCACTCTTCGGTCAGCTAAAGTTCATCCTTGCCACTGTAATAATGGCGGAAAACACAGGAGAAGTCCTCGATTTCATGTCCATCCTTGCAGAGCTCTGTGTATCTGCAAAGAATGCATTGAAGATAAAGGACAGCAGAAATCATATGCACTCAGTCCAAATTGACGAGAGACAGTTGCATGTTAGTTGAGATAAGAAAAACACGATTCAAAATTGGAAATGTCGTTGTTTGTTGTACGAAGCAGAGGTAGTTACATCTCATGTGCTTGGTATGTCAGAGGACATTGAAGACCAGCTTCCTCGACTGATGTTGCCGCGAGGTTCAAGTCCTTAGCCTGCATCATACAAAAGAAAATGCTCATCAAGCTCATGATCAGGCCAAAAACTCAAATATTGTAGGGACACAACAGCCATTTGGCAGGCAGGTTTCAAAATTCCTTCTCAATAATAGTTCTAGTACCAGAGAAATAGGCTAAATCACCCACCATGAGCTTCGATGCAAATCCGCCAGCATAGTTCCTCGAAGCTGGCACGCCTTCCATCACTCCAGGAACTGGATTATAACTATCACTGCAAGTGGGGAATTTCATCCAGTTAATATATGTGGTTTCCAGGTAATCACTCATCATATTTCAAGACTTTAAACTGAAGATTCTTGTTTTTCGTTCTCATTTCTTAGGTATTTTGATGGTTAGTCACTCCTGCTAGCTCTCTAGCACAAACTTGAACCCAAACAAGGAAGTGTCGTTGGTTTAAAAGGCTGGCTTCTTCACAATGTCACTCGAAATTGAAGCCAAGCTATCCAATGTCAGTAAAACCTGTAACAGTCGAGACAGATACCTGCTCCAACACCGAGCACTTGAAGTGTTTAAAACCTTTGTCAGGGTACCAGCAGAAATTCCAAGCGACTGACCAAGAGCAAAGGCTTCTGATACCCCTAGCATGCTCACAGCCATTGCCAAGTTGTTGCAAATCTTTGCTGCCTAAACAACAAACGCAGCACCAGAGATATCAGATGCTTGAAAAGTGAACTCCAGCAGGTGAAGATTGAATATATTTTCCACTCATGTGCTGAAATATAGCATTCCTTTTTCATTGATTGCATTTCCATTTATATATCTCAGTTGCAGGACTTAAATTGAACCCTCGTGATTTTTAATATCTGATAAATTGGAAAATAAATACACATAATTAGAAATAAACTTAATAGGACTAGCTTTGAGTGCTAGCGATAGCTTACCGAACCTGTTCCTGCTCCACCACAATAAATTGCATTTTTGCCCATTGAAAGAAATAAGGGTTTGGCAGCAAGATAAGCATCCTCAGAGCCACCAACCTGAATGAAAAAAATCTTTTGCCCTTCAAGGAAATTATAAGAAGAGCACAAGATGGTATTTATGATGTTATGTGGAAAAATAGCAATCTAAACCACCATACTCTCCCCAAGTATGGGGTCCCTGGTCTCTAATCTTGCTGCCTTAAACCCAACTAACTCCAAACTGAACTTATGAAACCAACTTAAAAAGAGAAAATGAAAAGGGATTCTGAGAAAGATGAGAAACCACACCATAAAAGTAAGTGTACCAGCTTCAGCAGCAAGAACACCTCCAGAAACAGGAGCATCCAACATGACAGGTTTCTCCCAGTGATCTGCCATAAGTCATAAGACATATAATTCGTTGTTAGAACAGGAAAGGAAGAGCATCAATGATTTGTAACAGAAAATACTACAAAGTGATACCTTTCTTTTCTTTTAAAATACAATTAGATACTGCTACAGAAACCGTTCTCGATGTCCGGGGATCAATTGTGGATGAATCTATTAACAACTGTGGTCTCATGAGATTTGCACAACGAAGCACACCATTTGGTCCTGTGTACACATCCAATACCTGCATCATTTAGACTTCTGCTCTCATACTGACAGAGTAAACAAAAGAAGAAAGTGGAATCTTTCAAAAAGCATATACTGATTCAGACCAATAACATACTACTGAGACATCTGAGTTTTCAAACTATTAAAATTAAACAGCGTGCAGGGAGAAATATGGATGCATCCATACACAGGATAAATTGTTATAGATTAGAGAAGTGCGTTTTATAGCTACTTTGGCGGTACACTTTTATCTCCATTGGGATTTAAGTTGCAGTTTTTCACAGGAAATGCTATTGTTCGATGTCATCATCCAGAAGATCGGTGCTTTTTAAGCAATGGTAATGGGCTCATTGTTGTCTAAAATCTCTCATGAAAGGCTACAGCAGCATGAATGGTCTAAAATCCTCAATTTTTAGCTTTGCTATCCAGTTTCCCCATTCTTTTTTCCTTGCAAGCATGTCAAAACATTTTGTGGATGATTTTGTTTCCAGCCTCATTTCTACAAGCACGTTATCAAAGGTTTACTTTGACATGTAAAGAAGAACCATTGAGATAATAATTACATATGAACCAGCTACTTGAAAAGGCTAATTTAGCATGTTACGAATACTAAGACAGCATTCATCACATGCTGCGGTTCAATATTTTTTGAATGCCATATGAAATATTTTCATTTCTTATCTCTAAGAACCAAGAACTCTTTTCCAAATCCCTAATGTCATCCACTGGGAATTATCTTATAGTGGGATTCGGTGAGCTCATTCTCTTCCCTTATCTAAGGAACACCAGCTCTTTCGACTTTATGGGTTGCAATGCAGAGGCTTTCATATTTATATTTAAGAGATTCAGTAACATAACAGAGAGGATGAAGCAACGTCTTAACAAGTTAGTACATTATATGAAGACAACGATATGAAACCACAGAGCTGCATATGACTGAATGGAACTACAATACTTACATGAGATGAAGATGGCAGCATTGTTATAACAACATCACTTGCTTCTGCAACTTCAAATGGTGTTTCTTTTGTTGAAACTCCCATGTCAGAAAACATCTTCATGACATTACAATTTCTGAATTAAAATCGAATTTTACCATTGATTCCAAGTGATTATATAAATGTATGTAATAACTTCGAAATATTAAACTATGCAACTAAGTTTAGAACACAGACAATAGAGTTTCAACGTCAATCTGAGGCATGCCATCTCCTCTCAGCACATACATGTTACCATTTTCACTAAGTTCAACACCTCTAACAGCTAGCGTTGCCAAAAGATTATAAAACTCAACCTGTTATTTACAGAACTTTGTTTCAATCAATTTACAGAAGCCATGACCACGACGGAAGGGAAAAGGCTTATGACTTACATGTCATGAACAGCCACTTTGTATCCATTCTTGATCAGGTTATTCGCCATTCTGGATCCCATATTTCCCAGCCCTATGAATCCTACACTCTGTAGTACACCAATCAATTGGCAAGGGCAAGAAGAGCATTGTAAAACAAGAAAAAAACATAAAGCAAAAATTACATTGTTTCAACTGAAATAAGCATTTCAACAGCCAATCATTCTTCTTGAAGCATAGTGCATGTGATTTAACAAACTAATTATATAACATTTACTGTATACATAACCGGAAAAAAACAAAGAAGAATTGAAGTCATTCTCAATTTCAAGGGTTCAGATCAGGGCTAGAAATAAACCATTCATTCAGCACTGAATCGAACTTCCCTTGAACTCGGTTTCATATAGTCAGCAGAAGAATTGTTATAAAAATGCTATTAGCATAATAAAAACTCACACCCAGTTCCATATTTGCATAACAGTACTTTTACTATGCCTCTTTTTTCACTCAAAACACCCTGCGGAACATTCAGTGAGGGAGATAAAGACTCCGATAACTTCAGGCTATCGGCTTGTAAATGAATGCAAAATCCTTGCTACTTATTTGTTGAAGTTGAATAATATTTTAGTTTTCCTTCAGTCAATTTGATCTGGAAAAAAAATCACCAATCATTCTCCAGAAATTTTCAAACCGCTGACTTTATTATTTTAAGAATTACAAGTTGTAGCCTCCTGAGAGATTTATACGCTAGAAAAGCTTAAATTTTGAATTTTAAAGCTATACACGAGAATTTAAAGCCCTCTTGAGTCTTGACACGTGGAATTCAGAACTATATATGACAGTGACACAACTCTATATTGTTTACCAGTTCATTCTCTTAAAGATAATATGATTATCCAATCCATCCAATTAACCTGTTAGAACCCCAGGAAGCAAGCTTTAAAATTCTTCTAGGTCAAGATTTTAAAATTATTCTCATCTGTTTGAGCATGTTTGAATCCAAAGAACCAACCTTTTCATTGAGATGTTTATCATCACCCAACCCAATTGAGCTAGAAGTTTGATTTTACTCCAAAGCATGCCAAATCAGTGATCCCAGCAAAAAGGGTACTCACACTTTACATCATACTATTGAAAGACATGCTAAAAGGGTTACCTCAAACTGGGATGAGAAATGCGAAGAAGAGAATCCATGAAGTGGAACATACTGAAAGAATGGAGATTTGGTTTTCAATAGAGACAGTGAAGCTCTCGCTCTGCAGATTGCCATGGATAAGTGTCACGCCTTTTTTTCTTCCTTGCCAGACAAAGCTCTGACTGGTTTCTAGTATGAGTTTACTTTAGAGTCTTGTCTTTTTAGCATTTTGATCTGACACATTGCGTGGCTTCTGACAGTGTTTTACATGTATAAAAGATTCCTTCGAAGAGAGCATGAAATTTTCACATGGCAAATCAGTCCAGTGAATCCACCATACATTCTCGCATTTTATTACTACTCCCACTACCTTCTCCTATTATATACCTCGAGCACTACACATGCATTTATGTTTAAATTTGGTTGCCAGATTGCAATGAATTAGCCTCAAATCTAACTAAGTGCTTAACGTTTGAAGGATGGACTGTCGTTTTGATTCACCATAGACTTTATGATATGCCTGATTAATGTAGGAATGCTAACCGTGATGGTGACCTCCGTCAACCAATCTATCCAATTTATTCTATTTTATTTTTTAAATAAATGAGAAATCAACACACAAAAAAAAGAAAAAAAGAAAACTCATAAACACTAAAAATACACCTTTAAAATTATCAAAGTCTTTATTTATTATTTTTTATAATAAATAATAATTGGGATATTTGGTTTGGGTTCGAGAGTAAAAAGCACTGGTCCAAGTTTTTAGCATTATAATTTTTGTTCTGTTTTAGGGTACACTTGCTCTTGGTCCGTCCATCATCATGGACCCTCATTTGTGCATAAAAAAGTATTAATTATTTATGCTCAGCTGCGCGTTAAAAAGAGAAAGAAAATGAAATGATTTGGTACAACCAGGTCGAATAAATAGGTTCTAAATTACTCTCCATCACCGGTTTGCTTGAATATCTATATTAATAAATAAAAATCACTTCTAAATTACTAAGAAAAAAATGTTGACAACGATAGCAAATAGATAAAAGATTTTTAAAAAATACAGAAATAAGATTGAAATAACTTGATAAATTATTAAAACCTTACTTGTGGCCCGGTAGTTTGAAATAACAAATCAAAATTGAAGATTAAATTGAAAATAAATAAGATTTTAACAAAATGATCAAGGATTAAAAAAAAAAAAAAAAAAAAAAAAGATTGAATTTGAAATACCAAAAATAAAAAAAAGACTACGTTGTATTTTTCAAGTAAAAAAAATAACCTAACAGTGATTAACCTAACAGTAACAAAACAAAAAAAAACAACATAAAATAAGTTTCTAATGGAAAATGCACTACATAAAAGACAAAAATACCCTGAAACCAAGACTTGTGTTTTTTAGAAGATAAAAATTGTTTGTTTGAAAATGTAGTTAAAATTATTTTTCATTAAAAAATATATCAAAATTTCTTTAAAAACACCAAGAGATGTGAAAATACAAAGAGCCAAGCAACCAAACATTCTAATCCAATTGACCACATGATCATCAAGAAATAGCCTAGAACTGCAAATCTTCCATCCGTTCCTTTTATACAACAATGGTTAATCTTAGTACCTAACAACACTAAAATGCAAAGAAAAGGAGCAGAGATAGAGGCCAATGAGAGATTAAACCTCATATTTTAAGTCCAATCAAAATGTAACTGTCTACAGACTATATCGACGAAAGATCTTCATATATGGTCTTGATGCCTGGCCTGTCAGAGACAGACCTTATACATCTTGAAGCTATTCCAAGGACCTCCTTCATTCCCTTGTCAACTGCCGGATTCACCATTTCCGGCACCAATGCAGGATCAAAGCAATCCATCGCTCTCAGCCGCACCCAATCTGTCAAATCAACACTCGCCCCTTCACCAGAAATCACATCACCAGCACACCTTCCAGTTAAAAGTTCCAACATTATCATTCCAAAGGCATAAACATCTGACTTGAAGGAGGGAAGTGGTTTCTTGGAAGCAGCCAACTCTGGTGCGCGATAACCCAAGACCCCAGCATCAAGTAATTGTTCAATGGTGCCGGACTGAGTCATGAGTCGATGGAGGCAGTAATCAGCAACACGTGCATTGAGATCAGGCCCATCCAGAAGTATGTTTGTCGCTTTAAGGTTCCCGTGTGGAACAGCACGGTCAAAATGGAGATAGTTCAGGCCACGTGCAACATCAACTGCTATCTTAAGCCTCTGAACCCAGGTTAATGGGGGGCCTTTTCTTCCCGGTCGATCTGAAAAGTCAGGTTAATAGAAATCAAAAGACAACTTTGTTCAGTGTATGAAATCCATAACATCACCAATGTATTTTGAAGATCCTATGATATGGAAACATATTGTTATTGAGTGGTGAGCAGATGATTCTCTCCATGCATGTGATTTGGGAAATAAACATGTCTGTATCGCAGGATTACTTTTGCTCTGCCATAATACAGGTTGTAATTGAACTCTAACACTCTTCAGGCAGACAAACTTCCCACTTAGATTGATGCAAGTATTGATAGCATAAACTGAAAGGCAAAATGATAATTAAGTTTCACATTCACAAGACTTTGTCCTGGTGCCTCAAATTTTGCAGATATTGATAGCATAAAACAGTTGCACTTCACTTCAGCTGCTTTTTTCTTCTTGTGGGGGAGGGGGGTCTTTATTTTTCTGACTATTTTACTCAGTTTCATAGAATCTGATGAAGTGTAACTATAAGGATTGAAGCTAGAAGATTAGTATCTTACCATAAAGAAAGCTTGCAAGGCTTCCAGGTGAGATGTAATCCGAAAGAATGAGTTTCTCATGCTGTGTGGGGCCCCAGTAGTATCCTCTCAAACCCACCACATTCGGATGCCTGATGTTTGCAAATTTTTTGGCCTCCTTGGCAAACTCCTTTCTCTGTTTTGCCACCCCTTCTCTCAACCATTTCACAGTAATGAAGACCCCACTATCCAGTGTTGCCCTGTAAGAAGTCCCATGACTGCTCCTACCCAACACTTCAGCTGGAGCCCTTGACAGCTCCTCTGGTGTCATCGTGATTGTATCATCGAGAAAGTACAGATCACCAACCAACCGATCCGGTGACCCTACCTCCAGTCGTGCAAGGGTTTCAGCAGCAAATGAATCCCCGGACTCTGGTGACCAAGATAAATGGCTGTGTTTTGCTGGTGAGAAGCCAGTTACTGCAGCTATTTTCTCATCAGGGCTGATAATCTCAGATGATGGTCCTTTCTTCGACGCCACGAGATCCTCAGCTGAAACAACCAAGGCACCAGCTTTGCATGTTCCACTAGTGCCAGAGGGGTTTGTTTGGCTGTGCCTACGGGCACCTGTATTTGTAACTTGACTTGGTGGATTACTCCTTGTACGAATGTAAAGTATGAAGATGGCAAGCATGATAAGAATGAGCAGAGCAATCACACATGCAACTATGACTACCACCTTGACAATGGTGTTGATTGGTTTCCCCCCAGAATGTCCACCAGGAAGATTGTTTGGTCCAGGAGGACCATTTGGAAGGCGTAATCTGTTATTTCCAGGATAGAAAGAAGAAGATGGAAACCTCCTCAGGTTTTCTGGGACAACCCCAGAAAGATCATTATATGAAACATTAAAGCTGCCGATGTTCTCTGACAGGTTGTTTGGCAGAGGACCTGTGAAATGGTTTTCAGATAAATCTAATGAAATAAGCGAGCTCATGTCAGCCATGGAACTGGGGAGGGAACCGGATAAATTATTCCATGCAAGATTGAGCACTTGAAGACCAGAAAGTGAATCAAAACGATCAGGAAAATAGCCATCAAGATGATTATGAGAAAGATCAATAACTTGAAGATTGGATTTACTATTGGAAGGGGGAGAGAATACAATAGCACCATCGAGTAAATTATTTTCAAGGTGGATTTCTTGCAGGGTGGGCGACAATAGTAAATCAGTTGACATAGATCCATCTATCTGGTTCGAACTAAGATCTAGGACTCTAAGCTTTGGATACTGAGTAATAACTTTGGGGAGAGAGCTGGTAAGTGAATTATGAGAAAGGTTGAGATAATTCAAACGCAAAAATTGTGGAGCTATTTCAGGGATTGGCCCTGTCAAATGATTCTGGCTTAGATCAAGATACTCAATGTCCCCCCACTTCACCATTCGGGTTAGATTTCCTTCAAACCTGTTGTTTGATAGATGAAGCACAGCACAGCTTCCCGTAACCAAAGGAAGTTCCCCGACAATCACATTTGATGACAGATCAAGGACACGAAGTGTTGTTGACATAATCATGCTTATTGGCCCTAAAAGATGAAGCTACAATGTGAGAGGAAATCATAAAACACAATAAACAGAACTTAGCCACTAAATGTATTATAACTGAGCACAAGTAACTCATAAAAGGCTAAAGCAGTGATTAAAGAGGTACCTGAGAGATTATTGGCACTCAAATCCAGTTCATTTAAGAGCAAAGAATCTCCTTTCAATAGGTCATTAGGAACAGACCCGGAGAACTTGTTGTTGCTGAGCCGAAGGACCTGAAGCTCATAAGCAAAATCAAATCCTGGCAATTCTCCTGACAACCGATTGTAGCTTAAATCCAACACCTTTACACTTGCAAACAATTGCACGTCACCTCCATTTAGCAGTGACCCGCTGAGCTGGTTGTGGCTAAGATTCAAAAGCTTAATGCTCCCAGACATACCCGGAAGTAATCTCTGAGAGCTAGAGCTCACTAGCATATTCCCACTGATATCAACATGACTAGCATTGGTTTCAAGAAAAAACAACCCATCTAGATGACCGTCAAACATATTCCCATGCAAGTCAAACACCTGTAGACTTGAAATCAGCTCAAATCCCTTTGGAATCCTCTTGGTAAACTCATTGGAAGACAGATTCAGATATACCAGGTTGTTCAGCCTTGCCAATGACATTGGCAATGGCCCAGAAAACGAGTTGCGGCTCAAGTCCAAAGACTGGATAGATACAAACCCAGAAATTGAATCTGGAAGTGAGCCAGAGAAGTTGTTCCCAGCCAACGAGAGGTTCCTTAATCTCCCTAATTTACCAATCCCTGGTGGTAATGATGACGAAAACAGATTGTTCGACACATCCATAAACTGAAGGCTTTTAAAGTCACCTACGTTGTCTGGAATCTTGCCGGTTATAGAGTTGTTTGCCATGGAGAGTTTGACAAGCAATGTAAGATTTGCAAACACACTCAAATCTACATCAGCCGAGAGACCCAAGTTATCAAGAACAACCCCAGCAACATTTTCACCATTGCAGACAATGCCATTCCAAGAAGAAGGGCAGCCATTAAAATCAATGGACTCCTCATTCCATGACTCAAGAACATAACCAGTGGGGTCATGCTTGATACCCTTCTTGAACGCAAGCAATGCCAATATGTCCTGTGAAGGCAATTGCCCCATGGCAGAAAGGAAAAATAGGGATAACAGCAAAAGCCTTAAGAGATTCATATTCAATCTATCAAGAACTTGAAAGGGGGTTTCTAGCTTCTAACCGAACCAGCTAAATTTCAGACCTTACAAGCTCAACAACTAGACCCAACAATGGCCACTTGAATGTTACAAGAAAACAAGCCTTATAACAAGAAGAAACAAGCTCAGTCTTGTAAGGGAAAAAAGTTGTTAAGCTAAATGAGCCAGCAATTTCAACCAAATCTTGACCATTTAAAAGTACAAACAAGAGACCTGGAAAGCCATTTCTTCAAGAAACAAGAGCAGTGACCTCTTTAGAGAGCATAAGACAGTACCACTCAACAAAAAATCACCAACTCCAGTACTGTTACCTGACAATGGAGCTCCAAGGACCCCTTACTGCTTCCAGTGACAAAAACTCAGCTTCAACAAAGAGTTTTTTTTTTGTGTTCAACTGACCCCAAACATTAAATGGCGGAAATGAGCCACAACAACTTAAAATGGGGCCCTTTCTTTGAGAGATCTAGTCATCTAAGAAGAACAAAAACTTTTAGCATTCCCTCACAAGATCTCCAACTCTAGCAATGTAGGCTTAGAAGAATCTCACACTCTAGAGACTAAAACTTTAAAGCAAAAATGAGATAAAACCCAACTTTCTAGCAAAGAACATAGCTTTACAACAAAACACACATGGGTTTTATTTTATCTTAAGAAAGCCGTGAGGAAGCACTGGAAATGGGACAACAAATTAAAAAACCCCGAGAAAGTAAGAATTCATAAATATAAAGGGGCACGTAAAATATTTTGGCCTTAAACCCCTCTTTTAACTGTCCATTTTAGCTTTTGCTAAAATCAGCTTTGTACTCTAAAAAGACGATCTTTTTCCATTAATTTAGAAAGCAACAAAACCCCATCTGTAGGCATGTGAGTTTTTCACTGAAACAAAAACCCCAATTTGTTTGCATTGATTAATAATTGTTTTTTAAGAAATAAATCAACCGCTGTTTTTTGTTTTTTCGGTACTTTTTAGGGTTTTAGACTTTTAGTGTCAGAGAGTGAAAAAAATAGAGGGAAAAATGCTAGGGTTTTTTAAGGGGTACCCGCATTTTTTAGGGCAAAAATTAGGGTTTCACCCGCCAAAAAGACATGGAATCTTTCACCAACATGGTGGACTTCAAAAGATGTATCAAAAGTAGTTTTGGATTGTTTTCTGCATGGAAGCACTATGAATAAAAAATAATTGGGGCACTTTCCCTTTGACTAGGGTCTATAAAGGGTCACTTCACACTACAAATTCCAATAAATAAGAGCTCACGAGCGGTGAGGTTGGTGGCGGGATATTTTGGACTGGGTCCCAGTTTTTGAACTGCCACTCATGTTGTGACACGTGGGGGATGAATTTCCCATGCAACTCCCAGTGTAATAATGGCATGGTACCATCTTGCTTGCGTGCATGAATCGGTATGAAGTAAGCAAATCCAGAAGAGGACCACATGAGAACAGATCAACAAAATCGAGGTCCACAATGGATTTCTTTCGTCCTTTTTGGTGCACATTTATTAAACTTACCTCAACTCGGATTTACCAGCACATTAAAGAATACTAAAAATAATTATTTTCAAGCAAAAAAGAATTTAAAAATCATGAAACAATGTTTCTAACGCAAAAAAAAAATCCATAAGGGTGTGTTTTTTTTGCAGTTTAATTTGTTTTTAAAAGTATTTTTTTTTGTATAAAAAACATCAAATTGATACTATTTCAAAAGAATTTATAAGGTGAAGAAACTTTTTATTAATTCAAATTCAAATTATAAGACAAGAAAATAATAATAGAAAAATAACAAACAAGTGAATTATCATGCATGTATTTGATGTAGAAAAATGAATAAGTCCATTTAGTTAGTTCTATAAAACATGTCATTTTAATGTATTTAAACAAAAAACATTTTTCACCGCTTTACCAAATATACATTTAGTGAATGATATTTTCTCAACATTACAATCAAGTTATTGTTGGACTTTAGCTCGTATATTTTGATGATAACAATAATATAAAAAATAGACTAATAATATGTTTAGTTGATAATATAATTAAACATGTTTTATATGAAAAATACATCAACAAACATGACAGAAGTTAAAGAAAGAAGCAGTGTCATAACTCATTTTTAGGTTATTCTCCAAAGCTATCCAAATAAAAAAAAAAATTGACGTGGTGAAAAACAGGAAAACAAAATAAGCCAAAAGTTAGACAAATTTGAGAGTCCGATTACACCCTATTGTACCAAAGAATTGAGAAATATTGCAGATTCAAGGTAAAAATAAATAATCATTGGACAAACTTGAATAAGAACTAAGTACAATGGAAAAATTAGATTTAATTATATGCAAGACTTAATTATACCTTGAATGGGTCAAGTCAATTTTATTAGGGCTTAATCAATGAAAGATTAAGTTTGAGAGCGTAATTTGAGCTTAATTGAGTAAAATGGAATCTTGAGAGATCAAATTTAATTTATATCAAATCAATTGGTTCAAATCAGGGGGCAGAATTGCAAGAAAATAAAAAGTCTATGGTCAATTAAATGTTAATTAAAGAAATTTATGGTCAATGATCATTTTATAAAAGGTGCCAAACTATGGGAGTTTAATTGATTGAAGATGTGAAGTTGAAGAGAATTGAAACTTTAATGATCAACTATAGATTAAATTGCATAAATCCAGAACAAGGAACTATAATGAAAAAACATGTAAATTCAGGGTTAACATTGAAGTTCGATAGAAGTAAAAATGCACATATGATTGAAAGTTTGAAGCCAATTTGAAGTGCATTGAAAAAGAATTAAAAGTTAAAGAATCAAATTAAACTTTGACTGACATTATTAATTTAAAGTCCAACAATAGCAACCTCGCCATATTTAAAAACAATCCACAATCTTTTTTGTAACACCAAAAACATCTTTGGTAACCATTATCCTCTGACAAGGCAAGCATTGTTTTCCTCTTTGCCCTAAAAAACCACCTCCTCGACCACTGCATGCAAAAATTATAAATGTCATGACCAAAAAGAAATGTGTATATTTCAATTGGGTTGGGATGGAAATGATTGAGCCGAGTCAAGCTCATTATCTTTTTAAAAATAAAAATAGAAAGAAGTGAGTTAACACCCTTCACTCATATATACATATATAGAGAGAAATTTATATAATATAATAAAAACAATACTTTAAAAAACAAAACAAAAGAATCTAAACAAAAAATCAAATGATTATTTAAAAAAAACTATGATTTCATCACATATTTCCCCAATAATCTTGTGTAATAGCGAGTTGTAGACTTAATTGTAAGTTACAAAGTTGATATTAAAAATATCTTATTTTTCTACAAAAAAATTTAAAAAAATGATTTTTTGGGTTATTCTTGAATTTTTGTGATTTTATGGAAAGTTTTTCTACCATTTATTTTTTCAAATATTGGATCATAGATTTACACTATAAGATACGAATCCAGTATAAAATATCTTATTTTCTCCAAATTTTCAAAAAAACACAAAAATAAATCCTTATTTCAAAAACATAAAAGGATATTTTATTTTTGTGCATATAGTCAAATCCTAAAATTGTTCCAAACATATTTTAAAAATAAAAATTGTATCTTTTCTCATATTTTAAAATGTAAAAACAGATATCGTGACAAGTTTATAATTATTCATTAATGTTTGACCAAAATATCAAATATCATTTACCAATCATTTTGTTCATTTTACATTAGGACTTAGTTGTAAACTTTAATATTTAAGAGTGTAAAGCTATATTGTAGAGTATGCTATTTGGTATTAAATATAAAAAAAATAGTCTTGCATAAGAGTCAATTATCATTCTCATAACTCCTAAAAACTTTTTAACTCATTAAGTGTTATCTAGTGAGATATAGAGATATTTAAATTTTTAATTATAGATCCACTTTATTGAGAGACTAATTCTAAAATAATAAAATCACATTTGTAAACTCTTAAAAAGTTTGGGTAGAACTTTTGGTATTAGCGAAATATTATCACTAAAAGAAAATCTTAAAGAGAAAATATCTTTAAGTAATGTAAGAAAAAATGATACTTATTTATCAAAATAGAAATGTCATTATTTGACATACACTAGTGAATAAATATAATACTTAAGTATAATTTGATACTTGAGGTGTGGATAAAGGCTTTTCAAAACATGATACAAACCAAGTTTACAATCTTTCCCACTATTATTATTTTATTTTTAGCACTTTAATTATATTATTTTATTATTATGTTTAATAGAATTAAGTTACATTATTTTTTTATAGTAATAAACACCTAATTCACCTCTCCTTAGGTGTTATTATTGTCTTAGTCCTAAAACAACAATTGGTATAATAGCTTAGTTATCATTTATAAAAAGGTTGCTTGGACTTTCAATAAAATAGCAACCATTAGCTATAATCACCAAAATAAATGATCATCTACTACTAGACCGTCTTTGTTTGATGGTAATGTTTATGCCTACTAGAAAGCTGGAATGATAATATATCTTCAATCCATTGATTATGATTCATGAATATCTATAGAGAATGGACTTCATAAACCCACCAAAACTAAAAATGGTGTTACAATTCTTAAAACTAAGAGTGAGTATATGAATGGTGATAAAACATTGCTTTTTATGGATGTTAAAGTTATAAACACCTTGTATTGTGCACTTAGTAGAAAGCAAAATTAATAAAATCATATCTTACAAAAATATCAGGGGCACATGACATGCTCTAGAAATAACATATGAAGGAACTAACTAAGTAAAAAAAATCCAAAATAGATATGCTAGTTCATCAATATGTTACAAAATGTTTCCAAATAAATCTATAATTAGTGTGTGAATCATATTAAAGAAAAAAAAGATAATGATGGTGATGGTGATGATGATGATGTTGAAAATGATATTTTATTGATTATAAAGTTATTCTGAAATTTCTTTGGAAAAAAACAAGGGAATAGAAAAATCTCAAACCTCAATAAAGATTAAAATAACGAAGAATTTAGCACAAAAAAGTTTTTAGATGCTACAAGTGCAATAAAATACATTTAGAATTAAATGTATTTTAAAAACTACTTTGTTAAAGTTTGACAATTACATGATTCTAATTATAAATATAATTATTGTAAAGAAATAGGTCATTTTATATATGCATGTCCTGTTAAGAAGGACAAGCCTTTTAATATGATTTGGTTTTAAAAAAAAAACACCTTTTAACCATAAAGAACCCTAAAAACATATGGGTACTAGAACCTTAACTTGATATATGGGTATAAGAATCAATGAAGTAAAACAAATGGTTTTCGGATCATGCTTGCTAAAATGATTCAATGTTTTCAAGCATTATTAAAATTAATAAAGGAAAATTTACTCTTAAAGAACTCAAATTGAAAAATCATTGGATTTGACAATATTAGAGATAAATCTTCACCTTCAATTGAAAATCTATTTTTGTTAATAGCTTAAAATATAAGTCGCTCAGTATTAGTAATTTTTGTGATAAAGGCTATAAGATTATCATTGCATTATAGCTCAACAATATATGCATATATTTAGGGGGAGAAATTCTAATTTTAAATACATGAATATTTATTGCACATATTTATATATTCTAGATTGTTTAAATGTTTCTTACATATATTTCATATGTAAGTTAAATATTAATTGTCATAATACAAAAGATTATTTATATTTTGATCTTAAAAATAATATGAAAATTGAACTAATAATATGTTTGGTTAAAAATAAGTTTTAAACAAGGATTTCATGAGTAAAACATCATTAAACATAAGTCCAAGAAGAAAGTAAAATTAAGACTTAAACATCTTTAAGAGATTGTTGTTTTTATTCTTAGAGCGAATTTATTTATGCAGTCAACAATCTTTCAAGCTGTAATTGGTTGTGGAAGAGCATCATTTGATGCTTTTTGCACGACCAACCATAGTTAGTTTGAAACGTTGATGGTTGCATGTATAAACATACAATGAGATCAACATTTTTAGCTTTAGTTGTAGGAAAACAATTCTTATAAAAATAATTCTATGATGTATCCCATGCAAATCAATCACAAGTACACTTGAAATTAACTCAAAGTCCTTTTGTGATCCTAATGGTAAATCCATTAGAAAGCAAATACATACATACCATGTTATTTAATCTTGGTTAATCATATTGGTAGTGACCTAAAAACACTTAATAAACTTATTTTAACTCAAAATTACCCTTTAAATACATAAAAACTAAAAAAATCATACAAATTAAGAAATAACCATTTATGAGACCTAATCTACCTTTTTGAAATAGTAAAAAGACAATCACGTCAATTAAACTCTCCTTTTCTTTTTTTGGCATCCCTATCTCCTATCTTAGAACATAATGACTGAAATATAATAAAAATAAAGTGAAGATCAAAATGAAAGAACTAAAAAATTAGGGATCGAAATGTAGATGAAAATGATATTAGATGACCAAAAAAAAATAATGGAGATCAATTCCAGCACACAAAATAGTTAAAAGTGAAACTAAAAAAATATCAATGAAAAAATTATTGAAAAAAAAATTAAAACTCAAGTTAACTCAAAAAAAAAAAAAAAAACTCACAGAAAATGAAAGCCAAATAATATAAAGGCTTCAATTAAAAGATTAAGAAAATGACTACAAGTTTAAGGTTTTTTTTTCCATTACAAATAACTTAGTTGTTTTATTTTTAACGAATAAAAATACCAAGCGACCCCTCCATGTCAAGACAATAGATAATCTAGCCTTTTTACCATGATTTTCTTTTCTTTTAACCCTGCCAAATAAACCTTGTAAAATAATGATCATCTCCCCTTAGTTTGTGCTATGAAAGGCAAGTGCATCACTACACTATAAGTGTTTAATTTTTTTTAGTAATTAGGGGAAGAACCCTAAAAATAAATGATCAAAGAATAATACTACACCACATAGCATAACCACCAAAAATATACCTTTCAATTCACTGACGGGTTTGAAAGCATAAAACAAAGTGTAATCTAGACTATCTTTTAGAATAAAATGGAAAACTTGCACATCAATCTCAGGGCCTTGATATATTGGCTCTAAGATGTTTGCAATTACATTCCTTCATATATCGAAATGAAAGGACTACAAACAGCAAAAACAGGATACTTATCTTTCTATCTTTTCATATGGTGTGGGGGCATAGCTCCTCGAGATATAACTGAGTTAACAATATCCGATTCCAGTGTCGATATCCTAACTCCATTGCTCAATGCAGCTATGACCTTACTTCTTTCCACCCCCGGACACGTTGAACTTGAAGAATATTATGTCTCCATCTTGGACAACATATGTCTTTCCCTCCTGCTTGTACTTCCCAGCAGCCTGAGCCAATTTGCAAGGGAAATTCAATTCGTCATAAAAAAGGTATAGGCTAGCATATTTTAAATAAAAGGGGAACCTAGACAACAATGTGGGAGTATTTGTGGGAATTTACTGTTCAAATTTCCTCAAATACCACGTTTAAACCTTAAAAGCTCGGAAAATAAATGGCCCCTGAGGCACCCAGATCAACATTGACCATATTAAGAACACCACCGCCACCAAAATGCAAGGAATCTTTTTGCAAGAGTGCTGCTACACAACATGCATGTTTTGCACAGAATTACAGCGCAAGCAGGCGACAAATTTAAACAGCTGTTGGATTAATTGAACCCACTAATGGGTTTCACATGGGTCCGTCCCACAGAGCCATTGGCAGCAGGATATAATGAAATTTATTATTGTGGATGGTTTTAGAGCATTCAAGTCATTTTCAACCATTCGTTGTCGGTTATACAACCGCAACCATATTCTAGGACTGCTCATCATGTTGCATGCTTTTGGCTTTCTATGACAGACAATTAAATACCATTTAGCTTCCTTTTTGCTACCTTTGAATTTCCCCTTGTTATAGCTATTACTCTGTCTAATTCCAACTCCACGCAGTTACCAAGGGAAAATATTGGAGCATGGATCATTCACAACCACCAGACCCCTGAGGTTTGCCATACAAACAAACAATGTTTCATTCAGAATGCGTACCTTAACAGCTGGCTCGGTACCGAGCTCCTTTAGATCATTGAATTTCATGACCTGAGTATTGCCAGAAAATCCAAAAGTTAGAAATTTCAAGGTTAAAATTTTTACAGCCACCACCAAAAACCAAATATGCATCAAGACCATTAATTGACTTTGAAATTAGTGAGGGGCAGAGACAGTTAAGATTGAAAAAGGTAAGACTGGCCAGTTTGTTAAAAACACCTCTAGGTGTGTTAAGTAAATCAAAAAACATGAACCAGGAACAAACCTCAGCACATATAAATCCTCTCTCAAAATCAGTATGGATTGCCCCAGCAGCTTGAGGGGCCTTTGTCTGTCGTCTGATTTGCCAACATTTCACCTGCAAGAGCAAACAATTCTGGACATTAGGCTAATTTATCAGAACAATGGTTATAAAAGGCTGGCTGGTAAAAGAAGTGCAATAAACAGGAAGTAGAACCATTCTGATACGAGACACCCATACAAAGAGAAATAATAGCCTTGTATAAGGGATAAAAAATGGGACATTCGGAAAGTTTTTGATAAACAAAAGGTTATAAATGGCCTGCTGGTAGAAATAACTATGCCATCAATGGGAAGGGCATTGATCATAGTGGAAGAAGTGAATGTGCACAGCAATACCAGCCCTTTAGGACCCAAGAAAACAAAGTTCCAAACCAGTAGTACCAGAGTGTTGCAAACAGATTATGAAAAACTAAGGATGCTTGAAAATCACAATCAAGCAGGAGATATACAATAATAATTGCTACTGATGTTGAAATAAAATCTCAAGTACTGGTACAATCTGCTAGGACCTAAGAATTCATCTCATAGGTATATCCCAGGTTCGAAATGTTTCTCAAGAGAAAGCACACTTTTCTAAGGTCATAAATCCGAGTCTGAGCATAACTTCCTAAATGATAGCCAGCACTTGCAGCAATATTGTTTCTCAGGCAAATTTCAATTAATTAACTAGGACATTGTAATGTGATCAGTTGAATAAAAATTAACATGAAAATGCATATAAAAGGACAATATGCTTTTTTTATTGTAAGACGGCATACCCATCAAACATGTTACAAGGACAAGACAACATATAACTACAAACAATACATAACCCCTGTATCATACTCAATTCAAATTGCAATAAATTTCTAGCTATCGTTTCCATAACAGATCAGAGAAAACAAATGGGAAAAAAAATTAAAAAATGGTATAGGTATTTGTTACCTCGTCAGGGCCAGCAGTGAAAAAGTATATGAGATTAATTGATGAAAATCCAGTCTTTATGATCTTCGAAAGGGCGCTGCATCAAAGTGAGATTTGGTCAACATAGCATAATGTTACAAGAAAAAGAAAAAAGAAAGTACATCACTTGTAAAAAACTATATTCTGCACAACTCAACTTCAAGTAAAACACAAGGGGAAGGAAGGTGGGGATTAGTTTTTTTATTGACAATTGCTTTTGTGTAGGTTTTAAAAGCACAATTGTTTTTCTCTCATATGAGCATAAGGATCTACAAAGGAAAAAATAGTTAAGGATACAATTACAAGCCACTGTCTCCTCAATACTAACCTTTGTACCTTGTTCTCCTCACAATATTTATCTGCTTCAGGTGGTAGCATATCAGCAAGATTTCTCTCTAAGACACAGCTGAAAGGAATAATGGTTTCACCCCCATGTTCCTGCACCCTAGGAAAGAAAGCAATTGACTTATTTCTTTCGTAGACAAACAACTAGAAGAGATATAGTTTTGACAAGTTGATGGCTAGCATAGAATGATGGTGCTGGAATGCACTGTTGAAAGTTATATCATTATCAAGAAAAAAAAAAGGGTGATGTGCATATAAGCATGCTTTCTTTTCTTTAAATATGAGAAAAAAGTTAGTGTTATTGATGTAAATTGTTAAGGTTCAAGAACACGATTTAAACATATAAGAAAAATGTTATGGACAATTACATAAATGTGTGACCATCAAAATGTTATGAGAGACAACGTAGATTTGTGAATCATTAAATGTTGAAAGCAGCAATAAGTTGTTGCAAATGTTGTCAAGCAGGGCAAAAGGCATACAAAGACTGACACAGTGAATGGGGTGATAAGAGTTCATAGAAACATAGGTAAAGTTGAAGAAACAATTGGACATACCATGTGTGAATCTTGGGCAAAAATTTGTTCTTTTTTCTTTGGTAATCCCTTTCGTTCATGTTAACCTGCAAAATGAATGCATGTTGGAAGATCATCAAAACTGTCTATGAAGAGTCTAACAAGGGCAGGAGGGAAAACTTACCAGGTAAACGACAGGCTTGGCAGTAAGCAGCTGAAAAGTATTCAATATCTCAACATCAGCAGCTTTCCAGTCTCCTAAACGTACATCTTTCTCGTCCTCAAGCCATGCCTTGACCTAACATGCACCGTCATTGCTTGACATCAGTCACAAGAACAAGCGAGTAATTGTCAAGAAAGGAAGCCAAGTCCCTTCTTGACCATTACAAATGAAGAACAAACCCGTAGCTGGATTTTTCAAACCAACATGATTGGATGAAGACTCAAGCTCAGAAATTATCCAAAGCTCCACCACAAAAATACGTACCCTTTGACACATCTCCAATTCTATTTTCAACTGCTTATCATTGCTCCTCTTCATGCTCTTTTCAACATCCTCTATCCTCCTTTCAATGAACTCTATATCCTAAAATAATGTCACAAAGAATATAACAAACTGCTTCACCTCAACTGAAAATTTTCACAATAAATGGCCAAAAATATGTTACAGAATGTTATCCCACACTATGTTAAAAAAAAGTATTAAGGGCATACTTAAAAATCAACAGACATTCTAAAATGGATATCTTAATATTCAATTCAAGAATTACAGACAATATTTGATTGCCAAACAGCATCAGTATATCCATAACATACCTTGAGTCTGAGCTCTGCACTAATAACCTCGAGATCTCTAACTGGATCTACAATGTCATCAACATGGATAATATCTGGATCCTCAAATGCTCCTATTATACATGCATAGATACAACAAGTTAATTCCACTTCAAGTGCAATTTAACATCAAGTACAAAAAGCAGAAAAAAAGACTCAAGTTTTAGGTTCCAATCCTATTTTTAATTTCTAATATAACTCCGACAACATTGAACAGTTAACTCTATCCATGGAAAAGTTTTATAAAGCTCTCCCCATAGAAAGCAAAGCACCATGTTTCTTACTCCACTCTTTAACACGTGCAATAGTGGTTCTGCTATCAAAACCAGACATTAACTGCATTATTGAAGTGATGGGTCTAATTCTCATATGAAAAATTAGAAACCTTACGCAAAACATGAAAAATTCCATCAACAGCACGAATGTGAGACAAGAAACTGTTTCCCAGTCCTTGACCTGCATGTGCACCTCTAACCAATCCAGCAATATCATGGATTTCCAAGAACGCTGAAACCTGACCATTAAAACATTTCAATAAATATTGCATTAAGTACTTCAACAATAAAGAAAAACAATACATAACTATTCATCACACTCAATCAAAGATACTGAATAATAATTCTAAAAAAAAAATGCATTTAAAGGAACCCCTTGATAAACTGTCATTTCCTTCACTTCCCCCTTGTATTTTCAATCAACTCGATGTGTTTCTTTATTTACTTCATCAGCAAATGAAACCATGTTAAATCCAACAAATTAATAACAGCCAACTCAAATTGAATTTCTGTTTGCACCGGTTAAATTAGTACATAAAACCCACGAATAGCATTCATAGAATTAAAACCCTTTAAGTATATTGAATATAAACTGCTTAAATAAAAGAACAGCACAATGTAACTAATAAACAGCATCCAAAAACACAGAGACTTCTAAATATATAATTTTATCTTTTTTAAAGAAACCCCGCTAATAAATTCTCACTCTTTTCACTTCTACCCATATTTCAACCAACTATACATTTTCACTTCATGATTTGACTATTAAAATATGCCTAATCAGTCAAATACATAAAAAAAAAAACTAAAAATTTAGGTTCCACACTCGGAGGTAGCCGGTAACATCATCAGTACGAAAAAACCCAGAAATAATATTCATCAAATTTAACTTGAAGTCCACAAACCTCGCTTTTCGGTTTGAACAGCTGGCAAAGCCACTCAAATCTCTCATCAGGAATATTAACTCTAGCCTCATTAGGTTCAATAGTGCAAAAGGGGAAATTCTCAGCCGGTATTGACATCTTCGTCAGCGTATTAAATAGTGTAGACTTGCCAACATTTGGCAATCCAACCTGACAAGAAAAAACAACTTTACACATAAAAACACGAAAAAGAGATCAAATTATGGAGAGATAGAGGGGGAATAGAGTAATTACAATGCCGATCTTGAGGTGAGAAGAGAATCGGCCGAGAATCGGTCGCTCAGACGGTGCTTCTTTCGATTTTGATGATTTTGGTGGCATTTTTTGGGAGAGAGAGATTTGATTTAGGGTTTTAGAGAGCTGTAACAGTGAAGGAGTGGCAGTGGTGATGTTGGGGTAAAGAAGGTGCAGAAATGGGACTTAATTGGGCTTTTGTTAGATTAATGTGGGACTTTTGGAATAAGGACAGTTAATATTATTTAAATAAAATTATTAAGAAGTTTGATATGTGTTTAAAAAAAAAAATTATTGTTTTAAATTATTTTTTAGTATTTATAGATCTTGATGTCAAAAATAATTTTTTTTTTAAAAAAAAAACATTATAATGCATTTCTAAACAAAAAAAAATTTCAAAAACAATTATAGTTATACTTCCAAACAAGAACTAAATTTGGTCATGTGCTATATATTTAGCTTATATCAATTTAAATAACAACAATTTAATTTATTTATTTATTGAGTAAAATCTTAAAGCAATGTTTTTTTTTTAAAATAAAAAATAGTTTAGCAATTTTTCAGCTGGATCGAGGGTTGAAGCGTTAGAGTTATTAAGGGCCTGTTTGGTAATGCGATTGCTGTTGCGGTTGAGGTTGAAAAAATGGAGTTTCAAAAAAAGCGCTTTTTACTGTGGTTCAAAAAAAGCAGTTAAGTATTTGGTTAAAACTGTGGTTGGGTTGAAGGTTGAAGAAAAAACAGTTTTGGTGTTTGGTTTCCAAACTTTACAAACTGCTTTTAACTTGTAAAATTACTTAAAAGGGCATGGAAATATACACACACATACACACATACATCCATACATCCATATATATATATATATATAAAAGTCAGAATATGAAGGGTAGACCCAGCCTACAAAAGGCAAACCATATGAATGCAAAAGGAAAGCAAAGACCGAGTTCTCACATAGCATCTCTAGTCGATGCAGCTTCATCATCAAGAAGTAGTTCATGCTCATTCTTGTAAATACGCTCAGCTTCTTCTTCAACACTTTGCAAAGCCTTATTATCTATGTATGGATGGATGTAGAGAAGAAGGGAGAAGATGGGTGCAGAGAAGAAGGGAGAGACGAGAGACGTGCAGAGAAGAAGGGAGAAGATGATTTCTGGAAATGGAGAAGATGAGAGGAGTGCAGGCAAATGGGTCTCATTTTTTATAGAAGAAACGGGGATGAAGACGCAGTTTCGAACGACGTTTGAAAAGCACCTCCAGGTGCTTTTCAAAAAACGTCGTTTGGGTGTAAAAATAGGGTGGGACCCATTAAAACAAAACGGTGTTTGGTAAAAACCAAACACCAAAACTCCATCTCGTTTGGCAAACGTGGAATGCACCACGTTGCCAAACGGGTGCTAAGATTCCATCAAGTAAATTTTCATTTAATTTGGTTTACAATCCCATAAATTACAAAAATTATCTGACTATGTGGTGAAATATAACAGCAATAATTTAAATTCTAAAACCTTGTACTGTTTAGAGTTAATTTTATAAGTCAAGTCAATTCAAATATATATATATATATATATATATATATAAATATATAATAGTTTTAAAATTTAATGATGGAGTGTAAGATGATTTTATCCATATCTAACATAATTAAATCATTATTCAGAAACTATCTAGTAGCTGATTTAGTGGTAAGAGATTAGAATTAAATGGTTTGCTTTGCTTGTGATTTCAAGTTTGAGTCCTGTGGTTGTTAATTATATAATTATTAATTTTAACACTCCTGAAATTAATCAAAATATATATAAATTGACTCAAACACCTACATTAATAGAAAAAACCTTTATTGAGAATTGAAATAACCATCCAGGCTAATAAAAAAACTCCTTATTCAGAATTGAAACAACGCACGAATATGTTGTCCCCGTGTATCATTAAACTTATGGCTTCACCTTGAATTCGAAGAATTTTATAATTAACAATCTTTATTGTTCCAAGAAAAATTAATGTGATTTAAAAAATTATATAATCACACGTGTCTGTACATATAACACATGATTTCTATTTTTTTTCTCCCAGTTTTGTTATCCACTTACTAAATCATATCATTCTTTTACTGTGGCACCAAATAAAAATTATTGTGGATTGTAATAATAAAATTATTATTTTACCTCTATTCACCTCATCTTTGGTGTTGGTATTTTTGACTTTATGGGCCTGTTTAGCACAGTTGTTGCTGTTGTGATTGAGGTTGAAAAAAATAGGTTTATGAAAAGCGCTTTTAGCTGCGGTTCGTAACTGAAATTTGTGTTTGGTTAAAACTGTGGTTGAGATTGAGTTTAATGAAAAGCAGTTTTGTGTGTTTGGTTACCATACTTTTCATATTGTTGTCAACTTATGAAATTAATTAAAAATACACAAATATATATTTTTTAAATATTGTAGATTTAATTATCAGAATAATGAAATGTAATTAATAATTAAAGTAAATTGGACACTCATTTTTATTCTCCCATCAAATTTCCTAAAATGGCAAAATGATGATTTCGGGGCCTAAACAATGGAATTCGGCCAAAAAAAGGCATGCATCAGTAGCAAAGCTACTGATTTCCTCCGGAAATGCCGAGACATATCAACTGGGTGAGTTTTTTGCATGAATTAATCAAGGTCATGTTACTGTTCATGAAATGGTCGATTGTGACTAGAGGGTGAACGGCCGGTACCGACGGGTAGAGGAGGCCGAGGTGGTTCTCCCTGTCGTGGTGGCGTCGAAAATGGCGACCTGTGGTGGCCGGACGGGGCGTTGGAAGTTGTCGGGCACAGCTGTCGTTCGCCTCTGCTGCTTCATTGCTGCTTCCCGGAGCTGGAGAAGAAGGCTTGGGTGGTGGCGTGAGCTCACGGTGGAGCTGGTGCTGCTTCTGGCCGGGAGCTGTTGCAGGAGTTGGCGAGGAGAGAGAGAGCTTGCTTGTTGTGCTGCAATGGCGAAGGAAGAGAGAGAGAGAGAGAGAGAGAGGCTGCTGTTGGAGGAGAGACAAGGATGAGCTGGCGCTGTCAACCTTGGTGGCCGATGTTGCTGTCGCCGGAGTTGGGGAAGACGATAGGTTGCTCCCTGTCTACATGTTATTTTTCATTTATTATTTTTCTTTGTTATTTCATTTTCATTTTGTAACGCAAAACGCGTTCTGAGAAGCATCTTACAGGAGCTTCTCACAAACGCTGTTTTTTTGTGGGACCCGCCACTAAAAAATCAGTTGATGTTTGGTAAAATGAGCTTTTGGCGCTGCGGTGAACCGCAACGCAGGTCACACCGCAGCGCCAAACACCCACTATATCTTTTTGTGCACAGTAAAATAATCATCATACCCCCAAATAAATCAAAAACAAAGAGTTGCTTGCGGGGGTGTCATGATAATTTCACATTTTTAATGAACAGTAAAATAACTTTTTTGCCCTCCAATAAGACAAAATACATGAATTGCATGAGGGTGTTTCGTTTCGTTCATTTTTTTTGAAAATATCTAAATACTGATATGATCCCATAAAAGACAAAATACAAGAGTTAGATGTAGGAGTGTTTAGGTAATTAACCATTTTTTAAAATATTAATTTCTATTGAATATTGCAAGCGTGTCTGTTGAACGCCCCGATGGTTTGTGACCTCACGCCCCCTTCGGAAGGCACGTGCGACCCATTCAGGCGGTGAAAAATGTCCATCTGCCATGTAACCGGATACGGCTCCATGTCCTCCACCCGACGGTGGAGATCATTGCCTCCCACGGTTGCAAGAAATGTTCCGGTTGTCAGTCGAAATTCACCTCTTTTCTCTCTCTTGCAAGTGAAAATGCTCGGAAGTCATCGATGTTGTTGGTGTTTTCATTTCAATCCCCTAATCTTTTGATTGTGTTGTATGGTCCTGATTTATGTTATAGAAGTTTTGATTTGTTTCAATTTTTTCATTCGATGAAAATTGATTATATATTTAGGTTTCAATTCGGTCCTTATTCTTTTAATTTCCGGACTAGGTTGAAATCCCTTAATATGTTTGGTACAGAGATTTTGATTTTTTCAATTGTGTCATTTGATGGAAATTGATTAGATATTTTGTTTTCATTTCAGCTCTTATACTTTTAATTTTTTATTTCAATTCCTTTATTTTTTTTTTATATTTCTGAAATTGTCTTTATTTTTGTCCATGTTTACATATATATGCTCTTAATTTTTGTTATTAATTTGTATTATTTTTCCTTTTGTTGAGGTAATGTTTTTTAAATAATTTTAAATCTTAAATTTTAGTTTGTGATTGTGATCATTTAAAAAATGATATTTCTTTTTTTTTCCATTTGTTCTTTCTTTTAGTTTTTTAGTTTTTTTTATCTGGTCTTCATGTCAAATGATTTTTTTTAGCTAATTATATTTTTTTTTCTTCTCATTTATTTATTTTTTGTTTGCTCTCCTATTAAAGTTTTTAGTTTTTTTTTTTATTCTTTGATATAATTTCCTTTTTTCCATTATTTACACAATAATAATAATAGTTTTAGTTTTTTTTTCTTGCTTACTCTTTTCTTAAAAGTTTTGAATTTTTTTTATTCCTCAAGGTAATTTAATAATTTCTTTTGTTTTAGTAGTAATGGTAATGATAATTTTATTTATTATAATCATGATAATATTAGTGACATTATTAATCATAATACTATTAGAAATTGTTATTTATTGTAATGGTTGTTGTGCTTATTGTGTTAATAATTATGTCTTTGATGGTATTAATAACAATAACTCATAAAATAATATAGAAAATATTAATAATAACAAAGAAATTATAATAATGATAATGATACTAATTATAATTTTGATTATATTAATAAAAATAAGGGTTTTGATTATTGTGATGATTATTATTATAATAATGACAATGATTATAACAATAAAGATGGTGGTAGTGATAGTACTGCCAATAATAATTAGAATATTGATTATTCACAATAATAGTTATAATATCAGCTATAATAATTGAGATAATTTAACAATTATGATAATAACAATGAAAATAATAACCTAAATAATTCATTAGTCTATATTATTTTTGTAAAAAATTGATTTTTATAACTTTTTTATGTATGATATTTCAGATTTAAGATCACGTAAACAAAAAATATATGAAGCCATATGTAGATAAAATAGGTAGAAAAATTGGGCCAAATTATCTACAATAAAAAAATATATGAGTCACTTACCTTGTGCTTCACTAGAATAAAATTTTTTTAACATGTGAAAAAAATGTTGATGATCTTATAATTTTTTTTATGCTATACATAATCAACCTACAAAACTTTCAATTATTTGTTTTTGTTTGTATATTCATTTTATTATGAATAATATGTTTAAAATAATGATAACGATTATTTTATAGGTATGTTTTCTCAAAAATTGAGAATGATTATATATTTTTATATTTGTTTAATATTAATGTCTTAATACATACATACATATATATATATATATATACATATATATATATATATATATATAAGAACTAATTATTTTTGAAAAAATATCAAATTAATTTAATCTCAGTGTTCTAATATCACGTAAAATATAATAATATGAAAAATCAATCTTAAAAAAATTAAAACAAATAATTTCTTTTCTTTTTATACAATAATGGTAGTGGTAATAATGACATTGCCACTAATAATTAGAATATTAATTATTTACAATAATGATTATAATGACAACTATAATAATTATGATAATTTAACAATTATGATACCAACAATGAGAATAATAATTGAAATAATTCATTAGTTGATGCTATTTTTTTGAAAAAACTACTTTTGTAGCTTTTTTATGTATGATATTTTAGATCTAATATCACGTAAACAAAAACTACACGAAGCCACAAGTTGACAAAATGGGTAAAAAAATTGAGCCAAATTATCTACAATGAAAAAATATATGAATCACTTGCCTTACGCTTCACTATAACCGGAACTTTTTTTATAATGTTGTACATATGAACTAAATAGTTAGCTTACAAAACTTTTAATTATTTAGTTTTTATATATATTCATTTTACTATAGACAAGATATTTAAAATAATGATAACAATTATTTTTAAGGTTTTTTTCCTTAAAAATACGTGAGACTAATTATATATTGTGATACTTGTTTAATATTAACGCTTTAAAATATATTAAAAAAATGAACTAACCTTTTCTTTTAATTTCAAATTAATTTAATCGCAATGTTCTTAAATACTTTTAATATAATAATATGAGGAAAAAATCTAACAAAATAAAAAAATAATTTTTTTTCTGAAATTAAAATTACTTTAAACTAAAAATATATCAAGCTACATATAAACAAAAGAGATGAAAAAAAAACACAAAGATAACAAATCACTAACAACAGAAGATTCACTATACATGTATAAAAAAGAATTTCACTCTCATTTCACGCCAGCAGAGCTAAACTTTACTCTGTTTTTTAATGCAAGTTGCATTTGATACAAAGATAAATAACAATAAAAATTAAAAGTCAAAACTAAGAGTATAAATACATAAATATAAATAAAAAATAAAAATTATCCCATAAAAATCGAAAAAATCAAGGTATCGAAAATTAACCAAAAAATAAAAGAACAAAAACCAAAATAAAAAACAAAAAATTATATATGTTAAAACAATATAAATTATTTTTTATACCAACAACGGAGCACGAGTTTATGGCTCGTCATCTAATTAAAAGGGTTGGATATAGTGGAAACTAAAAATTAATTATAGATTATTGATAAGGTTTATAACCGTGAGAATTTTTTTATTGTTCACACAAGAATCCCTTAAATCAATTTATTATGATTTTCAAGCCAGGAATTAAATATCAAAATCCCGTGCCTTTATTCTTTTTATCATATATATCGTTTCATTTAATTAAAATAGTTTCAAGCATTTATGCACCGACTTCCATGCCTTCAAATATTTTTTTTTATAATGTTTTTTAAACTTATATTAAGGTTCATGATTTATACTTAATTTTGATTGCCCATGATTGAAACCATGATTGGAATGAAAAAACGCAATATTAAATAATAATAAATCAATTTTAAATATTTATGCCCAAACTTTCATATATAATAATTATAATAATAATTTATCTAAAGATTTAGAATTTATTTATCCATGTGGTATGATACAATTTAAATTGTAGATTTTTTTAGATGTCTCAATTTAAAATCTTGTTTGTCCAAGTGATATGCCATATTCAACTGTAGTTGAAATGAAAAATAAAAATAAAAATATATTTTTTCATTTTAGTCAAAATTTAAATGGTGACCTAGTAGATAAACAAAACCATTTTTCTTAGAGCAAGTGCTTGTTTTGGAGCGTGATTGAGTTTATTTTGAAATATTTTTTGTTTAGAAATACATTAAAATAATATTTTTTTATTTTTTAAAAATTATTTTCGATATCATCACATGAAAATGATCTAAAAACCCAAAAAATTAAATAATTTTATTTTTATTTTTTTTCAAAAAAACATTTGAAACACATTGCAAAACAGAGCCTAAATCTATTGCAACTTGAGCTTACACTTTTATAATAATGTTTTTTTTCCAAAGGCCAAAAAATCCAAAAAAATAAATACAGGAGAGACTAGCGTGACCAAACAAGGCATCTAAAAACATCAAGGGTGCAAATCGAATTTCTACAACACTATAGTAACCAAGACGCACTTTTAATTACCCCCTCGGTATTATATTAACAATAAGGAAATACATAAAAATAATAATAAGAAAAAGTCACAAGTAATAGAAGGATCTAGAAACCCTAGCAATATATAAACTCTACTTAACCCCTTCATGTACAGCCTCACTCTTTGCTCCTTCGTGACTCTCCCCCTCTCTCATTTGTTCTCTGAAATAAATCAGGGCTAGGGTTTTTATCAACAGCGATGGGCGATGTTGAGACGTTTGCTTTCCAAGCTGAGATCAACCAGCTTCTGAGCTTGATCATCAATACTTTCTACAGCAACAAGGAGATCTTTCTCCGTGAACTTATTAGCAATGCCTCTGATGTACGTTATAACTTCCCTCTCTATATCCTCTGTCATTTACGCTGTTTTTTTTTTTGTCAAGATGAAGATTCCCTGTTTGTCTGTTGTTTCTGATTTCTGATTTCTGATTTTACGGTTTAAGAGATTTTAGCTTTATGCAAATGATATTTTTTTGCTGTTTGCCTCTGATGTACGTTAAAACCTCCCTCTCTATATCCTAGCATGTTGTTGATGATTGATTAGCTAATAAAGTTATGTGTTTTAGCTACTCTTGAATTTTGCTTGTGTGAATTCGAGTGATCTGTGGGATAAGAAGCGTAGGTTAAAAATGAGAGTACTGCGTCAATGGACACGGGTTTTAATTGGTATTAGGCTTTGGTTGTGTGTGATTGCTTGTTTGACGTGCTCGAGTCTTGGAGGGGCTCAATAAGTTGATGGGAAATATATAGTTTGTGGTTTTGATAGTAGAAATTGATTGAAATTAAATGGGTTTTTGATTGATAGTATTATTTGTTGATTTGTTTCAGGCATTGGACAAAATTAGGTTTGAGAGCTTGACAGACAAGAGCAAGCTCGATGCTCAGCCTGAGCTTTTCATCCACATCATTCCTGACAAGACCAACAACACACTGACTATCATTGATAGTGGTGTCGGCATGACCAAGGCTGGTTAGTGTTTTTTCCAATAAGATTGTTTACTTCATGTTATTGATTGATTGCTTGGCTAATGCTGATTTTTCTGTTCACAGATTTGGTTAACAATCTTGGTACCATTGCACGGTCTGGAACCAAAGAGTTCATGGAGGCATTAGCTGCTGGAGCTGATGTGAGCATGATTGGACAATTTGGTGTTGGTTTCTACTCAGCTTATTTGGTTGCAGAGAAGGTGATTGTGACCTCAAAGCACAATGATGATGAGCAGTATGTGTGGGAGTCTCAAGCTGGTGGGTCATTCACCGTCACCAGAGATACCTCTGGGGAGACCCTTGGTAGGGGTACAAAGATTGTCCTTTATCTTAAGGAGGACCAGCTTGAGTATCTTGAGGAGCGCCGCCTCAAGGACTTGGTCAAGAAGCACTCTGAGTTCATCAGTTACCCAATCTCCCTCTGGATTGAAAAGACTACTGAGAAGGAGATTTCTGACGATGAGGATGAAGAAGAGAAAAAGGATGAGGAAGGAAAGGTCGAGGATGTAGATGAGGAGAAGGAGAAGGAAGAGAAGAAAAAGAAGACAATCAAGGAGGTATCCCATGAGTGGTCTTTAGTCAACAAGCAGAAACCCATCTGGATGAGGAAGCCTGATGAGATTACCAAGGAGGAGTATGCTGCTTTCTACAAGAGCCTTACCAATGACTGGGAGGAGCACTTGAATGTCAAGCACTTTTCAGTTGAAGGGCAGCTCGAGTTCAAGGCCATTCTCTTTGTTCCTAAGAGGGCTCCTTTTGATCTATTTGACACAAAGAAGAAGCCCAACAATATCAAGCTCTATGTCCGTCGTGTATTCATCATGGACAACTGTGAGGATTTGATTCCTGAGTACCTTAGCTTTGTCAAGGGTATTGTGGATTCGGAGGATCTTCCTCTCAACATCTCCAGAGAAACGTTGCAGCAAAACAAGATCCTCAAAGTCATCCGCAAGAACTTGGTGAAGAAGTGCCTTGAGCTCTTCTTTGAGATTGCTGAAAACAAGGAAGATTACAACAAGTTTTACGAGGCCTTCTCCAAGAACCTCAAGCTTGGTATCCATGAGGATTCCCAAAACAAGTCAAAGCTTGCTGAATTGCTCAGATACCACTCCACCAAGAGTGGTGATGAGCTGACTAGCTTGAAGGACTATGTGACAAGGATGAAGGAGGGCCAGAGTGACATCTACTACATCACTGGTGAGAGCAAGAAGGCTGTTGAGAACTCTCCTTTCCTCGAGAAGCTGAAGAAGAAGGGCTATGAGGTGCTCTACATGGTTGATGCTATTGACGAGTATTCTGTTGGTCAGTTGAAGGAGTTTGAGGGGAAGAAGTTAGTCTCTGCAACGAAGGAGGGACTTAAGCTTGATGAGAGTGAGGATGAGAAGAAGAAGAAGGAAGCCCTGAAGGAGAAGTTTGAGGGTCTGTGCAAGGTCATCAAGGAGGTGCTTGGTGACAAGGTTGAGAAGGTTGTGGTGTCTGACCGCGTGGTTGATTCTCCTTGCTGTTTGGTTACTGGAGAATATGGCTGGACTGCCAACATGGAGAGGATCATGAAGGCTCAGGCGTTGAGGGACAGCAGCATGGCTGGCTACATGTCGAGCAAGAAGACCATGGAGATCAACCCTGAGAACTCCATCATGGAGGAGCTCAGGAAAAGAGCTGATGCGGATAAGAACGACAAGTCTGTGAAGGACCTCGTTCTCCTCCTCTTCGAGACTGCACTCCTCACCTCTGGTTTCAGCCTAGATGAGCCAAACACTTTCGGCAACAGAATCCACAGAATGCTGAAACTAGGCTTGAGCATCGACGAGGATGCTGTTGAAGCTGACGCTGAAATGCCCCCATTGGAAGACGCCGATGCTGACGCCGAGGGCAGCAAGATGGAGGAAGTCGATTAAGAGGCGGCATAAATTAGCTGTTAGTTTTATTTTAATGTCGGTGGTCCTCTAGTTATATTTTTCTCTCAGCCTCCTCTTGAGGGGGGTTCTGGATGATTTTTGGTACTCGTTGAAGTGTGTTTTTCGGCATGTTATAAATGTTTTTTATGCAGTGAGGTTCTAAAGAATCTGTCAATTACTGTGCCTCGATTATCTCTCTGACTATGATGATAACTTGGATTATGACATCATGCATTGCTTAGGTTTTGTTTGTGATTCCTTTTTTATTTCAAAGTTTCATCTTTAGAATATATTAAAATATTTTTTTTCCTCCTTTAAAACTTGTATGCAGTCACACATTTTTTTTATATATAAATACTTTGAAAGTGTTTTTTGAATATAAAATATTCAGTTTATTTTATGACATCATGCACTGTGGCTTTGCGTTTAAATTGTGGTTTTTTAAAATTTTATTTTGAAGTTTTTAATCAGTTAATTTTTACTTTTAAAAATATAAAATGACAGCCTAATTGATTTGGCGAGTGAGTATAGCTAAAGTTTTTTATTTGGCTTTTAATTTTTTTTTATATTAGCATAAAAATAATCTAAAAAATTTAATTTTTTTTGTGAAAAAAATCTTTTAAATTTTTGTTCAAACGCATAAGAGTTGAATGAAAAAACACGATAATGCTCAGTTTGACCGGTTTCCGGGTCCATCGAGTGGTTTGTTGTTGTGGAGTTTAAATAACCAGCAAGGGTCATCTTAGCTTAGACATCTTATGGACGAGAGAAACAACAAAATAAATCATCCAACAGCTAAGAAGACTGACAAGCTCAAACTCGACACGGGACACCCTTTTTTGGCCACTTCGGCTGGGCATGGATGCGATGTCTAATGGGGCTGGTTCCTTAATTGCAGAATAGAAATAGGGTATGAAGAAATGCATTCTCAAATCGACACGACTCAGCCAAAGGTTCAAGCCGAAGCCCTACATGTTATTTAAAAGGTCTAAAAGCTATCAACACATGTAAAATAATCGTTCATCATGATTCATATTACCAATAGTCCCCACAAGAACAAGTTCCTCCCTTGAAGTGATGGAACCGTTTGGAATCCCTCACAATAATTTCCCTCTCAGTAATTATGGATATAAATTTAGTCACAGTGTGGCAATCACCACAGACCCTCATGTTCTTGAAGATCCGGATAGGAGTTTTAGGAGAGGTGCTGATCATTCCATAAGCGATCGCCAGCCTCTCACTATGGCCCATGAGGATGTGCTCCTTCTCATCCTCCTCCACATCTTGCAACACATAGCTAAAGTCTGGAACATAACCAATGGTCTTTATTTTTGCAGTCAAACCCCTCAACTCTCTGTATATCTCCACGCATTTTGGATGAGTTTGGTTGCCAGTGTAGAAGACATCTACCTTGTTGTTCAATATGATCGAGCTCCACCCAGGATTCTTCCTCAATCCCCTGTCTCTAGCTAGTGATCTCACATCATCCACCCCGTCCCATTTCCCAACGTTTGCATAAATATTTGACAGCAATACATAGTAGCCAACGTTCTCTGAATCAACTTCAAACAGACGTTCAGAAGCATGTTTACCCAACTCGATATTTCCATGTATTCTGCAAGCACTGAGAAGGGCACCCCATGCAGAAGCATCGGGCTGGATTGGCATTTTTTTTATAAAATTGAATGCCATTTCCAATTCCCCAGCTCTACCAAATAAATCTACCATGCAACCATAGTGCTTCAAACCAGGCTTAATTCCATACTCTTCCTCCATCATGTTAAAGCACCACTGAGCATCACTGACAAAACCTGAATGACTACAAGCTGACAAAAGCGATACAAATGTTATATGATCTGGCTTCACTCTCTCAGCTCTCATCTCTCTAAAAAGCTCAAGAGCTTTCTCACCATCCCCATGAACTCCATAGCAGGACATCATAGCATTCCAAGGTACTGAACTTTTTCTAGGAACTTGGTAGAATAATGATATTGCATCATCTACTTTTCCACACTTGCCGTACATGTCGATGAGGCATGTGCCAACAAAGACATCTGAGTAGAGACAATTTTTAATAACTCGTCCATGAATTCTCATCCCTTGCTGCAATGCTCCCACATGGGAATAGGCTGGTAAAATGCTTACCCATGTCCCTTGATTTGGGGTTATCTCTTTGTGTTCTTCCATCAAACGATATACTTCAATCGCCTCACTTGCAAGGCCATTTTGAGCATAACCAGTGATCAAAGTATTCCAAGAAACCACATCTTTCATGGGGAGTCCTCCAAAAACTGCACGTGCAGAATCTAAGATGCCAATTTTGGCATACATATCTACAACCGCATTCCCAATGATAATATATTCCATGAACCAACCTTTCCTCATGACAAATCCATGAATAGACCTGCCATTTCGATTATCATTTAGTTGAGCAACAATGGAAGCTAAACTGACTAGAGTCAACAAATCAGGTTGAACTCTCGCTTGTTGCATCTTATGAAAGAATAAACGAGCAGTAACTGGATTGTTGTTTTGCTCATATGCTGCAATTATTGAGTTCCATGATACAATATCTCTTACCACCATCTGACCAAAAACTTTTTGCGCTTGCCCCAAGCTACCAAATTTGGCATACATGTTAATCAAAGCATTAGACACAAACAGTTCGAATTCCAATCCATGCTTTATAACATACAGATGGATTAACTTGCCACTTAAAATATCACCCACTTGTGCACAAACAGGAAGAACACTGGCAACAGTGATAGCATCCATTTTTACCCCTTCCAATCTCATCTCATCTGCGACATCCAACGCCTCTGCAGCATTCCCATTCTGACAATAACCAGAAATCATTGCATTCCATGAACCTCTATCGCGAGCTGGCAAATCATCAAACAATTTTTTCGCATCTCCCACAAGCCCAAATCGTGAATACATATGTACCAGGGATGCAGCTACAAATACATCCCGTTCAAAACCCAACTTTAAAACCAAGCAATGTATCTTTTTCCCATCTAGCAGATCTCTACAAGCTTTAACCACAGGAGGAAAAGTGTAAAAATCAGGTCGAAGACCAGAGGTTGTAAAGAACTGATTGAAACAACCCAAGGCTTCACGGAAACGACCGTGGCTAACATAAGCAAATGCCATAGAATTCCAGGTATAAACATCTTTATTTGGTAGGTGGTGAAAAGTCCACCAAGCCAAAGAAACATCACCATGCTGAGAATACAAATTTACAATCTTAGAGGAAAGGAAGTTGTCTTTAAATCTCCCTGACACCACAACAAGTGTATGAGCACATTTAACCTGCTGCAACTTTGTGCATGATTTGAATAGAGCATTGAAATCCTTCCTCTCACTTTCAAGATCATCTGATGTAACTTGCAAGTAATCTGTGACGGTTGCCGCATGTAATGTTCGATGGGATTGAAACAATGAGAAAAGTTTGGAAAGATGCCTTCTTTTGAAGTTTGGCACCGATCTGAGACACCAAAAGATGCAAGAAATAAGTATTTCATTAAAATCTCACATGATCAACCACCCACCAAATCATTAACAAATTTCTCAACCATAACAGATGACAAGAAACTAACAACACAATAAAAGAGACCCTTTAAGAGATAGACCTTCAAGAAACTAAAACGATTATAATAACCATCCACCAGGCCATTAACAAATGCTTAACCATCCATAACCAGAAGAAATCAATTGTAGAAATCCTTTAACGAGACCCATTCAAGGAAATCCTTCAGATCACGAGAAACTAATAGCACAATTTAACAAGACTCTTTAAAGGACAAACCCTTTAAGAGAGGAAAGGATCACAATTTTAACATAGAAAGTTCAATTGTTTTGCTTTGAAGTACAAATCTTTGCTGGTGTTTTGGGTTATTTGGTTTGTGGGTATTAAACAGTATCAAGCACAAATTCGCAATCACAAATTTTTGGCCACAGAGAAAGAAGGAAGTCTCATTGTTTTATGTTTTGCTTACCTTGAGCCTTTCATGTGCTTCTTTCTTTGACTCTCATTTCATTCTGTCTTGCCTTCCTGATAACACTCAAGCCATTAAGAATTACTAGACATGCAAGGGGGGGAGAGTTTTTACTACTAAATTACAAAAAAGAAATCAAAACCAAAACTTTTCGTAACAAAAAGAAGAATTACTCACCTTGGACGAGGGGAGGGGGGTTTCTTCGGAGAAGAAGGCCAGGGGTTTTTGGTTTCTCATATGAGGTTTAAGATTGTATTGTACAAGCACAGAAGCCGACATGTCGTTTTGGTATGGTCTCTAGTTAACTGTCGTTTTGGTATTAAAAAATCCTTTTAATTTGTAAGAAAATAATTATTTATGCGCACGTAATATCCATTTACTTTAAATTATTTTTAGTTTTTTTTTTTATCACGAACTGATTTTGTTTTTAAAAATTAAAATTTTATCATAAAAGAAGATATTTTCAAAAAATGGGGTAAAATAAGATCTCGAACATGTATGTGATCAAATATACATTTAATAACTACATGCTTCATCAATTTTTAACAAAAATACGTAGATGATAATTTTTTTTTATGATTTACACCTTTCAATGGAAAAAAAAAATACAAGCATATGATCAAATACAGTTAATCTACTATTTAAAATGAAACTATTCAATACATACGGCGAGTAAAATTATTAAGAATGAAAGAAAAATTAATAATAACGAATTATATAGTAAAAAATTAAATTTAAAAAGTACATTAATCTCTTTTTTTTTATGATTTTTAAATCCTCGAGAATAAAAATGTAAAAGGACCAAATTAAAAAATCTTATAAAACAAACATGAGTAAAACCAGGTGAGATCATCAAAAATCAATAGTGATCATGTAAATGAGATAATCTAATACAGGATGAAAAAAATACAAAGTTTAATTTTAGAAAGAATCGAATCTTGAAAGACAAAATAAAATAAAAAAACAAAAACAAAACTGAGTCACTTAGAGAAGCTTTTTACCCCCATCATGAGACAAAGATAACATGATTGAAATTTTTTTTTTTATAACCGTGGTGTCCGGACTAGCTTGCGTGCACCACAACTAAATTTCCGGGTCCACTGAACATCCTGCAAACCCAATGAGCATGTAAGGCACCGCGAGGGTAACAGGCGTGCCTGGCAAGGCTTGAACCTGAGGTGAGAGGAAGGGAGAAACCCTTCTTGATCACCAGACCAAGACCCTGCTGGCTTGATTGAAGAATTTTGTTTTAACAAAGTTGATTGTAATAACCTCAATTTGTAACCTTTTTTTTCACGATACATTGATAATTTACAGTGCAACTTTTTTTCATATAAAAACCCGACATAGTTTTCTCTGCATTCAGGCATATAAAATTATGGGCACTTTCATTTTCATTCACCACATCAATCATCAAATCTCAATTATGATCTAACCATCTTGGATCATATTCCACTCAACTCATACATATTCCCCATTGTGTCAACAAATCTAATTATGCGTTTAAACTTCTATGTAATATAAACATGGAAAAGAAATTTAAAATATAAATAAACCAATTCAAGAAAATTAAAATCTATCCTACACATTATTTTATTAATATATATTAATTCACAAATACTTATCTAATAAAATTATTTACAATCCATAAAATGATAGTAATTAAAGTACATGTCACAATAGTTTATATTCTACTACAACAAAGTCATACATTCCCAAAAGATTTGAACATTACATTAATTTACAATAATTACTATGATGTGTATACTCCATAGAGTACCCCTAATCTTGCAAAAAATATAAAGGACATGTAAGAGAATCTTTACTTTATCAATTAAACTCATAAATATTTAATTTGGTAATCCCTCATGATTATCAATAAATCTATTAACCCCCTTCGGTTACCATCAAATTCAATAAATCAGCATCCTTTAAGTCTTATAATCTTTGTTTGTATTAATATTTCTTTCATAAATAGCATCTTACGATTATTCAAGCAAGTTTTAATGCGTGTATATTAAAAAAGCACAAGAAAATTCCAACACTCGTGCATTGTCCGTGGAACTATATGAAAATGTAATTAAACCCTATCAAGCTGCTACATCTATATAAATTCTTGTTTAGGTTATTTCTTAAATTAAATTATAAGAGAATCAATTTGGAATGATTTAATTGATGTGAACTGTCTATAAAAAAAACTCAAATCACGAGTAAAAATATGTTTGATTTTTAAAAACACGGGAAAATATTTTTAAAAAAATATTTGAAACGACAATATATATAGATCCGACTCAACTTAACAAGCATGCGACCCGGGTCATGAGCCTAGCTAGATTTAAGAACTTTACTTTTTAAAAACCATTTCTTACTTAATTAGACAACAATAAAAATAGGTGTTCATGGTAAAAACAACTTAATAAAATTTGGAAGAAAGTTTTTATAATAGACTATAAAAAACAAATCTTGCTGATATTAAAAAAAAAAAGATTTATACTATTTTATTTGAAATTAAAGATATTCTTCATTAATTTAAGATTTTTTTATATAAAAAATGTATATAATATAGTTTAATTGGTAAACAAGCACAATGTAGAAACTCATGGTGAATTCACACACACACACACACACATACATGGATATTATTTTTGATACATGAATTGTTTTAATTAGGTATGTTCATGCATGGATATTATTAGGACAATTCATGCATCAACAATATATATATATATATATATATATATATATATATATATTATGAACATACCAAATTAAGACAATTCATGCATCAACAATAATATACATGCTGGCCTGAATATGATTCACATTTGAAATCTTATTTCCATTATTAGTCCCATAACCTTGCCTATATATATATATATAACATTATAATGGGAGAGAGCCTATCCTTATTCACTGCCATTTGCACTTCTCCAAGTCCAAGGTTTTTCATAGCAAAGAAAGAGAGATGGAAAAGTCTTCCTTCAAGCTAACTTCCATGGTCGTTGTTGCCCTCTTAATCATTGCTTCCTGTCAGTCTCTCTCTCCCCCTCTCTCCCTCTCCCCCCCCCCCCCCCCCCCCCCCCCCCCCCTCTCTCTCTCTCTCTCTCTCTCTCTCATACAATTATATATATGATGATCAGGTTCGCATGGAGGAGAAGCGAGAGGCCCCGTGATTACATTTCGTTGCAACGCAGATGCAGACTGTGTGGGCGAGAAATGCTTCTGTGATTATTGCTATTGCCAGTCCACTAAGAGGTGTGCCTGTAAGCTTCAATCCTCCTTAAGCGACGCCATCACCGGAGCTCCAGTAGGAAAACCAGGACGGTTTTGAATGCAAAGCATGCGCCGGCGCCACAAGCAAGCAAATAAAAATAGTTTCTCGACCATCACTGAATTTGGTTCCTTTTATCTAATTCAAGATTTTCATATTTCACATGTGTGCCTGATGTGATCGATGCAAGGCAACATAAATACTATATATTAAAATTAATCTCGCTCTCTTCTACGTTTTTTCAACAAAACCTTCACTTTTTTCGTCCAATCATATCCCTTTATTTCTCCTCGCTATAATACTATATATGGACATGCACGCACATTACTATACTATGAATATTCAAACACCAACACCTTAAACATTCTATTTTTATTCATCAAAATTTTCACTTGCCAAAACTATTATATAGAAAAACTATAATACTAAATAGAAAAGGGAATGTTTTCTTATAATAGAAAAGCCTAATATACTAAATAGAAAATAAAAATATTTATTTTCAAGAAAAAACTCATGCACCACGTTGACTTGACAATACTAGCCATGCCCCCGCGCCTCGTCGCAGGCTGCACCCTATTTTTTTAATATAAAAAAATATTAATTGTATGTATTTTTTTGTTATAATATAAATTTAGTAAAAATACTAAATCTGTGCAGAATTCTTGTGAGGTGCAAGTTTTCTATAAAATATATTAATTTTAAATCGATATAAAGTTATCTGTTTAGTAGGTTTTAACGAAATAACCAGCATAAAATTATCATCATCATTAAAAAAGCAAGAATATTCGGATATTTGAACTATTGAATTCATTGTATTCAGATTAGTTCATTTTATAATTCAATTTAAATCACATTTAAAAAAAAATATAAATTGTGAAAAGACCTGCAATAATCAAATAACAAATAAGTAGTTAATTTTTTATCCACAAAAGATGAAAACATAAATTGAAAATTCATCCCTATGTTACCGTCATTTTCATTACTATAACAGCTCAAATTATTATCAACATTACTGCCCAAACAATTAAAATCATTAAATTACTTTGAAAAATTAAAAAAAATCAAAACATTTTAACAATAAAAAAATAATCACTAAAATTATCATTATTATTGCGCAAACAATAAAATCATCTAATCTGAAAAATAGATAAAATAACAGAAAACACACAAAAAAAAGAACAAAGAGAAAAAATCAGCAATATTAATTTTAAAATTATCACCAACATAAATTAAAATTTCAAAAAGGAACCAAATAAAAATAAAACCCCGATAAAAAATGAATTGAAAAAAATAATAATCTAAAAGCATAAATGAATAAATACGGACATAAAACAAACACTGTCCAAACATTGTATTTTTTAATGTTTTTAGATCATTTTCATGTGTTGATGTTAAAAATAATTTTAAAAAAATACTTATCATTTTAATATATTTCTAACAAAAATGTTTTTTTTTTAAAAAATCAATCACATTTCCATGCAAAATAAAAATTATTTTAAAGCAAAATCAGAAGCTGCCGAGAGTGGGATTCGAACCCACGCACGCGCCTTAGCCAACTCGGCTACCTGAATATCTTGTTCATTGTTAACGACAATATATGTTAATAGTAAATTTAATATATTACTGTTGCAATGAACAGTAATATATGTCTGCATGAACAATACCGTTATCTACAGTGACAAAAACACGTGGTTTATCTTTTAGTTAATATCATAATAATGGGAGAGCCTCTCCCTATTCAGTGCATAAAGAAACGAGATCTCGAAAGTTTTCAGTCAAGCTAATCATGGTCCCTCTCCCTCCCTCTCTCTCTATTCAGTGCTTGTAAGCTTCAACCCTAGCTCCTCAAGCGATGCTGTCATCCGATACTAATTATAAAAACTGGATTAAATCTCATCCGTCGAAGCTATCTACACAAGATCCCTGATAAACTCTTTCTTTAATAAAATTTTGCAAGAACGTCAATACTAAAAAAATCCTATTGGAGATATTATCCAATATTTTCAGCCTCGGAGGCTGGAAAATTTTCCTATAAAATACAAAAAACAACCCATCAGAGCAAATCCACTCGTTTATCTCCTAGCCAAGAAAGTAGTCGTTCATGGGACCATTTACCAGCCAATAAATCAACGTTTTTCCATCATCTTTTTTGCTTGGACGAGATTTGTTGATAAGTTCGAGATATTAATACAAGCTAGCATTCACCACCCTTCCTTCAACCAATTCGTCTTCTTGCATTCTGTTTTTCACTCTCCCTAGCTTGGGATTTACTACCTTATCCCAACCATGTCAGCTTCCTCAGTCAAGTTTGAAGATCTCATCGATTTTGTGGAGAATCCAGATGGCTCGCTCACTAGAAACAGCCCTTTTCCTGAAGTGCCACCATCAGAACAAATAGCTCCGGACTCCAATCAAACCTCTCTCTCGAAAGACATCCCTTTAAACCCCACCAACAAAACATTTCTTCGTTTATTTCGCCCTCTGAATCCCCCTCAAAACACCAAACTCCCCCTCGTCATTTACTTCCATGGTGGTGGCTTTGTTCTTTACAGCGCCGCAACTCTTGTTTTCCATCAAACATGCTGCGACATGGCTTCTCATCTCCCCGCTCTCATCCTGTCTGTTGAGTATCGTCTCGCTCCTGAACACCGCCTTCCTGCTGCATATGAAGATGCTATGGAGTCTATCAGGTGGGTCCAGAAACAGGCTCTGGGCATCGACGGCCCTTCTTGCGAACCCTGGTTTAAGGAATACCTTGATTTTTCAAGGTGTTTCTTGATGGGAATGAGCGCCGGTGGCAATATTGCTTACCATGCGAACTTGCACGCCTTGAATATTGATATCAAACCCTTGAGAATCATTGGTTTGATACTGAACGTCCCTTATTTTTCCGCCGTCACCAGGACTGAATCGGAGAAAAGGCTGGTCAACGATCCGGTTTTGCCACTGGCTGGTAGTGATAAGATGTGGGACCTGTCTCTGCCTGAGGGCACCGATCGTGATCATGGCTATTGCAATCCGATTGTTGGCGCCGGGGCTTTTGAAAAGAACGAAATCGAACGGCTGCCGAGGTGTTTCTTTAGAGGATACCACGGGGATCCACTTGTTGACAAGCAGAAGGAAGTGGTGAAGATGTTAGAGTCGCGAGGAGTGGACGTGGTGGCGAAGTTTGACGAGGATGGCTTCCATGCGGTGGAGTTTTTTGATCCTTCAAAAGCGAAGGCTTTGTACGACTATGTCAAAGAGTTTGTCAACCCAACTTCTTGTTGATCGTGTACGTTGGCCACATCAACCGGAAGTAAGGTGTCATAAATCCCAGTGATACAGGTCGATCGCTGGATAGGTTTTTAATATGATATCTACGCTTTAATAATTAAATGGTCATAAGTAAAAATTAAATATAATATGAGTATGGATAAGTTTTTTTTAGAATATCTCATTCTTTTATCCAATCAAAATTAACTAATAACAAAAGATTAATACAGCATAATATGTGTCATGTGAAAGTATTTAAGTTGAAATGGTTTTTTTTATATAAATAATACATGGCAGGTAAAATTTTCCATATCTTTTAAGCACTATTTTGGGTTTTTTTGTAATAATTCAAGCATTCTTTTTATATTAAAGTATTTAAGTTGAAATGGTTTTTTTTATATAAATAATACATGGCAGGTAAAATTTTCCATATCTTTTAAGCACTATTTTGGGTTTTTTTTGTAATAATTCAAGCATTCTTTATATATATATATATATATATATATATATATATATATATATATATATATATATATATATATTAAATCAGAGTGGTGCAGATGAATGTCCAGTTATAAATAAAAAAACATAATACAGATGTGACCAAATTTTTTAATCTTTTAAAAAATTATGATGAATTATTATAGAATAGTTCCAAATAATAATTTTCTTTGCATGCAGACATACATAACAATTTGTAATAATTCAGTGAACTGGTCAAAAGAACAACACAATTTATATAGTAATTTGAATTTTAGCAATCAAACAAACTTTTGCTTACTTCGATTAGCAAGTAACGAGTTGATCGGCCCGCTTCGCTGGGCATTTTTATCTATGTAGAAAATTAATTGATTTTATAAATGTTGTATTTTGTTATTTTAATATTTAATTATTATAATTGTAATTGATAAAATATGCTAGAAATGATTTTTTTCAACCAAAATGTGATTGAATATTGGTATTGGTAAAAAACTTTTGATAAAATTTGTTAGAAAATTTGCTAAGAAGGTTAAATGATTTATAAGAAATTTGTTGTCACGGATACTCTGGTTAAAAAAACAAAACAACAAAAGAAACCCGGTTAAAAAAGAACAACTGAGTTGGACAGTAAAAAATAAAAAATACATGTGAAAAAAAGGTCACCGTTTATTAAAAGAAACAAACAAAGGGTCTAAAATATAAATTTAAATTCAAAGCCAAAGTTTTTTTTATAAGATTTATTCATCATATTATTATATTAAATATTTTTAAGAATGGCGATATTAAATTTTTTTTCTAGAAATTGTAGGTCATTTTTTTTCTTTCTTTATATATTTGTAGGCGATAATATGAAATAAATATTAAACACATATACTTAGTCTCACATATTATATAGTGTGATTGAAATGGGAAGTGATTTTTATATTTTTTAATTGTAGATAACCTAGGTAAATTTGTAAAAAAATAATAATATGAGTTGTCTCTTTTCCCCAGTAATATTAGATCTGACACATTATAAATAAAAAATTGCAATATTTTTCAAAAAAGGAATATATATTTTATGCGTGCTATAATTACTTATTTGCTGTCTAAAAAGAACATTGTAGTCGAAACAGAAAGTGTCTAATATATTTTTTAATTGTATATAATCTAGGCAAATTTGTTAACCTTTTGTTTTTTTAAGTTGTATTTTTCCCCGGGTAATATTAGATCTTAAATATTAAAAATGCAATTTTTTTTTTCAAAAATACAGTCCAACAAAAGAGCACAAAATTAAAATTCGAAGCCAATTTTTTTTTATTATTATTTGATAAGATTTATTTTTCATATTATTATATTAAATGTATTTAAGAATGCTAATATTAATTTTTTTCGTGCAAAAAATCAGAGGTCTTTTTTTTTTTATCTCTTTATATATTTTTAGCCGATAACATGCAATAAATATTAAAACATATAATAATGACTTGTCTGCCGTTTAGAAGGAACAGTGTAATCGAGACAAATGTGACCTATTTCGGTTTTTTAATTGCAGGTAACCTGCGTAAATTTGTCTATTTTTTGTTCTTGAGTTGTCTTTTATCCCCAATAATATTAGATATAAAATGACTATTGCTATTATTGCAAAAACAATTAAAATTATAAAATTTTAACGGAAGAAAAAACACTCAAAAATATTAACAACAGAGTAAGCAAGGAAAAAAAAACTATTATTATTATTATTATTATTATTATTCTAATTAATGAAAGTGGCAGACATAAATCAAAGGAAAAAAAATCGATGGAAAATAAAATTATTAGGAAAAACGTAACAATTATTTGATAAGCATTATAAATTTAAACAGGGATATTTTATAAGATTTATTCTTCATATTATTATATTAAATGTATTTAAGAATGCTGATATTAATTTTTTTGTAGCAAAAAATCTGAGGTCATTTTTTTTTATCTCTTTATATATTTTTAGGCGATAATATGCAATAAATATTAAAACATATAATAATGACTTGTTTGCCGTTAAAAAAGAACAGTGTAGTTGAAACGAAAAGTGCCTTATATATTTTTTACTTGTAGATAATCTAGGCAAATTTGTTTACCTTTTGTTTTATTGAGTTGTATTTTTTCTCGGGTAATATTAGATGTTAAATATTAAAAATCCAACTTTTTGATTTTTTTTAAGAAATAAACTTTAACAAAAGAGCACAAAATAAAAATTCAAAGCCAAATTTTTTTTTTTAAGATTTATTCATCATATTATTATATTAAATTAATTTAAGAATGCTGATATTAATTTTGTTAATCCAAAAAATCTAAGCTAAATTTTTTATCTCTTTATATACTTTTAGGCGATAATATGCAATAAATATTAAAACATATAATAATGACTTGTTTGCCGTTTAAAAGGAACAGTGTAATCGAGACAAAAGTGACTTGTATCGTTTTTTAATGGTAGATAACCTAGGTAAATTTGTTTATTTATTTTTCTTGAGTTGTCTTTTATCTCCAGTAATATTAGATATAAAATGACTATTGCTATTATTGCAAAAACAATTAAAATTATGAAATTATTCTGAAAAAAAAAACACTCATAAACATTAACAAAAGAGTAAGCAAGAAAAAGAATATATTATTATTATTGTTAGTGTTAGTGTAGTGACTTGAAATTTTTAAAAGGAAAATACATGTATGCCCTTAGTGGCTTAGAATTAGGTTAGGGGTGTTGTAGTAATTGCACAATCTAGTAAATATAAATAGAAAAGAAAAGAAAAGAAAAAGAAAAAGAGAAGTAATCTGAAATTTGAGAGAGAGAATCGGGAAGAGAGGAAGAAAGAAGAAGAAGAAGAGAAAAGAGGGAAAGAGAAGAGGAAGAGAAAGGAAGAAGGAGAAATAAGTTTTTAAGGTAATGTGTGTGTTTATTATGTATAAATATGATTATTAGCTATGATTTTGCTTGAATGGATTGTTAGGGTTTGAGAATTTTATTTGGGTTTGATTGATGAATTAGGAGAGATGTTAGGGTTTGAATGTGTTGGGTAATAGTTTAATTAGTTTGATTGTAGATGATTTTGAAGTTTTGAGATGTTTGGTTTGAGAAAATATTGAGAAAAATGGTGAATAATGTTGATAAATTTCGAAATCCCTTGCTGGAAATTCTGGGCAGAGGTTGAAGATGACAAAATGTCATTTTGGTCCTTTTTGTGAAAATTACAGTTTGGTCCCTGAAATTTGGAAAAATTACAGTTTGGTCCCTGGAGTGAAATTGGAGATTCTGGACAGAATTGAGGATGAATTATGAACAAAATTTCAGTATAGTTGTGAATTTAAGAGGAGTTCAATTTAGTCCTTCAATTTGGTAAAATTACGATTTGGCCCTAAAAATATGAGAAAAATTCAGAATGGTCCCTAGGTGAAATAATAGCATTTAAGATTGGTTTGATGGATAATTGAAGTTCATTTGATGGATTATTATCAATTTTATGAGTTAGGTATTTGGAATTAGATTTTGGAAGAAACCTTTGATTTAGGTTTTACGAAGAAATGGATAGTTGATTCAAAAACACATAGGATTATGATTTGAACTCTTAGATATGTTATTAAAGGTATTTTAATTCCTTTGAGTCATTTTGAGTATATCTTCTTTTATATATATTCAGATAATCCCGATATTCAACTCGCGGGACATCAGTAGGATTTCGTCAACACTCTGCTTCTGAACCTTGTTTGCTCTTAAGTCAGGTGAGTGGATAATATTTAATATGCATGAGAAATAGTATAAATATTTGAATTTGCTAGTATGAATTGGATTATGCTTTTTGATAATATATACCTTGATTATATTCTTGATACGATAAAGCATAATCATTTGTTGAATATCCGTTCTTGATATGAGCCTATATCTGTTTGTGAATTGATAGCTCCTCATTTGATTGATACCATGAGTTGAGCCTTGAGATATGGATATGTTTGATTAATTATGAGATATGCCTATGGTATGCTAGTCAGAATACCCATGCTAACAGGGTAGTGTTAGCCTTTGTGCACATCGTATCTGAAACCCTAGTTGGTCGGGGGAGTCACCAACCTGTGTGGACTGATCATCCCACAGTACGGAGCCTCATGCTCATTGCATTCTGATTTTCTGACGAGCTTTACCTATCACATGTTTGTTATGACCTATTTGAGAAACTCCTTGCAAGAACTTTGAGCCGATTTGATATTATACTTCTCTTTGCTATATTATCTCGTATGTGTATATTGGATATTATCTACTCACTGAGTTGTTGAACTCACTCCCTCATTATTCATTATTTTCAGGGTCGTAGCTTGCTAGCAGGTCATTTTTGTCCAACTCTTGGAACCTGCTATTTTGGTTGTATTTGATATTTTGTTCGTATGTCTAGTTAGTGCTCCACAATTGTAATTGTAAATAAGCAACTCTTGTATTAAGACAATCGAATTATGTTATAAAGTTTACTTTGATATTTCCGTTGCGTTAAATTCTGAAGTTGAATGATAAGTTTGTGTGTAAGTTTGGGTTCGCATAGGTGTGGAACCTTGGAGGGGGACCATGCCTATGTGCCGGTCACGGATCCGGGAATCGGGTCGTGACAGAGATGGTATCAGAGCTAAAATTTTATAAAATGAATAAAAATAAAAGAGTGAGTGACAAAACATAATGACATAGGTTTCAATTCATGAAATAATAGTAAAGTTAGGATTCGTATTGTGGAGCATTAGGATCCGTTTTGTCTTGTCTGTTATCCTTGAAATTCTGAATTCTCATCAAGCATATCTTCTTGATTCCTTATTGTCTTGTTTGTTATGCTTGAAATTCTGAACTCTCATCAAGCATGTCTTCTTGATTCCTTATGTTCTTCTATAGATATGCTTTCCGATAATTATTTGATAACTATTGTGTTATTATTCTAGAATGATAAGAGTGTGTTATTTCTTCTAGGATATGTCGAGGAATAGACGTGTAGCTGATAATATTAGAGTAGGTGACGATCAGGATGATGTCCCTATTGTACGATTGAGAAATACTAGGCAAAGAAGAGGAGGTGCACCAGCGCCTCAATATGTTGAAGAGATACCTCCATCAGTAGAGGAGGAGTCTTATGAGATTGAAGAGGAAAATGAGGTTGATGAAACAGGTGCAGGAGAGGCTGCCACTGCAATAATGACAGAGTTGCAGCAGCTTAGCAGGACTATGCGAACTTGGATGGAATCTAATATGGGGAGAGATAGTAGAAGGGATAGAGATGTGCCATCATCATCTCATACTGTTCAAGGAGTTAATGTGCCATTGAATGATTTCATGAAGTTGGCACCTCCTACCTTCACTGGGATGAATAGTTCAGAGGATCCTCAAAGGTTCCTTGATGATATCTGGCGTCGATGTGAAATTTTGGGATGTACAGACCATCGGGCTGTAAGTTTGGCGTCATTTAGGTTGGAGGGAGATGTGGCAATTTCTTGGTTTGAGTCTAGGAAGAGGGCAAGACCAACAGAGGCTCAGTGGACATGGAATGAGTTTAGCACCATGTTTTTAGACAGATTTCTCCCTCAAAGTGTTAGAGATGCTCGGCTTTATGAATTTGAGAGGTTATCTCAAGGGAGTATGACGGTAGATGAATATGATCTAAAATTTACCCAGTTGTCTAGATATGCTGAATGTCTTCTACCTACGGAAGAGTGGAGAGTCAAAAGGTTCATAAGAGGGCTTAAATCCTCTATATTTATAGCGATGGTGTCCCAGGTATTTCCATCGTACTCCTCAGCTGTTGACTGCGCCAGACAGATAGAGGCGCGAGAATTTGAGGACATAGTTACAAGTCAGCCTAAAAGGTCTAGAGAGGAGGGTCAGTCCTCTAGACAATCAGGAGGATCAAGTGTGGGTCCATTTAGGGGACGGAGTGGTCGTCCAGATTCTGGGGTTCAGAGGAGGTTCAGACCGAGAACAACAGTTAGTGGCTCGGGTAATCAAAGTGGTAGTAGTGATGCTCGGAGTTATGGCCAAAGTCCAGTTCAAACTGCACCTCGTAGCTCATTTGTTCCATCTGGGAACAATTCTTTATGCCAGTACTGTGGAGGAGGTCATACTGGTGCAGAATGTTATAGAATGACCGGAGCTTGTTTTAACTGCGGCCAGCTAGGCCATAAGATTAGGGAGTGCCCTAGGAGACAAGCATCAGCTTCAGGGGCATCTAGTTCAGCTCAACGTCCTATTCAGTCACCATCAACGGGTCAATCTATAGCACATGGTGGAAGAGGTTTTGGTGGACGTGGTCAGAGGGGCCGAGGGGGCAGAGGTCAGAGGCAACAGGATCAGAGGCATGCTAGAGTCTTTACCTTGACTCAACAGGATGCTCAGACATCCAACACTGTTGTCTCAGGTATTCTTCCTGTTTGCTCTTTTGAAGCAAAAGTTTTATTTGATACTGGTGCCACCCATTCATTTGTGTCCCTATATTTTGCCATGAGGTTAGATAGACAACCAACTCTATTAGAAATTCCCATTTCAGTTTCTACTCCTTTGGATGAATCAATATTGGTGAAGTATGTGTATCAAAATTGTGAGATAGAAATTGGGAATAAGATTCTTATGGGAGACTTGAATGTTTTAGATATGATTGATTTTGATGTGATTTTGGGAATGGATTGGTTGTCAAAGCATAGGGCTGTAGTAAATTGTTGGGGTAAGGAGGTAGTATTTGAATTAGATGGAGAAACAGGGTTAGTATTTCGAGGAGATAAAATTGTGTCTTCATCAATTATGTTGTCGACTATCACTAGGAGAATGGCACGAAAAGGAGTACAATGTTACCTAGCACACATAGTGGATGTAGATAAGGAAATTCCCCAATTAGACCAAGTGCCTATAGCTAAGGAGTTCATTGATGTATTTCCTGATGAGTTACCTGGATTGCCTCCGTATAGGGAGATTGATTTTTCTATTGATTTGGTTCCGGGTACCGAACCAATATCAATGGCACCATATAGAATGGCACCAGCAGAATTGAGAGAGCTAAAGGAACAATTGCAGGATTTATTAGATAAAAAGTTCATTCGGCCAAGTGTGTCTCCTTGGGGAGCCCCAGTGTTGTTTGTGAAGAAGAAAGATGGGTCATTGAGGTTATGTATAGATTATAGACAACTAAATCGAGTGACAATTCGAAATAGATACCCACTCCCTCGAATAGATGACTTGTTTGATCAGTTGCAGGGAGCTCAATTCTTTTCTAAGATTGATCTTCGATCTGGGTATCATCAGTTGAGGATAAGGAAGGAAGACATTCCAAAAACCGCCTTTAGAACTCGGTATGGTCACTACGAGTTCTTGGTGATGTCTTTTGGATTAACGAATGCGCCAGCAGCTTTTATGGACTTGATGAACAGAGTGTTTAAACAGTTTATTGATCAATTTGTGATAGTTTTTATTGATGATATTTTGATTTATTCAAAGTCTAGAGAGGAGCATGAGCAACACTCGAGGATTGTGCTTCAAACTCTGCGGGATCATCAACTGTATGGTAAATTCTCAAAAAGTGAGTTCTGGCTGGAGAGGGTAGCATTTCTTGGACATGTAGTGTCAAGAAATGGGATTGAGGTTGATCCTCAAAAGATTGAAGCAGTAAAGCAATGGCTTAGGCCTACTTCAGCAACAGAAATTAGAAGTTTCTTGGGTTTGGCTGGATACTATAGGAGGTTTGTGGAGAACTTTTCTCGGATTTCTGCACCATTGACTAAGTTAACACAGAAAAATGTTAAGTTTCAGTGGTCTGAAGCTTGTGAGAAAAGCTTCTTGGAATTAAAGCAGAGATTGACTACAGCTCCTGTTCTAGCAGTACCATCGGGTTCTGGTGGTTACACAGTTTATTGTGATGCCTCGAGAGTAGGGTTAGGATGTGTTTTAATGCAAAATGGCAAGGTTATTGCTTATGCTTCGCGGCAGCTGAAGAAGCATGAACAAAACTACCCTACACATGATTTAGAGATGGCCGCGGTAGTTTTTGCTTTGAAGATTTGGAGGCATTACCTATATGGAGAAACTTGCGAAATCTTTACGGATCATAAAAGTTTGAAGTACATCTTTCAGCAGAGAGATCTGAATATGAGGCAAAGGAGATGGATGGAACTGTTGAAAGATTATGATTGTACTATACAGTATCACCCAGGCAAGGCAAATGTAGTTGCCGATGCTTTGAGTAGGAAATCATCAGGGAGCCTAGCTCATATTCAAGAGGTACGAAGGCCTTTGATTAAGGAGTTGCATGGATTAGTGGATGAAGGAGTTAAATTTAACCTTAGCAGAGGTAGAGCAATGATTGCTCACTTTCAGGTTAAGTCAGACTTGTTTGAGAGGATAAAAGCAGCTCAGAAGGAAGATGATTCACTACACAGGATTAGAAGTGAGGTTGAGCAGGGTAAAACTGCAGGTTTTGTGATTGGTGATGATGATGTGTTGAGATTTGGGGATAGACTTTGTGTACCTGATGTTGATGATCTGAAGAGAGAACTGATGACAGAGGCACATCAGACAGTCTATACAGTGCATCCGGGTTCCACCAAGATGTATAAAGATCTTAAGGTGTGCTATTGGTGGAATAGGATGAAGGCTGATATAGCAGACTTTGTTTCTAGGTGTTTGACCTGTCAAAGGGTAAAAGGTGAACATCAAAGACCTCCTGGATTGTTGCAACCACTGTTGATACCAGAATGGAAGTGGGAAAGGATCACAATGGACTTTGTGACTGGGTTGCCTAGGAGTCAGGAGGGTTATGATTCGATATGGGTGATTGTTGATAGATTGACAAAATCAGCCCATTTCCTACCAGTTAAGATTACTTATGGGTATGCAAAGTTGGCAGAATTGTTTATTAGCGAGATTGTACGATTGCATGGAGTGCCAATCTCGATAATTTCAGATAGAGGTCCACAATTCACATCGCGATTTTGGGTGAAGTTTCAGGAAGCGATGGGTACTAAAGTGCAGTTGAGCACAGCTTTTCACCCTCAGACTGATGGTCAGTCTGAAAGGACTATTCAGATATTGGAGGATATGTTGAGAGCTTGTGTTATGGATTTTGGGGTTGGTTGGAGTAAGTTCCTATCATTAGTGGAATTGCTTACAACAATAGTTATCAGGCTAGCATAGAGATGGCATCTTATGAGGCTTTGTACGGACGAAAATGTAGATCACCAGTTTGTTGGTTTGAGGTTGGTGAGAAAAGGCTAATGGGACCTGAGTTGATTCAAATTACCTCAGAGAAGATAGAGGTGATCAGAAAGAGGCTTCAGACAGCTCAAAGTAGGCAGAAAAGTTACTCGGATAAAAGGAGGCGTGACTTAGAGTTTTTAGTGGGTGATTGTGTGTTCTTAAAGGTCTCACCGACCAAGGGAGTATTCAGGTTTGGAAAGAAAGGCAAGCTAAGTCCTCGATTTATTGGGCCGTATGAGATTTTGGAGAGAATTGGAGCAGTTGCTTATAGGTTGGCCTTACCGCCAAATTTGTCGGCCATACATCCAGTATTTCATGTTTCTATGCTACGGAAGTATATGCCGGATCCATCTCATGTGTTAGAAGTGCATCCAGTTGAGTTAAGAGATGATGTGACTTATGAGGTGCAACCAGAAACTATAGTGGACCGACAAGTGAGAAAGCTAAGGTCGAAGGATATAGCTTCAGTGAAGGTGAAGTGGAAAAGTCATTCAATTGAAGAAACGACATGGGAACTTCAGGATAAGATGCGTGAGGAATATCCTCATCTTTTTGATAATCTAGGTACGTATTCAAACATTATTTAGTTTCGAGGACGAAACTTTTATAAGGTGGGGAGATTGTAGTGACTTGAAATTTTTAAAAGGAAAATACATGTATGCCCTTAGTGGCTTAGAATTAGGTTAGGGGTGTTGTAGTAATTGCACAATCTAGTAAATATAAATAGAAAAGAAAAGAAAAGAAAAAGAAAAAGAGAAGTAATCTGAAATTTGAGAGAGAGAATCGGGAAGAGAGGAAGAAAGAAGAAGAAGAAGAGAAAAGAGGGAAAGAGAAGAGGAAGAGAAAGGAAGAAGGAGAAATAAGTTTTTAAGGTAATGTGTGTGTTTATTATGTATAAATATGATTATTAGCTATGATTTTGCTTGAATGGATTGTTAGGGTTTGAGAATTTTATTTGGGTTTGATTGATGAATTAGGAGAGATGTTAGGGTTTGAATGTGTTGGGTAATAGTTTAATTAGTTTGATTGTAGATGATTTTGAAGTTTTGAGATGTTTGGTTTGAGAAAATATTGAGAAAAATGGTGAATAATGTTGATAAATTTCGAAATCCCTTGCTGGAAATTCTGGGCAGAGGTTGAAGATGACAAAATGTCATTTTGGTCCTTTTTGTGAAAATTACAGTTTGGTCCCTGAAATTTGGAAAAATTACAGTTTGGTCCCTGGAGTGAAATTGGAGATTCTGGACAGAATTGAGGATGAATTATGAACAAAATTTCAGTATAGTTGTGAATTTAAGAGGAGTTCAATTTAGTCCTTCAATTTGGTAAAATTACGATTTGGCCCTAAAAATATGAGAAAAATTCAGAATGGTCCCTAGGTGAAATAATAGCATTTAAGATTGGTTTGATGGATAATTGAAGTTCATTTGATGGATTATTATCAATTTTATGAGTTAGGTATTTGGAATTAGATTTTGGAAGAAACCTTTGATTTAGGTTTTACGAAGAAATGGATAGTTGATTCAAAAACACATAGGATTATGATTTGAACTCTTAGATATGTTATTAAAGGTATTTTAATTCCTTTGAGTCATTTTGAGTATATCTTCTTTTATATATATTCAGATAATCCCGATATTCAACTCGCGGGACATCAGTAGGATTTCGTCAACACTCTGCTTCTGAACCTTGTTTGCTCTTAAGTCAGGTGAGTGGATAATATTTAATATGCATGAGAAATAGTATAAATATTTGAATTTGCTAGTATGAATTGGATTATGCTTTTTGATAATATATACCTTGATTATATTCTTGATACGATAAAGCATAATCATTTGTTGAATATCCGTTCTTGATATGAGCCTATATCTGTTTGTGAATTGATAGCTCCTCATTTGATTGATACCATGAGTTGAGCCTTGAGATATGGATATGTTTGATTAATTATGAGATATGCCTATGGTATGCTAGTCAGAATACCCATGCTAACAGGGTAGTGTTAGCCTTTGTGCACATCGTATCTGAAACCCTAGTTGGTCGGGGGAGTCACCAACCTGTGTGGACTGATCATCCCACAGTACGGAGCCTCATGCTCATTGCATTCTGATTTTCTGACGAGCTTTACCTATCACATGTTTGTTATGACCTATTTGAGAAACTCCTTGCAAGAACTTTGAGCCGATTTGATATTATACTTCTCTTTGCTATATTATCTCGTATGTGTATATTGGATATTATCTACTCACTGAGTTGTTGAACTCACTCCCTCATTATTCATTATTTTCAGGGTCGTAGCTTGCTAGCAGGTCATTTTTGTCCAACTCTTGGAACCTGCTATTTTGGTTGTATTTGATATTTTGTTCGTATGTCTAGTTAGTGCTCCACAATTGTAATTGTAAATAAGCAACTCTTGTATTAAGACAATCGAATTATGTTATAAAGTTTACTTTGATATTTCCGTTGCGTTAAATTCTGAAGTTGAATGATAAGTTTGTGTGTAAGTTTGGGTTCGCATAGGTGTGGAACCTTGGAGGGGGACCATGCCTATGTGCCGGTCACGGATCCGGGAATCGGGTCGTGACAGTTAGTATTAGTATTAGTATTATTATTATTATTATTATTATTATTATTATTAGTATTATTATTATTATTATTATTATTATTATTATTATTATTATTATTATTATTATTATTATTATTATTATTATTATTATTCGTATTATTATTATTTTTATTATTCATATTATTATTATTATTATTATTATTATTATTATTATCATTATTAGTATTCTTAGTATTATTTTTATTTTTATTTTTATTATTATTATTATTATTCTTATTCTTATTATTATTATTATTATTATTATTATTATTATTATTATTATTATTATTATTATTACTATCATTAGTATTATTATTATTATTATTATTATTATTATTATTATTATTATTATTATTATTATTATTATTATTATTATTATTATTATTATTATTATTATTATTATGTTAATAATGGAAAATCAAACACATATTATTATTATTATTATTATTATTATTATTATTATTATTATTATTATTCTTATTATTATGATGTTAATAATGGAAAATAAGACACAAATATCAATTTATTAAGGGATGAAAATCAAAAATTAAAACTATAAGGGCCAAAATGAAAATTCAATATATTATCAATTTCAATCCAAGGATCCAATTGAAGAAATCGAAACTTATGTACTGTATTGATTGCATAATTTATACCGAATCCGAAAATTAAAAGAAGGAGGATCGAACTGAAACATTGACATCCAATCAATTGCAATCGGAGGACCCAATCGAACTAAATCAAAACTTATGCAACCAAAATCAGGACAAAAACAAAAATCCAAAGTTAAGGGACTGAAGTAAAACATTGAACAAATTGGGGGACTCCCCTGCACTTTGACGTGCAGGGGAGAGAGAGAAACGTGTCCGGCGTTTTTAACCGGTTCCCGGCGCGTTCCCGGGAATTTTTAGGGTCAACGCGCCACAGCGGGAGGAAGAAAAAGATCAGGCGAACCGCTCTGTCCGTCGGAATCCCGTCTCCGTCCACCGTATGACGCCGCACGCGCCACCAGAACATTGTGTGGGGCGTGAAATAGGACTACGCGTGTGACACACGCGCTGACAATAAACGCGGAAAATATTTAAAAAATATGGTCAATTACTGGACGGCCCCTGGGCCGAAAACCATGTTTTTGTCTTATTCGACTCCAAAACCGTAATTAGCCATTTTAAATATATATTAAAAAAAAAAAAACCTGCGGCGGACCGGACTGGTCCGGTCCGTACGCGTGCAATTACAGGAATGGCCCTTACACTCAGCCGTTTTTACCGATTGACCGAGCCCTAATTTGTCTTATTACCGGGGCTAAAATAGCCATTACACTGTTCACAATAAAAAAAAAATAAAAAAAAAAGGCAGACGAACAGCCGCGACGCACGGCCGAGAAATGGCCAGTCCACAGTGAATCGTCTCTGGTGCTACAGTACCACCCCGAGCTGTTTTAGCTCTTTTGTTAATTAATGTTAATGGTTTACACATTTAATATATTTCAGGCAGATGGTCAACCATGATTGGCTTTAAAAGAAATCTACAAATCAAAATTAAGTTTATTTCTCAATAAGGATTGTTGCATGACGTGATATGATGGCAAAAGGATTGCAATCTGTATAATAAATTTCGAGTTCGAGTCAAGACATGTATTTTTTTATAAGAATTTGAGACAATCAGAATTTTACTCGGTCAACTAACCTTATAAAATATGCTTTCTGGGAAGTGAAGTTTCATCGCTTTCCAAAAAAAAATTGACTCGCATATATCATGATCATGGAATTTTCAATTTAATTATAGCCAGAAACAAAAAGTAACAAAGACAGAACTAGCAGTAATTGATTACTGTATTAATTTCCAATCAAAATTATGAATGATCTCTTCACCAGGTCACGACAGTCCCGATCAGAAGCTCCACTTTTTCCTTAGGCTCACCAACCAGCACATACCAGGAAAGATCTTCAATGTTTTGTCCTTGCTTGATTGAAGCTGATTCATACACAAACCTAGCCGCCCTGCCTAAAATCACACACAAAATCATCTTCCCCGGCAACGTTAGAACCCTAAAAACTCGAGTGCAGTCGCAGCTGGCTGCTTCCCTGACTTCCGGCGATAATTCTGGTGACCAAGTAGTCCATATGAATAGCCATCCATGGCCTTGGAGGTCAATTTCAAAAACCATTCTAAATTTTCTATTTGCGAGTACCATTAATTATTATTATTATTATTATTATTATTATTATTATTATTATTATTATTATTATTATTATTATTATTATTTTGGAAAATAAATTTATAACTGCGCTAATTTAGATATAGTTTTTTAGATACCATGTTATTTTTTCGAAAATAATAATAATTTTTAGCTAATTTTCCATTTATTATAAAAAAAAAACACTTATTACGGTTAATATTTTTTTTAATTAAGAAGATGACCTGGGCCTCAAAAAGTTGACTCTAGAGCTTGAACTGTAGGCCCACAATAATTAAGAATCACCAAGAACTCATGGGCTTTTTTGGATACTCTTAGTTCGATAATACTATTTAGACTTTAGAGAAATTTTGGTACTGCTAGTTTTTGGCAGTCAACTAATTTTTGTCTTTTGCAATCAACATGTAATTGTATTTTTAATTTTATTTATAAAACACTAAAACAATATGTTTTAATTTATTTTTTATTTATTTTGGGTGTAAAAATTCATTACTTTCAATCCAATAATTGTTCCGTGTGCAAAATAACCTATTTCATAGATTTTAATGTGCTGATATCAAAAATAAATAAATAAATAATATTTTTAAAAAATCCATATTTAACCTTAAATGATTTAAATATGAGCATGATTCATGGGCTATTGAAAGCGGGTTTGATTTGGGTTTTTAAACTTGAATATTCATGTAAAAAAAAAAAGAAATATAAAATTGAATTTGTCTCCAAGAGAGTTAAAAGATAAAGATAGGAGGGCATGTATTTTATTTATACTAATTATTTTATGAAAAAAATTATTAATATTCACAAGATCTTTCTCTTTATATAAAGCAAAGATTCTCCAATAAAACTTTGCATGGCCAGAAAACTTCACTCAAAAACTTTAGTGAAAGGGCTGCGATACAAGGTTGAAGAGAGGATGGGCCAAGGTCCGATGACTTGACTTTGTAATCACATGTGTTTGTCACTCTCCAACCTAACACGGTAAGTGTATATTTGAGTTTATTTTTAAAGTGTTTTTTTGTTTAAAAATAAATTAAAATATTTTTTTATTTTTTAAAGATTATTTTTAATATAAGCACATAAAAATAATCTAAAAATATTATTTTGTTTTTAATTTAAAATATATTTTTTTTTTCAAATACGTTTTTGAAACGCACTTATAGTCTTTTACTTTCACTTTTTCATTGGATCGAGGAAAGGGTCTAAATCAAAGTTGTAAAATCCGTTCCGGTCGCCGTTCTGGTTTTTTGATTGGAACGGAACGTTCCGGTTTCGGTGCATTCCGGTGTTCCGTTCCGGTTTCGTATTGTTCATATTTAATTATATATATATATATATATATATATATATATATATATGAAAAAAAGAAAATATTAATTTAACAAGTATAATTTAAATTCAAGATAAATGAACTTTAAATTATACAATACAAACACAAAGTCAAAAAAACATAATCTCAAAATTAAAAACATCTCTAAAATTCCAAAATATTATGAAAGTAAAATGTTCGAAAATAGAAGAAATATAAATCAAACATCTTCTACATCATTAATATTCCAAAGGGGGGCTTAGTTTTGGTCATTCAATGGATAAAATTGGGAAATTTCCAGTCAAATTTCTTCCCATTTCCAACAGCAAACAAGAGGAAGGTGAGAATCGCTTTGTGTTGATCATGCAAAGTAAAAGTTCATAAAACATATATGAGAAATGAGACTTATTTGATCTTGAGGAAATTATGATGGTGAATGTAATTGAAACACTTAATATTCAGTCCTAATTCCTACATGTTGTTCTGTTGAGACTGAAACACAAAAAGAAAAATTTCCAATTGCATTCACCATATAACGAGTTGCAGAAAACCAGTAAAAGCCTAGAAGACATTCCTTAAGACCATGGACATCAAGATCAAGCTTGGTTGTACTGAAATTCATCTTCAAGGGATCTAGCAGACTCCCTGCAAGATACAGAAGATAACATAAATACTATCCAAAAAGGGGAAGCAAAATAACCCATGGCAATAAATCCTATTCGGCACACAATTTTGAAAAGAGCTGGAACCTTAGGGTGCATTTAAACAGGATTCATCCAGCACCCAAACTTCATCATATCAAAAGCACTTGAAGGAAAAGACTGGTTCTAGCAAAACTTTCAGCTAAACTCATGCATCTGCACGGGACTGGAAAGTCTGTCTGAAGTCTTGCTTGAACTAGTGAATCTCAAAAGCAGATGCAAGGCTTCAATTGCAAGATGCAAAATGAGGTATAACAACAGAATCTCAGAAAAACAGAAAATTCATGGATGGATCAAACAATATGTCATAACATTTTTTTATAAACATCAAAGGATGAGTCCTGTGCCAGTGAAACAAGAGGAGACAATACATTCTTATACTTGAAAGATTTCACATTCAATTCGAAACTCCACCCATGCTCTTAACAACCAACAAATAAGCCTATCATCAACATACTAGCCATGGAATGACACCAAATGGGTAACATCGTAGCCACTTGCACACAACTTAAGCAAAAAAGGGTCAACGTTTTTTTCATCTGTAATTCAACCAAAACCCCTAAACAATTTTCCTTTGAACACTCACAAAATCCACGAGTTACACATATAAAACCCGAAATCCAACTCTTTGTGTTAATGAATTCATCAATAAAATGAAGCACAAGAACAAACAGAACACACGATTAAATGATTCTGTTTCTTTGAATACAGACAGAAGAATAAAATATAGAGCAGAATGGTAAAAATCCGCCAATCTAATTGTTGTCTACTCAATTTATACATATACCCATTATTTAAATAACCAAAACATGACAAAGCAACTACTACCGCAGCAGTATCTTCAGATTTTTTGCGAGAGGGAGGGAAGGGGATAGAGAGAGTTGCATGCCTGAATTGAAGCGGTCAGTTGAGGGTTTGTTGTTGCGGGTAGAGGGAGAAGAAATAAAGCCCTTGAGCAAGAAAAAGACTGTGATTATATTCAACACCGTCATGACTATTGTTGCATTCTTGAAGGACAGTCTGAGTCTCCATGAATGTTGTGACTCCATCTTCTTCTTGACAAATGATCGATCGATGATGTTTCTTCTTCTTACAAGGAAGGTAGCAGGGCTTCTTCTCTTCCCTTTTCTTCTTCGGATAAATTGAACGCGTCGTTTTGATGAACCCGAACGGAACGCCCGGAACGGAACCGTTCCGGCCGAAATTTGGCCGGAATTTCCGGATCTGACCGGAATTAAAACCGGGATAAAAACGACGCCGTTTTGTCCCGGTTTTAGGAACGGAACAGAACGGATTTTACATCTCTTGTCCAAATGCCAAATATCCACTTAGCTTCAAAGTGCACAATGACCAGAGTGAAAAGAAAAAAAAAATTTCTTTTATCATGTCCAAGTTCTTCCAATTAATCTTGGTTAATATTTGTGAAAGGGTAGATCTGTCATTTAAAATTGACTGGATCACAATGGTGGTTTTTATCTCTAAAACTGCACGATAGGCTACATTTGAGCTCAAAAACATCAATTTTTTAATTCAATTTTCCGGGTTTTTTTAAAGATATTTAGGTGAACAAATAAACAATTAATCTATGTGTTGAATATAGATAGATAGATAGATATATAGATAGATTAACTTAGCATTGTAAAATAAACAAGTGATTATGGTTAATTGGATTTGGTATTTGTAAGATTATTTTTTTAGAATAATTAAATTAATAATTCATAAAACAAATCACAGGAAATTAATTATTCCACTTTCCAATCATAAAATTACAGTAGCATTCTTGACCCCCAATGCATCAATGCTATGTTGGTCAAGTAGATAGGAAACATAAATGATCAGAGAAAGTTGTTTATAATATTATTTTAATATATTTTTTAATAAAAAATACTTTAAAAAATAATCTCAATAATATTTTTAAGATATTATATATATATATTAAAAAAACAACTCAGACCGAAAACTTCAACTCCTTCTCATTGTTGACCTTTCTTTTCTTTTATCTAGTTTTTTTTTTTTTTTTGTTAACCGGGGTGTCCGGACCAGCTTACGCGTATCTCGACTATTCCGCGGGCCCACTGAACATCCTGCAAGCACAGTGAGCATGTAAAGCACCGCGGGGATAACAGGCATATCACGCAAGGAAAGACCAAGAAAGACATGAGAGGAGAAACCCTCCAACCCCACTCCCACTAGGACTCGAACCGAAACTCGAAGAAAAGAGAGTGCTCCTCTACAACGCTGGGCTACTACCTTGGAGGTTTTTATCTGGTTTAGCATCGAACAATGGCCAGAGTCAATTTTTATTATTTATTTATTTATCATATCCAAGTTCTTCCAATTAATCTTGTTTAATAATTCCATGACGTCATCATGTGCAGACAGGTCTCTTTCACCGAATCTTGTTTAATATTTTCTAGAGATCTTTCTCATCTGTACCGTTGAGCATATGCGTCCATAAATTATTGGCAACTCCGTCACTGAACTTTTCTTTTTCTCATTTGTGTATGTCCTTTTTATTGTAGGGCACGTCAGAACACCACCTCGAAAACAATAATTTTAAAACTTAAATTAAAATCACTAAATACATGCAAATATGTTGAATGGTCGCTCAGCTCAATAGAATTAGTGTTTATTTTTGAAGTATACCTATGATTTTCTTGAAGTGTTTTTTTATTTAAAATAAATTAAAATAATATCTTTTTATTTTTTTTAAATTATTTTTCACCGTAAGACTTAATATTCACAGTATGCTTTCTCTTTGTAAAAGCATGGGATTCTCCGGTAAGACTTTAGATGGCCAAAAAGCTTCTCTCGAAACTTTTGTAAAAGGGCTGGCCAAAAAGCTTCTTTTTAATTTTTACTTTTAAAAAAAGTTTTTTTTTATATTAATACATGAAAATAATTTTAAAACTTAAAAAAAAAGTAAAATAAAAATAATTTTTTTAATTTTTTTAAAAAATACTTTTAATCAAACATCTAATTTCTACGCTTATAAATCATGAATAGATAAGCTTTCGTGGGACTAGTATTTTTCTTTAACCTAATTATGAAACCAGCTTTGTTTGGCCCTCGTGGATTCCATGACAAATGACATGTGAAGATTTTAAAACCTTTAACAATGGAAGTTTCTCATTGGATTGAGGAAAGGGTCTAAATTTCCAATGACTTTTGCTTTGATTAGGTCCATCAAATGAAAAGAAAGAGCACTCCTGATCATCATGATTGGTACTCTCTCCATCCTCTCTCTGTACACGTGTTCGTCAGGTAGATGGACAGCATAAAGAACCAGCGAAATTGTTTTTATTTTTCTGCAACACCAACTTCGATACGACAACTTGTTTATCCTAAATGTTTATTATACCACAAAAAATAAAAATAAAAATAAAAATAAAAATAAAAATCACTGCAAGTAAAGCTAATTATAAGAGGCTGGAAACCTAAGAGTGATAGCCGAAGTGTGAAGAAAAGTGAATGAAGAAAGGTGTTTCCTTGTGGGTTAAGTAATCGGCAACCCTTTCTTTCCCTGTTCAATCATCCCTTCCTCTTTGTTTCTCTTCAAGCACGGCTATGGAGTTTTTTTTAGGTAATTGATCCATTTCAATCTCTTTATTATTAACATGATGTGTTTTTATAGCCAGGTTTTTGGAATGATCGAACCTCCAAACAAATGAAACAAATAATTGTGGTGATTATCTTTGTTAAATCATGGTTAATATATAATAATGTTAAATTTACTTAATTTTGTGATTTTTCTAAATTGTGTGCTTTGAATATAATAACTCAGGTAACAAATTTAAAAAACTAACATGTTTTTTTTTTTTTAAAAAAAAAACTAAATAACTTGATATTAAAAAGTTAACATCTTTTTTTAAAAAAAAAATATTATCTTTTTTATTTTTATTGGGTTATTTTAATATCATGATTTGAAACGCGAGCTTCTTGAGGTATCTCAAGTTGACCCAGCTTTGATTATTAGCACTATAAATTTATAATGCTAATTGAGTTTATCAAAACTAATTTTTTTATGTTTTTTAATTAGTTTAATATCATTAACTCTTATATATTCAATTCAATTTAAAACTTTACCTTCTCTAAAATGTTATTAAATGACTTACACCGACATGGTACTGCAAATATTCAATTTAATTAAGGAAGTTTTGAAGAGTGACATAAGTGTTTCCTTCTAGGTCAAGTATGTGGCAACTTTTTTCTTTTCTTTTTTTTGCTTGTCACCCTCCAACAAAATAAAGTTTTCTTTCTTTTTCAATGTTCTCTTTTCTCCATCATTTTTTAAAATAATTAGGTATATTAAACATGCTAGAATTATTTAGATAATTCTATTTTATTTCTTATCATTAATATATATATATATATATATAAATATATATATTAGTTCAGTTATTATCAGTCACTTTACATATCAAAAGTATAATAATATAATTTAACTCCTTCCATTTTTATTATGAAATCTCAATTGTAAATTCCAAGAGGGGTGAAGTGGGAATTTAATATTTGGGAAAATGTATATATATTTTTTTCTCTTAATTTTACTTTTCATCATCTATGAGAGAGAGAGAGAGAGAGATTAGATTAACTTCCCATGTATTAGTGATATGAAGTTACTAAAATTACAAAGCATAGAAGAGGAAAAGGCAAATGAGTGCCAATAGCATAATTCATGTCCTTCTAGAAACTTCGGTGAAAGCAAGCTCATGCCAAGAAGTAATAAGAAATATCACATAAGGTGAAGAGTGACCTTTTGCTCATTTATATAATAATTTCCTTAATATAAATATTCAATCTCTTTCTACTGGATAATTGTTCTTTTAGTATTTCTTTTCTCATATAAGTTGAAATCGCGGTGGCTTTTCCCCTCCCGCTCTCACCAGATCAATCCCTTCTTCCATCTCTCTCGTTCCGACTTATTTTCTTACATCAACAACAAAAACAAAGACAAAAACACAACAAACTTAAGAGAGGCAGAAGGAGTTAAAGACACAGCCTTTCTGCGGTATCAGCCTTTTTTTCGACAAGGATTTCAATAACCATCTGGGGTTTCTGTTTTTCAAGAAACAGGCAAGTCGCTTTCCCTCTTTGTTTTTTATGATTTGTAGTCTTAATTAAGCTGAAGTGAATCAGCATGGTTTTCTGGTTTACTTGCTGGTCTTGATTTGTAGTGTTAATTAAGCTCCAATGAATCAGCATGGTTTTCTGGTTTACTTGCTGGTCTTGCATGGTAGTTGAGAAAATGGAAGGAAATAGAATGAAAAGTTTGAGCCTTTAGGTTCTTTAAGTGCTACTTCTTTTCTCTCTTGAATTGTTAATTTAAGCTAAGCAAAGGTGGTTTTAGCTTGGAATTTAGTTCGGTTAGTTTTATCTTAATTTTTAATGAACTTGGTTTTGAACCTTTTTGGTTTTGTTGCCAATAAGGCAGGAGAGATTTTATTTTTATTTGTGTGATTGTTAATTCAAGTTAGGTATAAGCTCATGTAGTTGTAAAAAGCTCAGTTTCTGCTGGGTTGTGTTTTGTTTTCAGGATTATGGTTAAATAAAGCATTTTTAGCTTCAAAACTCATTTCTTTTTCTATTTTCTCTGAAATAAATTGAGTAAAATGGCATTTTGGTATTGGCTTGTTAACTGTCTGAATGTGAGATTTTCTGGGTTGCGTATTCTCACAGGTTTCTTTTGTTGTGCTGAAATTGTTTTGTAGGGTTTCTGTGTTTGCAATGGATTCTTTAATGAGTTTGAGTTGTTAATTGACATTAATGGGTAGTTCAGTTTGAGATTTGATGGTGTTTAGTTGAGAGTGAATGGGGAGTGAAGAGGTTTTGGGGAGTTCAGCAGTTATAATGGATCCTACTACCAGCCCGTGCAATGGTAGTATGGTTCAGCTTATGGATGATGGTGAGGAGGGTGAGAATCTGGGTGTTGATATTCTTAATGATTTGGATTTGTATTTGGAGGATATTAAGGATAGGCTGACCATCTCAAGAATGGTAAGTGATTCAGTCATTAAGGGTATGGTGTGTGCATTTGAACAAGAGGCAGCCCAGAAGATTGCACAGAAAGAATTGGAGTTGACTAAACTGAAGAAAAGATTACATCTTTACACTGTGGGTTCAGATGATGGATCTGTGTGTTCGGGGATGCGCCAAGAGCAAAACAATAGAAAAAATGAACTTTTTTCAGATACTTTTGTGGAGCATGATAGATTACAAGAGTCTTTGGGGAACCTTAAAATTGATGTTAAAGGGCAGCTTAAAAAGCTCGAGAAAGAAATTCATAAGGTTAAAGGGTCCTGTTCGATGGAGAGGAGGAACTCATCTTCTGAAATTGTGGGGTTGAGTGGTATTCTTTCGGAAAAGTTGCCTGATAAATATAGTGATGTTGACAGAATGCTTGATGGTCTAGGAACTACTCTCGACTCTTTCTACAAACATGCAGAAGATATGTTTCATTTTCCCAAGTCATTATTCTTTGATTGGCAGCAGGAGAGGGAGTTTCAAGCAGAAATTGAATGGCTGATGATCCAGAATTATATTAGGGGTCTCCAAGAAGAGCTTGAACAGAGATTGTGTGATCAAAATACTCGGTACTACAGTAATGGAAGTGCAAGTTGGCTTGAAAAGGTGAAAGAGCTTTCAAGTTTATGTCTGGAATTGGATGCTATCGCCAAGTCACTTTCTGTACCTGAAAGTGGGCAGCTGATTTCTCATGGTTCCTTGGAGCACTGGAAGTCTTCAGGTCATCATTTTTCAAATGGAAATCATGACGAGTCAATAATTACTGTGCCAGAAAATTTGGAAGCTGCGCAGCTAACACAGGACATGAACAAGGACGATTTTTTGAATTATCACAAGAATGAGATGACTAAAATGAAGAGAGAATATGAGTCAAAAGTGACTGAAATGAAGAGAGAACATGAGTCAAAAGTGCAAGAGATAACTGAAGGGCTATTCGAACACAAGAGGCGCGTGAAAGAAAGGGAATCTACTTTGTCAGTGAGGAAGGATAAGGATTTTGACACGCTGAGGAAAAAGATCTCTGAAGTCATTCTGAAATTGAACACTCTCATTGAAAATGAGAAAGTGCCTGCAGTGAGCGACAGTGCAGAGAGTCTTGACAATATGGACAGACTAGAATCACTCCGAAAAGAAAAACATGAACTACAGGACTTGCTTGAACAAAAGAATAGGGAAATAAAGCTCTTTTCTTCACAAGTTTCTGATGCTGCTGAGAAAATGTCGCGGCATTCATGGACCGAGGCAAACTTGTTCAGAATGACCACAAATCTTAAAAGTTCGATAGAAGATGCACATATTGAAGCTACAATTAGTGAATATCTATATAAATTACTTCTCAAGGAATTCATGGGCCAGATCGAATGCTCCAGTAAAGAATCAGACCTGGAGCACAATATTATGGAGGTAATTTATGAAATCATTTTAAGAGAAGTAGCTCAAAATGTGAAACCTGCTAGCAAGTTGGAAATTGAAGATTCAGATATAGAATCCATTGTTATGCAAGGGGTGTTGGAAATTGTTCTTCAAGATGCCTTCAAGGAAGCTGAGGAGAAACTTAGTAGCTTGAACCTGAAATATACTAATGACAAAGAAGTTCTATTGTCACTTGAGATGAAAGACATGGAAAAAGAGAAGGCGTTAAGAGTGAGCATTGAAGAGAAAGAAAAATTGGAGCAAGTGATACACTTACTAACAGTAACAATTAAAGAAAAGGACAAACTAGTGCAGGAATCAGCAAATGAATTGGAAAAGGACAAGGAGAATTTTGTGTTGGTTTCTCGAGAGCTTGACAAATTAAAGGTTGAGAAGCAATCACTGGTTGAAGCAAGAGATAGGGAGCACAGGGAGGCGCTGACTTCAATACTTGCTCTTGTCAAAGGATTTATTGATTTTGAAAGCAGAGCCACAAAAGAAATCGAAAGAAAAAGCTTGAGGTACCTACTCATTGCCTTCCTTGTGATATAAAAGTTATGTGATTTCCCATGTCTGGTCCTTTTTTTTTAAATGGCAACCTTAAATGCTTAATTAAGCCTACATTGCACCCATGCATACTCATCTTCATAATATAAATGATTCTGCTGCTTAGGTTATGCGTGTGAGAAATGGTATGCCCCCATTCTATTGTATTACCTGATTTTTCATATCATTAATGATCATGATGCTGTCGAGGATGATGTTTTTACAAAAAATTGCTGTGGAGCAGAGTAAGTTCATTGATAAGAAACTAGCCACAATAATACGTGGCTATTTTTGCAGGTTGGAAGATCTGATTTCACAATCAGGCTCTCTTATTCAGAAGGCTAGTATACTTAAAAGAACTGGGTTTCTGTACAAGAAGAAGTTGGAAAGTAGTTGTTCTGACCTTCAAAAGGCTGAGGCTGAGGTATGCCCTTGAATTCACACTTTTTGAAGACTTCTCATATTTTAGTGGTCTGCCATCTTCTCATAATAACTTGCACTGTATAGAACACGCATTAGGAAGTAAATAGATTGTTGGTTTGTATTTTTTTGCATAGACTATACTTAATATATCACATATGTAGAACTATGTTATTTCATTATTTGAGGAAGTTGCTACTGTATCTCATTGTATATTTCAGATTTTCTAGTCAATAGCATGTCTAGCAACAATAATATGTGCTGTCATTGTGGCATTTCTTTTTCTTTTTCCTGGAATGGTCTTCTTGGCTGATTGATGTTTGGATACAGTTTTCATGTTATACTCTAAAACTAAAAAACTTGTAGGATAGATGTCTTTCTGCTTGGTACTCTCTAAGCTACTTGACCAAGATTATCTGCTATTTAGGTGGATGGAGCTTTTTATTCAAAAGGAGAAAATTTCAGTGAGCTAATTATATATATGTAAATCTGGGTAATTGTATCCCATGCTCAATGCATCTTTTGCTCAACCTTCACAGTGACCCCAGTTTCATTTAATCCTACTTCATGAAAGTGTACACACATGAACTTGAAAGAATGTGTATTTTCATTTTTCTTAATTAGTTTACTAGATTGTTTCTTTGAATTGCAGGTTGATCTTTTAGGTGATAAGGTGGAAAGTCTTCAAATCCTTCTTGAAAAGATATACATGGCACTGGATCATTATTCTCCGATATTGAAATATTATCCTGGAGTAAGATGCTCTTCTCTTCTGCCACTGCTACTTCTTTGATGTATTTGGAATTAATTTGTATTTACTTGCTTTCATTTTCAGTCCTTGGGGGTGTGATTGCATTTGTTTCTTTCTTGAAGTAGTGAAATGGAACCTGAGAGGGAGACAGCTCTATGCATAATTTGCCTTTGAATAATCCTGGCACAGAGTTCATCTCTTCATGTTGTTTTTTGACACTGCATACAAGGAAATGTTACGAATTTCCTGATCTTGAATGAATCTCATTCAGGTTTCAACCATTCAAAATCTTCAATTTTGATTATAAAAAAAACTGATAAAATAAGAAGGCAAATAGATTCGAACACAAAATAAATTGATTATTGAACATTTGCACATCAATCATGGCCAACATTTGAATTATGTGTTTTTCATGGTTAAGCATTACTGATTTTGTCATGCACCCCATCAATGCCCTTGAGACATTTCTATTTTGATTCATCTATTCATTAAACCTTTACTTCATTGCAGATTACTGAGATTCTAAAGCTAGTTAGAAGAGAATTGAATGGAGAATCTATGACTGCTAACACATTTGACCCCGCAAGCCCCTGCAAAGCAATGCCTTCGGTTCCAATGCAAAGAAATTTGAATATAAAAGAGTGTGATGCCGAACAGTTGCAGCAAGAGGGGCCAGACACTTGAGGGATTTTTTTTTGTGAGACAGAATGGTCCCACATCCCTGGTTGTGAACCGTTTGTCTCAGTCAACCACAAGTTGGTTCTGTGATTGACAGTTTTTTTGCTCTCCCCTGCCTGCATAGATTATAGAGTTTTGTAAGCAAAGAATAAGGGGCTCCTTCTGTCTAGAATTTTGTTCTCTCCCATGCCTGCATAGATTATAGTGTTTTGTAAGCAAAGATTAAGCCTCCTTTTGTGTCTAGAAGTCCACTTATAGCTCTTTATATTTGGCAGTTTTTTTATGTATTGAGTTTATTCCATGTTTCAAATCACAGGCTTCCATGTTAATGTGTAAAGTTATTTCTGCAGTCAGTGAATCATTTGCTAGGCGTATTTTAACTTTTTTTTCCTGAGATACGCCAGCTTTTATCCCAAGAAGAAAAGAATTCCCTAGCAAACAAATTAAAAGTGATTTCTATTCAAAACTGGTGAAATTGAAGAGCAATTTCCATGGAAGATAATCGATATGTTGGTGGGATACGATGGAATGGTGGCAACAAAAACAAAAACGTACATTCCATGCAACATTAAGAGTAATGAAGGGTCAAAGGATATCGTGAACAAGTAGTTGATTTTCACCATCTTAATAAATTTTATTAGGCAGAATGCACATAAAATTTTCACATAATAAATTTTATTTTCTAGAAATCTTCCTCTACTTGATCTGTACAGTCAGTCGAACATTCAGCACCCTAAACAAACCGGTCAGCTATGGCAGTTCTCTGTTGATTCTTTCATCAAGAAATTCCAGGCCAGCAAAGCTGCCCCAACAGCTGGTTCCACCTGAAGATTCAAGATAGGAAAAAGCACTTGTCATGCTACACCTATTAAGGAATAATGTAGATTAGACCTCCTTCATTTGCTTGCACGATGACTAATACCTTAATGCCAACAAAATGTGTTTTGAATTCAAGTACTATTTAGTCCTAGGATATTCCTAATCCCCTTATCTGGTTTATAGTTAAAAAGTTACAATGTTAATCTTCAAATTGTTAATCATTGAATCAATTGCAATGTGGTGAATGCATTCAGATTTGACAGTGAGAATGGCTGAGAATTTGGAAAAAATGAAAGTGAAGCCTGAAATCAGCTTCGCAGTTTGTTGAGGAATAAAGGCATCAGGAATGAAAAGTGAATCGATGATTACCTGTGGTCTAATAGGATGAGCCCCAGGAAACTGATCCTGAATACACTTCACAACTTCTTCCCCAATATCCCAAGTCCTGTTAGCTTCAAGAACACCACCAACCATCACAACAGGGAAAGAACCATTTCCATCTGCAAGAAAAAAAATGATGTATTTAATTAAGGTGAAGGTCATGAAATAAAAGGAGAAAAAAATGATGTCAACATAGCCTGTTGAGAATTGCATTCTTATTATTGTTAGAACAGTTCATATGGAATATCACATCTTACAATAAAGGCTAAAGAACATCATAGCTTGGACTACAGCTCAGGCATCCGGAGTTCATAAAAGTGATCCCCCGTGTTAAAATTTATATGAAAAAGTTGTTTATCTTAAGCAACATTTTGAATACGCATAGTCAGATCAGTTAGGCACCTTCACCACACAAACTAAGTCTTTGAACAACAGCCTTCACACTTAGAGCCAAGTCCTGGACTGCATCAACTAATATCTTAGTTGCAACTTGATCACAAGCTTCTGCACACGATACCACTTCTGGAACAAGAGCTGCAATGCGTGCCCAAGATGGATCAGCATAAGTCCACCTAAAATCCCAGTGAAAAGATAGGCATCAGTCAAACCAATGGTATTCAGGATGCTTTAGAGGAGTAGGATATCTCTTGTAGCCATTTCAACCAATACTAAATATCATGTGCTTTGAACCATTTGTTGGTTAAAGATGTGGAAAGGGAACAGAAAATAAACAAGACACAAAAGGAAAACACAGACAGTGAAGAATCCTTAGATCTCACATTTCAACGCTCAAAGCTTAAGCCAATAACTGAACACAAAAAGGATAACCAGAGTCAAGAGCATTAAAAGAGATACCCAATAAGTTCCTCTGGAGATGAAAGATGGATTGCCTTTAAAATCTTATCTGTTAGCATTGTCTGTGGACCACGACCATCATGAGCTCTTATTACTGCAGTTAGTGCCTTTGCAGCGATGCCATAGCCACTGCAATTAACACATAGTACTACAAAAATTATAACAAGATAAAACTTACTGCTATTAAAAGCCACTAGAAAGAAAACGCACCACTGTCATTTTCAGAAAATAAAGTAATTAACATTCAAACCATTAATTATTTAGGAAGTAACAAGTTAAGTAAACTCAAACTGTATCTCGTACAGACCGACTGCATAACGCAAGGAACTATCAACGCACCAAATGTGCAGCACATACCTCCCCCAATCACCTAGGACAGGTCCAGCACCTGAAGCTCGAGCTTCTCTGCCATCTTCAGCAAATCCATAAGAAATGCACCCAGTACCAGCAATTAAAACACAGCCATGAAGCTTTCCCATGGTCCCACTTGCAAGAGCAGCAACAGCATCATTCCGAACATACAACTTCACATGGCTAGGGAATATTTCTCTGGAAAAATAGTCATCCATTTCAGAACAAGTTATCCAGGAATAATGCACTGTTATAAGCATGGAAAAGGAAAATAAGACGCAGATATTAATTGTGGTGGGAATCTATAGCCATGAACTGGAAAGGGGGAATGGTCCAACTAAAAACACGTCAACAACATAGTAAATTTAAGATTTCAAAGAACAACAAGTTCTCATAAGACATGGGAAAAATATAGAATTCATGTTCAATTTCCACAGGTCAGGTCACTTCACTGGAAATAAAAAAGTGCCAGGTAATATCCAGGTGAGAACCTCAGCCAATATAGTATCCTTTCTTGATCAGTTGGATGGTTAACACCAGAAACGCCTAAACAAACAGCATGAACGGTGGACCAATTGGAACCTGATTTTGAAAGGGCTTCAGCCATAACCTCTTCTAACGTGTCCCTGGCAGCAGTTTCTGTAGGATATGATACATGAACAGTAACTAAAAGACAAAAAATATCGACATGATGTCTTGCCTTATATGGTATTTTGAATATTCAACAATGACAATATGAGAGAGAGGAGAGTTGATATAAGTTTCATATTCAACAATGATATAAAGAACAGAAAAGGATATGGCATTGGCCTAATTAACAATATATTATCATTCATACTATAATAAATGAACCAGATGGTTTATCAGAAAATTTTGATTATTAAGCTCCGTAATGGAGTTGACACATGGAAGAGCATCAACATTATTCATTGGAAATCCAAAAAGCTACCATCTTCAAATAAGCATCCAATAAAAGGAAAAGTCCACTCAACAGTTGCTTAATTACTCTAAAAACTTCTCCATAGAAGATCAGATTTGAAATCCATTCAACCATTATAGACACAATCAGGGTCCAAAACACAAAGCATACTTTCGGTACAAAAAAATCAGCTCCCATTTGTAAAACTCAAAGCAATTAAGAAATTAAGAACTCAAGTTTTAATCGCAGATCTAACAAGATTATCAGGTGAAGGTCTAATTCCACGTTTTTTTTATAAAGTACCAAAGTTTGAGTCAGATTAAAGGGAAAAGAGCCAAAATTCAACTAAATTCCTATCTGGGTCAGTTCAAATCACATCTATTCACCAAAAATCAAATTACCTAATGATCACCGTAATCAAAATTCAAATAAACCTCGCATAAAAAACAGCCAAAGATTCAAAACTCAACTAAATTAAACACCAACCGGTAAATCCACAATTCAGAAAAACAAAGGATCAAAAGGGTCACCAAAAACGTAAAAGATAAATCACCTCCAACACTGTTATGATTGGAGCAACCAGAAACAGCACGTCCAAGTATAGGGAGAGGCTTAGGGAGGGTTTTGGAGGAAGGAAAGAAAGGAATACAGACACAAACAGTTGAAGTAGTGCCACCATCAATCCCCAAAATGACTCCATTACCAGACCCATCTCCATTTTCACCAAGATCATGACCTTCAAGTTGTTTTTCATAGACATTTAAATCTCCATTGCTCTCCCCATAGTTACTCATCTTGCATACACCAAAATATCTCTCTTGAAAATAAATAACCAAAAAGCGATGAAGGGATAGAAATTAAAATAAGAGTACGATGGTTTTGTCCAACAAGAAAAGAGAATTTGACAACAAGAGTTTATGTTTGGTACGAGAAAAATGTAATTAAAATAATCTAAAACAATTATAATTTTTTTTTAAAATAATTTAAAGTAAAATATTTTAGGCACAGTTTTATATCTGTTGTGCAAAAACACTTAATTTTTTTTTTCTTGTTTTAAATTAATCTTTTTTGATATTTTTATATTGTTTTGGTGTGTTGATACCAAAATTAAAATTTTCAAATAATAAAAACTATTTTAAAGTATTTTCAACCAAAAAATATTTTAAAAAACAACCGCTACTATAATATTAAATAGACTCTTTCTAGCTATGTGAACTTGCTCCATAACAGTCAAATAAAAAACTTTAAGTTAAAAATAATGTCCATATGACACAATCACATTTAAAAAAGAAAACAAAATGGGAAAAATATTAAAAAATCAATATCAAATGATAAAAAATAGTGTCAACTCTTGTGAATCTATTAAGTATATAACTCGAGTCATTTGACTAGAAGTAATAGATTTGAAAAAACTTTGAAGCCAATCTTTAACTAATTAAATGTTAAAAGAATAAAATAACAAAAATAAATAAATATAAAAAAGCAATTATAAGTCACAAAAGACCTAAGCTTACTCAAGTCAACCTATCAAACTCACAGGTAAGATTAGAAAATTGAGATGACTTGATAGGATGAAAAGCAAAAAAATCATGAAATTTATTTATTTTAAAAAAAAACTAATGTCAAATCATGAGATGAAAAAAATCCAAAAAAACACCCTAATGTTAACTCTTGTACTAAGCCATTTGATTATAAGCATCAAATATTGAAAGACTATGAACGTCAATTCTCAACAAATTAAATATTGAAGTGTGAGATTTTAAAAAAAAAATCAATCATGGAAAAGGATTTTAAAAAAAATAGTAATTAAAATTAGAAAAAAGAGCGAGCCCATTCGGGTTAACCCGCTAAACATACAAGTTAGACCATGAGATCATGATAACTCTATAAAAAATAAGAATTTATACATTTGTGTAAGAATATGAAGGTTCAATTTAGCAAAACCTTAGTATTTGTTAGGAATGATGATTTCTATCTAGTTTTTCTTATGAAATAGTGAATATATAATATATGTTTGAAATCCTTTTGTTTTCAAGAATAAGAGTTATTTATTATCTAATAACCTAAAACAGATCGGCCATTTACTATTCATTACTATTCACTGTGACTCAATGTCACTGTGGACGTGGTCATTTTATCCGGTGTTGCGCGCGCGGACGTCCACCTTTTTTTTTCCGGCCTATGAACAGTGTATTAATGAAAAAACCCCTCGAAAAAGACAAAAAACGCCGCCGGTTGCAGGGGCTCCGTGGTAATTGGCCATTTTCGGTCCGGTCCGTCCCGGTCCGGCCGGCCGGGTTTTTTATTTTTTTATTATTAGTTGAACAATGGAATAACCTTTTTGTCCCCCGAAAAAGGACAAAAAACAACCGTTTCAGTGAGGGGCATTAAGGTCATTAGCTTTTTTTTTAAAATTTATTGGCGCAGTACTGTTGACGCGTCTCCGTATGCGCCGTCCATTTCCGTTGCCACGCGTATTTCAGGCGGCGCGTGCGGCTTAATCCGGCGTCCAAAAACGCCCAACCGACATCTAGAATGCTTTTCAAGACTGTTACCTTCCACATGGAGCGGCGCTTGTTCCTATAAAGTGTCCGTAGGCGTGTCAATGGTCGTTTGAAATTTCACCCCCCATTTCTCTCTCCTCCTGCGCAGGATGATGTCAGCGCAACTGTTTTTTGCCGAATTTCATTTCGGTCCCTGAGCTTTGTAATGTTTTGTTCTGACTTATTTCTATTATATAGGTTTTGTTTTGTTTCAGTTTCATCCTTCAATTGAAATTGATTATATATTGTAGTTGCAATTAGGTCCCCAGGCTTTTAATTTTGCAGATTGGGCTGGAATCATTAATATTATCTGGTATCAAAGTTTTCATTGACTTCAATTTCATCCTTCCTTGCAAATTTATTATAAATCCTTAATATTTTGGGTATCAAACTTTGATTTCTTTCAATTTTATCCTTCTATGCAAGTTAATTATGGTTTTCAGTTTCATTTCGGTCCCGAATCTTTTAATTTCCGGTTTTGTGTTAAATTTTTTAATTCCAATGTTTTGATTTACTTCAATTTTGTCCTTTAAATTAAAGATATTATTGAGAATATGTCAAGCTACTTATATATGTATTTATGTATGTGTATATATATATATATATATTCAACGAATTAAAGTATGTGAGACTAATTATATGTTTTGATATTTATGAAATATTATTGTCTAAAAATATATATATATATAGAGAGAAAATGACCTAAGATTTTTTTTGAAAAAAAATTAATATCAATATGCTTAAATACATTTAATATAATAATATGTTTAATAAATCTTATAAGAAAAATTATTGTCTTTGAATTTAAATTTTATACTCTTTTGTTTAAGTTTATTTCTTTAAATTTTTTTCCCAATATTTTCATTTTTAATATTTCAAATCTAATATTACCGGGGGAAAAATACAACTTTAAAAAACAAAAGGTAGACAAATTTATCAACTCAAATTTTTTTCTTTTCTTTTGACAAATTTACCTAGATTATCTATACTAAAAAAAATATGTGAACCACTTTCCGTTTCGATTACACTATTGTAATTAAACATTGAAATAACTAATTATAGCACGCAAAAAATGTAAGTTTATTTCTGGAAAAAAACAATATTTTTTTTTAATGTGTCGGATCTAATATTACTGGGGAAAAATGCAACTCATAAAAAAAAATTTACCTACATTATTTGCGATTAAAAAATATACAAACCACTTTTCATTTCAATTATACAGATTTTATCAATTATAATTTTACTAATTCAATATTAAAATAACAAAATACAATATATATAAAAACAATCAATTTTTTATATAGATAAAAAAGCCCTAGCACATAGCGCAGGCACATCGCTCGTAATTGCTATTCAAACTTGCCATATTTTATTTTCCAGGGGAATGAAAAACTCCCAAGGCAGAGGCCCAGATCTTTTGCCCCTGGTCCTGGTCAGGAAAGAAAGCACCAGGAAATCATCCATTTGAGAATGGCCAGTTCAACCATTCATGAGGTTGCGTTTATCAAAAAGATTGAATACAACAAAAAATAATAATTAGTCCACTATTTGAAGTTAATTAATTATGCACAGAAATCAATCTGCACACAAAATCGACTTCCAAAAATGTCAGAGATTGAGAGCCAGTCTGCATGCCTATAAATGTGAAGCTGCACCTCCATACCCTTCCACCACCTTCAAATATCCGTATTGTTTCTACGAGCAACGGCTATGTCTTCCAAGGATTGAAAACCCTAAAACTGCTCCACCGCCTTCACAATTTCCTGAAGGGCAATGGTCCACCGGGTATGCAATTGTTTTGATGACCCTTCTAATTGTACATAATTATCCTGTTGCCACATCACTAACACTCGATTAGCCTGCTTGTTATTTCTCTTTCTGATTTTAATCACACATGTCTTTTGCTTTCTTTTTTAAGGTTTGCTCACATGTTTCTGTCCATGCATCACATTTGGACTAGTAGCCGAGATCCTTGACAGGGGAAATACATGTGAGCCCTGCTATCTTATTCCATTACTATTTATTTTTTAACAAGAGTTGATGATAGGTGATTGGTGGGCTGAATCTCTGTCAAGTTGTAAGCAACAAGTTCTGTAAATCCCTTAATTACAACGTGAATTGCATAGTTTTAACCAGAACTTAAACGTGGTGTATGAAAATCGATGCGAGGAAAATCCATGTTCCTAAAAATACAAGGGATGTGTTGGAATGTAAGTTGCTGAGCTGGAATTAACTGAATGGAGAAGAGATGATGCTGAGCTGGAAATGCAGTAAACGAAGAAGAGAAAGAAGCAGGGGTTCAAGTTACAGCTAGACAATTATTGACTAAGTGTAACTAACTATAAGTCTAAGAGAAGAAGTTGAAATTGACTTCTCAAAAGGTAGTTTTAATTCTGTTACGTGTTGTTGTAAATGTAAAACACGTGCTCTGCTCATACTATATAAATGAGCATTTCATCAAGCATTTGATAAGCAATTTACAGAAATACAATCTTACCTTTTACTCTGCAATCTTCTTATTCCCAGCTCTCAAAGCTTCTTCATTTCTCTCCCAAACAAACACAACCTGCAAAATACAACAACAACAAACACAAATCAAGGAATTCAACATGGTATCAGAGCTGTAATCTGATTCAAGAAGGGGCGTAAAACTGTGGAAGAAAATCAATCAAAGCAGAATTCAACAGCAAGAACAATGACTGGATCATCAGACCTTCGAACACCACAATTCAATGGTGAGAACTATGATTTCTGGTCAGTTAAAATGAGAACAATCTTCAGAGCTTATGATCTGTGGGATGTGGTTGAAGGTTGTGATACATTAAAAGGTGTATCCAATGAGAGTGATAGTGGAGAAGCTTCTGGTTCAAAGGACAAGAAAACTGAATCAGTTGTAAGTGCTGTAGAAACTAAGGAAAAGAGGATCAAAGATGCCAAGGCTTTAAGTATTATCCAAGGAGCTTTGACAGATGACATTTTCCCTAGAATTCGAAATGAAGAGACTGCAAGAGGAGCCTGGAATCTGTTAAGAAGAGAATACAGAGGAGATGAAAAGGTTAGGGAAGTGAAATTGCAGCAAGTAAGGGCAGAATTTGAGTATATGAGAATGTTAGAGGGAGAAAGCTTAGATCATTACTTGACTAAGTTTTTTGGAGTGATTAATGACTTGAAATCTCTTGGAGAAGAGATAACTGAACAAAGAATAGTGCAAAAGACTTTGATGAGTCTAAGCAGAAAATACAAGTCCATAGTCTCAATCATTGAAAAAACAAGAGATCTAAAAACACTTAGAAGTGAAGAAGTGATTGCTTCAATCAAAGTGTATGATAGAAGAGAGGATATGCATGATGAAAGAGATAGAGAAATGCATACCGAGAGAGCTTTCAATAGTCTCAGAATTGGAGGGAATAGTTATGCTCAGAATAACAAGGGCTCACAATTGAAATCAAGGCAAGGCTGGCAGGAACAACAAAGAAGACCTGCAAACTTGTCATCGAATAGCTATAACAGCTATGGTTCAAACTGGAATCAAAGAGCTAAAACAAGCCATGGCAATACATTCAGTTCACAATATAGAAATATGAACAACAATCAGCTGAATACCAAACCACAATGCAGCACTTGTCAGAAATTTCATCATGGTGTTTGCAGGTATAAAGGTCAGCCTAAATGTGGAAGATGCAATCTGTTTGGGCATAATACAAATGATTGCAATGATTACAAGCAATTGGCAAATTATGCAAAGGAGAAGGAAGAAGTGTCCATTGCAAATTTATTTTATGCTTGTCATGCAGCAAGTGTACAAGAAGAGAATGAAGAGGTCAAGAAGGAAAATGATGATTATGATGATGATGATGATGGTGACTCCTTAGATGATACTGATGAAGAGCAGGCAGCTTCAGAGATTGCAATACTGAAGTCACGGGAAAGTGCTTCTGACGCAAGGTTGGCTGCTGCTCATGAACAAATGAGGTCAGCTGAAGAAGATGCAGCTGAGTGGAAACGGAAGTATGACATTGCTGTAAGAGAGACAAAAGCTGCTTTAGAGAAGGCTGCGGCTTCTTCTTTTGAGAAGGATTTTCAAGAAATGCAAGAAATGCTGCAGCAGTTGAAGCTTGAGAAAGAGAAGACTGAGGTGTTGTTGAAAGAGAAAGATGAGATGTTGAAGGCTAAAGATGATGAGATTGAAATGAAGGGTAAGGAACATGAGAAAATGAAGAGTGAGTTTCAGAAACTGGAAATTGAAAGATTAGCCCAAATTGAGAGGGCTAAGAGGCATGTTGAAAGTTTGTACTCTGACTGGGATCTTCTCCCACCAAAGACAATCAAGGATCCTGAGGTCAAGAAACCAGAAGGTTGGGATGACAAGGAGTATATTCCTGATCCTGAAGACAAAAAGCCAGAAGACTGGGATGATGAGGAAGATGGTGAGTGGACTGCCCCAACCATTTCTAATCCTGAGTACAAGTGCCCATGGAAGCCAAAGAAAATTAAGAACCCCAACTACCAGAGCAAATGGAAGGCACCAATTGTTGACAACCTAGATTACGGATGAAACTTGGAGTTAAACCAGTCAGCAACTTAGGAGAGGCTGTTGGAATGTAAGTTGCTGAGCTGGAATTAACTGAATGGAGAAGAGATGATGCTGAGCTGGAAATGCAGTAAACGAAGAAGAGAAAGAAGCAGGGGTTCAAGTTACAGCTAGACAATTATTGACTAAGTGTAACTAACTATAAGTCTAAGAGAAGAAGTTGAAATTGACTTCTCAAAAGGTAGTTTTAATTCTGTTACGTGTTGTTGTAAATGTAAAACACGTGCTCTGCTCATACTATATAAATGAGCATTTCATCAAGCATTTGATAAGCAATTTACAGAAATACAATCTTACCTTTTACTCTGCAATCTTCTTATTCCCAGCTCTCAAAGCTTCTTCATTTCTCTCCCAAACAAACACAACCTGCAAAATACAACAACAACAAACACAAATCAAGGAATTCAACAGGATGTTGTTTTTTAAAGCGAATTAAAACATCACCAGGTCTTATGTATCTTGTTGAAAACAACAAATATTCTTACACACCTTCCTTTTGAATGAGCAACATGTCGGCTTCAAGGCCTCGTATGTTTCTAAATGAAAATGGTCGGTTACAGTTGTTATAACCTTTCTTACAGATAAAGTCGTTGATTAGTTCAAATTGGGTAAGTCAATCAATTGGTTGCTTTCTAAAACTATCAGAATTTATCAGTTGTTATGACCTTTTTTTTTTCTTTTCTTTTTAATATAACTTCTCAATTAATTACCTTATACTATTAATTATTTTTTAATTAAAAAATAAAAATAATCATCAACACTACTTTAATACCATGTCGAATAATCACTTCAATTTAGTAGTTTAAATTATTAGGTGATACCTCAATTTATACATATAACTTATATTATTCTAATTTACCATTCCTCATTGCATTAACTTGGATAAACAAAATGATAATAAAATAATTATCCATTAAACATAATTAAACCAATTCGATTATTCCTTCTTTTTTATACGAAAACATATGAAATCAAAAGTGTTACAACGTAAGCATTGTTCCACCTTCCAAGTATAAAACCATAAGCTTAACTTATGTGGGCTGGATGTTTGTGTTACTTGTTGACCTTAGTGGGTTGTAGATGGACCTTGACTACGATTAGGGCTCGACTTTTTTTCGGCCTCGGTGGATTATGATAATCCTATATTTATTTTGGGCGAGGCTTTATAATACATGCTGTCTTTGGAATATTTTTAATTAATGAATATAATTTCCCCCTCTAAAAAAAAGTATGGGATAAATGATAATTAAGATTATGGAATGTACATGGCTTTCAAAATATTGTCAAGCATGAAAATTAAAGGTTACTAATAATCCTTTTTTTTTATTTAATTTAATTGAGATGAATATGTAATTATGTGCAGTGATATATAATATTAAATTTAACCTGATATTAAAAATCAATCTAGTAATATGCTGATTCAAAATACATACTGCAACATGATTTTATGTTGAATCGGTTTATGAATAAACCTTATCAATCTTGATCATCTTTGTGGATTTATTCGTTATTCAATTTGATACTTTTTTTTCAAAATAATATATTTTAAAAGAATATCTTGAAATAACAAGTTTTGAATCGACCCAAATTAAATAAAATTGACCATCCAAATGTGACTTATATCATAAGTTGGATGGAGTTTTATAAATAAACATTTAAATATTTTTTTATAACACCCTTTTTTTTTATCCGAGGAAACCCCACATCCTAGAAAACACAATTCAAGTTAACTTAATAATAAAATATGAAATTCAAATTATAATATTGTTAATTATAATGAGACAAACGCACCCTAATATCTTTTTTTATACAATAAAACTGCAAACCCTGAGAGTGTGTCCTGTGAGTCCAGGTGACCGAGTAAATTCCTAGTTGTCTCAGGCTCTTGTACACTCTGATTCGAACTCGAGATTTGTTATTCAGATCACAAGCCTTTTATTATCACGGCAAGACTCTTGAAAACATTTTTTTCCCAATAAGATTGATTTTTCTTATTAGGAGAGAGAAAGGGAGAGATTAAAAAAGAAAAGGTGACACAGACCTTGTTTTGACAAATGATACAGCAAACTATAGACTTTATCCATATGAACCAAAATAATTTGATGGACAGGCACAAGGAATGATGTGGTGGAACCCTATGTTTAGCTTGATGTACAATTCATGGAATGATGCTTCTGACCTGCCGCAATACAACCAATTAAGAATCAATTTCTCTCTATAAATTCTATGATTTTTCAGGAAAACATGGAGCTGCTAGCTCCAGAGATATGACCAGCTAGATTCGTGGCTGTTGGCCCATCAAATTCGAATCATACACTTGGATGGATCATGCATAACTCAATTCTAATTTGATTTACCATTCTAACCAACGTTGTTATCTTGTATTAATATCATGGATTAGCATTCCAACCACCTCTTCTTTGATTTTCAAGCCACCTAATTATTTTAAAAAAAATATCACTTTGCTTCCACATAAAAAATACTGTACTGATTGTGATTCATAAGAACAAGCATTTTCTATGTAACTGTTGTTGATGGAGAGATATGAAGAGAGGAACTGCGGAAGACATGCAAGCATGTAAGATGGCAAATGTTAATTGGTTTACTTGATCATGAGGATAAGAAAAGGACAAGGACCCTGGCCGTAACTCTCTCAAGAACTCAATAGGGATACTCTTGGTATGGACAAGAGAGCAGACAAGTCACAACAGTTTCAAAACTTGACCAAGAAAAAATCAATGGGCAGTTTTGTTAATCCTCCCCCATCACTTCTCATCATCTTGGAGACATCTGCATGTGACCCACCTCACAAATAATGGAACCCCGTCTCTGGTGAGAGCAAAATATTAGCCAAAACCCACCATAAAGTAATGAAAAATGGTGTTGAAAATATTACAAAAGATGGTGTCTTTGTGTCTCTTGTGTGTTTTCATGTTTATTTTTATTATTTTTTAATGTAAAATAAAAAATTATTGCCACTTCAGAGATAGTTACCAAATGCCAACAGTTACAGAAGATTACAATAAAGTGTAAGTTATGTCTGGTCTGTCTTTTTTTTAAAAGCATACAACAAACAACAAGCAGGATGGGAAGAAGTGAACCTTTTCTCTTCCTTTTTCTAACAACAACCCATGTTCGAGTTCCTTTGTTTAGATAAACCATATATGGTATTACAAGATCACCACTTTTTCTTTTCTTTTCTTGTAATGATTTTCGCTAAGTGAAAAGGTTGTTACTTTATATCTCATTGCCATTTGCCTCTCTTTCTCTTTTCCATTTTGTACCCAGTTCTTGCTTTCTTCTTCTTGGTTCAGATCTGAAAGGCAACCGTGGTTGTTGATTGGAGAAGGTTGATTCAAGGAGGGTGTGCTGCTGGTTTTTGATGAGCATTCTTGGTCTATAGTTTTCAAGTCTCTGAAAGTGATAATTTAGATGCCTATGCGGGTTTAAAGAAGGTAACTTGATGTTTTCGCTAGGAACTTGAATGCATTGTTGAATCTTGTTGAGATTTCTTGATCATGCTTTAGATGTATGAATTTGTAGTGAGCCTTTGATGATGATGGTGAGGTAATTTGGGTGGTGATTTAAGAAATGGGATCTTCATGCATTTTGTGAAATACTGTTTTTTGGTTGGTTTTTGTTATACAATAGAGGGTTGATTTTGTATTTGAAGTTAGAATAAAAGACTCAAGGTTTTGAGGGATATTTATGGTGATGGAGAAGGTTCGGGGAAGAGGGTTTTTGGGTGTTATATCTCTGGTCACAGTATTCCTATCTGGTAGCATTGGAGAAGCTCAGTCAAAGTCTTTTCTTGTAAACTGTGGTGCAAATAATAGTGTTAATGTGGATGGTAGGAGATGGATTGGTGATTGGGTCCCAAATGATAATTTCACTGTCAGTTCTCCTGGTGTTGCTACCACTGATTATACAGCAAATGTTGATTCACTCTACAGAACTGCCCAGATTTTTTACAATGGTTTGAATTATACTTTTGCTGGAGTACAGGGAAACTACTTTGTTAGACTCCATTTTTGTCCTTTCGCTTTGGAGAATTATAATGTGAACGAGTCCTCGTTTAGTGTCGTGGCTAATGGTCTGAAACTGCTGGCTGATTTCAATGTTCCTGGTGAGATTTCAGACAAATATCTGCACTTGCAGAATTCCAACAGCAATTCAAGTTCTTTGTCCTTGGTCAAAGAGTATATTCTAGCAATCAGTGATGTGCTGGTGGTTGAGTTCATTCCATCCAAGGGATCATTCGGGTTCATAAATGCCATAGAGATTGTCCCTGTGATCGGTACACTTTTTGCAGACTCGGTTAGTAAAGTGGGTGGAAGTGATGCCAATGTGAGCGGAAGGGGGATTGAAACCATGTATAGGTTGAATGTCGGGGGACAAGAGATTAAACCTGATCAGGATTCTGATCTTTGGAGGAAATGGGAAGTGGATTCCAGTTACATGATTACAGCGGATGCTGGTGTTGAAATCAAGAATAGTTCTAATGTCACTTATGCTTCCAACAATTATTCCTCGGTGGCTCCTCTTCTTGTGTATGAAACAGGAAGAATAATGTCCAATACAGAAGTCCTGGAGAAAAAGTTTAACATGTCATGGAAATTCGAAGTAGATCCTGATTTTGATTATTTAGTTAGGTTACATTTTTGTGAGCTGGTATATGACAAGGCAAACCAGAGGATTTTCAAGGTCTATATAAACAACAAGACTGCTGCAGATAACTTTGATGTTTATGCGCGAGCAGGAGGGAAGAACATAGCGTATCATCAGGATTATTTTGATGCAATATCTGCCAAATTCAACACCCTTTGGATCCAATTGGGTCCTGACACTGCAGTTGGTGCTTCGGGAACCGATGCTCTCTTGAATGGGCTGGAGATTTTCAAGCTGAGCCAAAGTGGGAATCTTGCATATGATGACAGAATTGGTCCAGCTGGGAAATCTGCTAGTCATTTAAAATCTTGGATTCTCTGGTTGGGGATTGGAGCAGGTGTAGCTTCTGTTCTTATTATCGCAATTGCATGTACCTGCATCTTTTGCTTCTGCAAAAGTCAGAGAAATGAAATGAGCAATACCAAAGACAACCCTCCTAGGTGGCGGCCACTATTCATGCATGGTGCTGTTTTAAGTAGCATTGCTAATGCTAAGGGAGGGGTCCAAACCCTGAATGGATCCGTGGCCGCATTTACTAGAGTTGGAAGGCGGTTCACACTCTCAGAGATTCATGCTGCAACAGACAATTTTGATGACAGTTTGGTGATTGGAGTTGGAGGCTTCGGTAAAGTATACAAAGGGGAGATAGAAGATGGGACCCTTGCAGCAATCAAGCGGTCAAACCCACAATCCGAGCAAGGCCTGGCTGAGTTTGAAACGGAGATTGAGATGCTTTCAAAGTTAAGGCACAGGCATCTGGTCTCTTTGATCGGCTTCTGCGATGAACAGAATGAGATGATCTTGGTTTATGAGTATATGGCAAATGGAACTCTTAGAAGCCATCTTTTTGGCGGTGATTTCCCTCCGTTGACATGGAAGCAGCGATTAGAAGCATGCACTGGTGCTGCCAGGGGACTCCATTACCTTCATATAGGAGCAGATCGAGGAATAATTCACAGGGATGTTAAGACAACCAACATATTGCTTGACGAGAATTTCGTAGCAAAAATGGCAGATTTCGGGTTGTCTAAAGATGGTCCAGCTTTGGACCATACACATGTCAGTACAGCAGTGAAAGGGAGCTTTGGATATCTTGATCCTGAATACTTCCGTCGACAGCATTTGACTGAGAAATCTGATGTTTACTCATTCGGCGTGGTGCTGTTTGAAGTTGTATGTTCCCGACCTGTTATAAATCCAAGCTTGCCTAAAGACCAGATCAACCTTGCAGAGTGGGCAATGAAGTGGCAGCGGCAGAGGTCGCTCGAGACCATAATCGACCCCCGTCTCAGAGGAAATTCTTGCCCGGAGTCCTTGAAGAAGTTCGGAGAGATAGCAGAAAAATGCCTTGCTGATGAGGGAAAGAATCGTCCAACCATGGGGGAAGTTTTGTGGCATTTAGAATATGTCCTGCAACTCCAGGAAGCTTGGATGCGTGCCAATGCCACTGAAACTTCTATTACTAGCAGTCAGGCATTGGAGGATTTGGAACTGCGAGTAGCAGAAGATGCACAGCGAAGAAACTGCTCGACCTCAATATGAAGCAATGGTTTCAGCAGCTGCTGGATTTCACATGGGAGTGTGGCCTAGCAAAAGCTAGAGATTATATTCATTATCATAAGGGTCCTAAATTCTTTTATTTTGTTTTATCAGATTTTGTGCTTGAGGTAACAACTGTTATGGTGTCGATATTATCTTTACTAGCAAGTGGAGTGAACCAAGGCATAATCTTGATTGTATTTCATATCTTATTCTTTGTAATATAGCTTGCCACTAGAAGGTGATACAAGGCCGGTAGGGTCAGATTGTTTTTTAATATATAAAAGATATTTAGATGTTCCTAATATTTTTGTTCTAATGTTTTTGTTTTAAATCTTGTGGATGTTGATCCATTGTGCAATCCGGTTGATTTTGCGAATCCAAAAATAACTTCTACAAATCATAAAAACATAATTTGACTAAGAAATAATTTCATGATAATACTTTTTTTTAATGGGATAACAATATATTGAAATTGTCTTGGGTCAATCCAGGTTAACATATTAATTTCATGATTTGAGTTATGAAACTATAATAACTTCTCAGGGGAAAAAAAAATATAAAGCCTAATTTCTAATCAAATCAATGTTCAAGGATAATATTTTTTAAAAAATATCTTGAAAGGTGATTCAAGTTAACCTGTAAAACTCGTGATCTAGGTTATAAAACTGAGATAACTCCATCAATTTGTTATAAAACCAAGATAACTTCATAGAAAACATTGACATGATTTAACTTGGATTAACTTATCAAATTTGTGATTTTGATTATAAGACACATATAACACCATAAAGAGTAAATCAAAACAAATTATGAAAGTTAATTCTCAATCGCCCATTTTAGACCCAATGTTGAACAATACAATTTGTAAAAAATATAATTAAGAAAATAACACAAAAAATAAGTCAAGTCAACCCAGGTTAACATGTTAAGCATTGTTTTTGAATTATGATACCAAAATAACCTAATAAAAAACAACTAAAATAAATCATGAAACTTAATTCTTAATCAAATATAGTGTTAAATGAAAAGATTATAGGGAAATTGGGTTAACCCGTCAAACTTACAACCTAAGTCATGAGATGAAAACAACCTAATAAAAAACAAATCTAATGTTGAAAGACAGATGATGAGAACAAGATAACTTCTTAAAAAATAACTCAAATTACCAAAGGTTAAAGTACCATAACCTTGTGACTTTGATTATAGGACCAAGATATCCTCATCAAAAACAGAGCAAACTGTATTGTAAAACTCAATTTCTAATTTACTAAGTGTTAAATGATAAAATTATATAAAAAAACTTATTAAAAAAAAACACAAAAGATATATCGAGTCAATTCAGGTCAACCTGTTAAACACTATTTTCAACCCTCAAGACCAAAATAACATAACAAAAAGTAAACATAGCAAATCATGGAATTTAGTTCTCAGTGAATCCATTATTAAAGGATAACATTTAGAAGAAGAAAAAAACCTCTCCTTTTTTAGATTATAATTAATAATTAAGTTTATTTTCAAATTACTTTCATAATATAGGATGGAGAAGACGAAAATATCTATGATAGTGGGGGTATTTTTTGTAACCTTTATATTTTGAGATTTTTTTTTCCATGTCTATCCAACACACAGAAATTTCTATTTTTTTAATATATATTTATCACTTTTATATTGAGATATTATTCTATCACCACAAACAACAAGGTTGCAAATTTAGACAAGAATGGGCCAAGGACTAAAAATTGCCAAATGTCAACTAATTATAATCCCCATTTTATCCAAGATTGGGGCACAAAACAAGTAATATCTATTCAAAATTATATCATTTTAAGTTATTCAGTAAATATTTTATTTTATTTTTTAAAATCAAACCATATCTAATATAAAAGAAAACTAAAAAAATATATCTTAAAAAAACAATCTAAAAAAATAACCAGAATCAACTTATTAACTCAAGACTTAAATTATAAGATCAAGATAAATTCTTAAAAATAAATTGAAAAAAAATACAAAACCTCGTTTCTAATAAATCTAATATTAAAGGTTAAAATAAAAATAATAACTATAAGATTAGTATATAACCCAATGTAAAAAAGAAATATTATAAAAAAAATAGTATTAAAAAACGATTATAAAAAAACTGAACACAAATAAAAAAAATCTAATATATAATATTTTACAATTGAGGCTCACATCTTTTATATTTTGTTAATACTTCGACAAACCAAGTCCACTCAGCTTATCCTGTTATCCATTATTTAACACCCTCTGAAACCATCCATTTGATGCTGTCTTTTGATGATGGATGCTCTTCCATTCCGAACCTTGCTTCACTTCCCTTGCACTTCCAAGTTTACAAGGTAAATAAAGATTTATGCTTTTTTTTGTTTTCTCAATTCATCATGTGATTGTATACGTGTTCTTATATGCATTCTTTGCATTCGACTGTTGCCAGAATGAAGTTCATGTGACTTGTAGTACCGTGCAATGCTTATGTTTCTGTGCATTATCAGAGGCTGTAATAGTATATTGGCCTGTTCTTGATCATTTTATCTCATCACAACCAGTTTTAGGATTTTGGGAACACAGGATTTTGCTTGATGGTTCTGCTGCTTGAGTGCTTGTTAATGGAGAACAATTGACTAGAATGTTATGATACTGTGTTTAACATAGAAAAGAGGTGTAAAGCCAGTAAATTTGATAGAAATGACAGCTTAAACAGCTAAGTGGTTCGCATTGATTGATGATGTTGTGACTCTTGCACGAACCAGCTGTACCAGACCCAAGGATGCGATGCCCATAGACTTCAAATGCAAATTTTCTTCGCTTGAAATAAAAAGATTGTCAAGAAGGATGGTGCTGAAGTTTTGTGGATTCAATACTTTCCTATTATCCATCAATCCAGTTTTGGCTGCGCCGATGCCAGAGATGAAGGAGCCTGAAGTTATTCGGTAAGTTCTTGTTTGTCGCAGCTACTAGCTCATTTGTTTATCATTGTTGATCTTTTTGTGGGCCCAGAAGATGTTTTATCAGTACTGTTTCGTAGCTCTGATATGATTGTTTTGATTGGAATTTGAAGTGCCCAGGACACTGAAGCTTGCCAGTGGGGTTAGGTTTCAAGGTATCTACTTTCTTAATCTTGCTGAGTAGTTGCTTATTACTTGAACTTACAACTTACTAATTTTTATATGTAGAGATTATTGAAGGGGAAGGGTCAGAAGCTCAAGAGGGAGATACAGTTGAGGTTAACTATGTATGCAGGCGTTCAAATGGATATTTTGTTCATAGGTGAGTGTTGTCTAAATCTCATGGGGTTTTTAATGTCTTGCATAAATATCTGTTGGTTCTGTGAATCGATTGTGCTGTCACATGTTTTGCTGATATACTATCTTCTATTAGCTATTAATGAGGCCGATCTTGTTCTCTAATCACGCATTAATGCAGCACTGTGGATCAATTCAGCGGAGAAAGCTCGCCTGTCATACTTCCTTTGGATGAGAACCAGGTATGGTAGAAGTTCGTTATCAAGTTTAGATAATGGACTTGAAAGTGTTAGGACCTGAAATTTAATGCCCAGATGCCCAACATACGAATTTTACGTGGTTTGGCAATTGCCTACATCCACAGAGGAGGAGGAGGAGGAGGAGGAGGAGGAGCCCTCAACTCAACTCCTGACTCTCTGTAATTGCCTCACGTGTCTCTTTATCTCTCCGCTGATGCTAATGCGGCTGCTGCTTACTCTTTGCTGCACTTCTGCCCTCTATTAATAGCTCAAAATGGGGAGCAAACGTTCCTATTTCCAACCAGGAATTCTGCCAAGAACAAACTAATAGCATATCATTGAATATTTCCTACTTCCTATATATTATACTGATGGTTCCATCAACTATCATACATGCTATAGAAATACAAACTTACCGACATCAAGATTGCTGTCTTGCTTATGAACAGAAATCCTAGTTTTTCATCATCATTTGCTGCATGTTAATAAGCTTTTGTGGCCGGAATTGCGTTTTCAAACCATAAGTTTCTGCCCTCGACAGATTATTAAGGGCTTGAAGGAAGTGTTGATTGGCATGAAGGTTGGAGGTATGCTCAAGGACCTTATTACTAGTTTGAGAATGAGGATTGGTTGTTGTCGTCCATAGACCTTATTTTTTTTCACCTCCCAGGTAAGAGAAGAGCATTGATACCTCCTTCTGTTGGATACGTAAATGAAAACCTGAAACCAGTCCCTGATGAGGTGATTCTTTTTATCACGTGCCCAAGTTTGTGTATGTTTAGTGTTTCCTGACAGAAAAAAAACATGTTTGGTTTGAGAGATAAAAAATCATTTTAGAGTGAATTTCTGTACTTTGAAAATGAAAAAAGGGTAAGAGGGACGTGTTCTTCCTTGTCTTTGTCTCTTCTATATCGAGACATTAACTACATGCTACTCAAGATATTCTCCTGTTTTAAGTTTTCTACTTGCATTATATTTGGTGATGATTATGGTAATGGCTTCTGGTTTCAGTTTGGCCCTCGACGTAGCCTCTTCTCTCATGCAACTGAGCCTCTCATATTTGAAGTGCAGCTCTTGAAAGTCCTTTAAGTTTGCCTCCTATATTTGTATCCATTCTTTCCAGAACTAATGATGTTTATGACACAAAACCTTGAACACATCTGTAGACTTGTTAAAGAGAATTATTATTCATTTGGAAATGGTTTTGTGGAAATGATCATGACCACTAAAAATTGTTCCAGCTCACTTGGAGCCATTTGCAATTTCTGGTGCATATCGCTTTGCTGATGCTTGCCATTTTTCTACTCTACTGTCCGGATCTTGTACTTTAAACCCAAATTATATTCTAACCTTTCCTCGTTTGAAATTGAATGGTAAGAAAATTGCTTGCCAATCGTTTGATTTGTGTGTGTACATTTGATCAATGTCCGAATCCTAGCTGCTTTTCTTATAAACTAGTTGCTAAATTTGCCTTATTTAATTTGATCAAACTTGTCTAAACATAATAAGGTGGTTGGTATCATTTTTTTTTAAAATAAAATAAAAATAAAGATAAGCAAGCTAATATTATTTTAATAAAAATAATTTACTCGAATTTACCATCAAATTGATATGCAAAAGATATTACTAACCCGCATTTCAAACGGCATCGTTCCTGTCAAAACTGTCCTTTTCTTTTCAATAACTTTTTAAGCTTCAAGCGGAAATGCTGTTTCACCTCTAGTGGTTCTTCACTAGTCTGATAAACATTAAAGCATCATCACCAAGATCGTTTCTTTTCACAAAATTCTTAAACTTTAACCAAAATCATCAACTGGATTGTCTTTATTTTCAATTAAAACAATGCAGAGTTGGTTTCCAAGCAGTGGTGAAGATCAACTACGAGAGAAACCCTCATCTTCTTTGTTGATTGGAACTCATATGCAGCAACAAGTGATGCAAATGCCTCCACCAATGGATTACGAAGCTTCGGCAGCTTAGATCTTGAAGCTGCTGTTCGCTCTGCTAACGACACTGTTCCTGGCACCCTTAATGTGTAAGAAAAAAAAAAATAAAAGAGAGAATCTTTACTTTCAATGATTAAAGTTTACGTATTTTTGTGTTTATATAGAGAAATCTAATCGTGGGGTATCTTGCTTTTTTTTTATTTTTTTATCAGAGGAGTTTTTTGGCACCTTCATTGCGTAAGCCAGAGCAAAAAGAATCAATATTTAATTGCGTGTGTTTAATTAGGCGAATGTGCCTAAATATGGACGGATTTAGTTGTGGGGTTTCTTTTCATGCTGTTGAGTAGATAGTTTTTAGAAAATCTCTAGCTTAAAAATAATCAATATTTAATTGAGTGTGTTTATTTAGGCGAATGTGATTGTGTGGTTTTGACTTTGAGGACATTAACTGAAAGTTTAATAGAAGTAATTAGGGGGGGTTAGATTTGGAGATTCTGTAATTTATAGTATTGAAAGTTAACTGGGTTGCAAGGCTTCTGTGTTTCTACTATACTATTTTCTTGCTATGCACGTGAGGGAGCTGATTCTAGTATTCGTTTAGAGCCGTGTGCCTTTGCTGATTTATCCCCTCCCATTTTAGTTCCAAAACCTTTTGCAATGTTATTCCTATTAGCTAGTGGAAGGCTTAATGCATTTCAGTCAGGGAAGGAAGTGGAATCTTATTTATTGCTATGCGTACTAAATCAATCACCTTAGATTTCCTGATAGGTTTATAGTGGATGAATGCTGCTATCAGAGAACCAAGAAATGTACATTTTAGGCCTAATTTTTCCACAGTTTAGATGTCAACCAAAAAGATTTGTTGGATGGTATGGAAAAGTTTGTTGATCAGAGATAGTTCTTTCTAGTTACAACACAGAATTTCCTAGACCAGGGTTTGATTACTCCAGTTATGCAGCAGTGCTGTGTGGAATCGGTGGGAGCTGCCTAAGAAATAACAAAAGAAGAGTCTTAGGAATTGAAAGGATCAAGTTTTTGTGGTCTAACAGTTCTTCGAAGCTACGGTACCAGCTTCTTATGTTGATATGTTATTTATCTTTTGAACTTAAGTTGGGTACAAAACTAAGAAGTTGCTGAGGCACCAGTTTAACACAGTTCAAGATGCTATTCTCAAGAGTTCCTTATATCTATCTAGACTTTTCAATATGGGAACTACTATAAATAATGTCAAAAACATTAGGAGTTTCAATGGATCATTTTTGAACAAAAGAGATACATCGTGTCTATTTGGTGAATATATTGCTAGCAATCCACTACTTAAGTAGATGCCAAAGAAATTGAAATTGATTGGCATTTTGTTACTTCACTCAGCGATAGTTCAGAAAATATCTACTCTTTTTTCCATCTCAATAACCTGGGTGATGTCTGGGAAAAAGGTCTTTCTAGGATGCAATGTCGCATGGATAATGTGTTTGCTATAGCTCTGGCAGGGTATATGAATTTTACTGTAGATTAATTTTTCATCAGCAAGGGAAGTGATCAATTCTGTCATACTATCCATTGCATTCTTAGGTCTGGAATTTTGAAGAAAACTTGCCATGCAAAATGATTTCATCAGTGGCTCTCAAGGAAATGCATTTTTTTTATAGCAAACTTCAAACTCATTTTGTTCTAGTCAATCTAAACCTTCAAAATCTTAATTGTCTTTGTATTTCTTTGTTTGATGTACATAACATGGGAATTAGAGAAGTAGTGGCAGTCTAGCCAGCAACTACTACTTGAAGAGTTGCGGCACATCCAAGGGGAAGGATGGTCTGGTCTACATGTATTTAGTGGAATAGAGCATAAAGAAGATTGAAGGTTTAAAAAAGGGTCATCAGCATCCACGCCATGCCTTAACCCACTTTCTCTTAAGCTGACGACGACCTCCATGAAAGCAAAGCTTGATTCAAAAGCCATCCATTGGGTGCCTCTTTAATGATGGGCCTTTTGGCATGGGCCAGAAACTGGTACCCATCAAGCCAATCCTCATCCTCGATTCCATGAGTGGGTTTCAACCGAACTCATTAAAGACACACAAGTAGCTTTCTTTCAGGTGTTATTAAATTGTAAAGTTTCTTCATCTTGGGGGTTAACAAAATGTTAAGAAAAAGCCGAAACACTTGGATTTTTGACTCTTGACCTTCATCATGATACGCCATGCGAGTTATGCTTTAGGTAAAGGAAAGATTAAGATATTAGAGGTATTTGCGAACGAAGTCCTGAAATTATGGAAAATTAGGCCATCAAAACCTCCATAAGTGGACAAAGATTTGGCCTTTTAAGGCTTCTACATGACAAAACCATACATGACAAAACCATTTTTTTTTAATTTTTTTAAAAATGGATTATTGAAAGCAAAAGGCTATCGCCTTCACTAGGTAAGAAAAAACCAGAACTAAAAACAAATGTGGGCCAAAAAAGTGAAGGGTTGATCTTGTATCACAATCACTTGGCATCGCAAAGACTATATAACACGCACGCACACGGGGTTAAAAAAACAAAAAGGCTAAAGCCAAAACTACGTTCAAACTAGCTAGCTAATGCTTAAAGGAGTTACTGCTGTAAGACATTTGGTTACGGGGTTCTCGTGACATAAAAAATAAATATAGGAGAGATAAAATAAAAACATGTTTAGTTAAAAAAAAACAGTGATAAATCATAAAATAAATTCATTATTAAAAAAATAGAAAGTGTAGCAATACATGTCCCCTGTGTCTCTCTTATTGTTTTTCTTTTTATTTTATATGTTTCGAAAACTAGTAAGCAAACATTACCTTAAGGTCTTGAGTGGGTTGGGTAGTTCACCGGAAAAAAATAATTAATAGCAAGAGAAATAAATATATAAATAAAAGTAATAAAGCATGGTGTATGATACCTTGCTATTATCATACTGGCATTAATAATTAACAATCCAAAAGGAATGCATCTTATCCTATTAGATGGTGAATTGGAAATCGAAATTAAAGGAGAATTAATTAAGTTCATCTTTGAATGCTTTTTTTCTTCTATTCAAAGTCCAAATTATGATATATTTAATATGTGCTTTGTGTGTTAAGAGCAATGGGACCTATTGTCTTCGGAAAGCGTGACGTGATGATAAAGGATTTGCGTTCTGTACAGCAGGTTTCGAGTTCAAGTTAGATCATGAACTTCTTATAAAAGTATGAAATAACTGGAGTCTTACTCACTTATATCGACCCACAAAATACATTTTCTAGAAAACAGAGTTTCCTCGTATATTAAAAAAAATACCTAACCCTCCTTTAAATTATGAATTTCAAAATTAATAAAAGAGAATTGAACCTCTAAGATGTTTTTTGCCGATAAACATTCATATTGTTCTGCTCACAGCAAGATCGAACTGATCATCAATGGATTCTGAAACGACAAGCAGATTTTGGATACAATCAATCAAAGAGCCGAGAACTTTAGGGTATCTATCTTCTCGTAGACTTGGAATTGTTTTGGGTAAAATTGATGAACTTAGGGCAAATGATTATCATAATCGGAAAATAAAATTGTCAAAATGTAGGACATAGATTTGGCAAATAACTAAGAGTCAAATCCAAAGAAAACGCATTCAAATGCAACTTAATTATCCTAGCTAGCTTGATGATAATTATTAATTAGATGGGAAATTTCTTATTGGACCCTAAGGATTTAATTGATGGGATTGCAATCACGAATGACAAATCTTGTTTTGGATCCATCATAGTGTATTATTGAGATTAATAAAATATATTCTAGCTAGGGTTCATATCCCTTTTCATCAAAAATCATGAGCACGTGTGGCCAAGTACCAACTAGAAAGTCTCATGATGTTAAACTCTACCGTATAAATCTTCTTTTTTAAAAAGCAAATCCAACACCATTCTAGACTAATCCAAATCAACTCACTAGTAGTCTAGACCTTGAATCGAGTCCCATCATGTTTCAGAGTGTGATTAAGGTTGATTTTTGAAAGTATTTTTTATTTAGAAATACATCACACTAATGTTTTTTTATATTTTAAAAATTATTTTTGACATCAGCACATGAAAATAATCTAAAAAAACTAATTTTTTTAATTTAAAATAATTTTTTTTCTTTTCAAAAACACTTTTAAAACTCAGTGTCAAGTACTTTTTACATTTAATAACTTGATTTCATGTAATAGAAAGCCATTACCCCCCTCTCTCACGTGCAATTCTCCATGTCAAAACCAAGCCTCAAAATAAAATAAAAAACTCGCACCACTATGGGAAGGTAGTAATAACATGGAAGGTAAAGGGAAGCACAGTGCTTGTAAAATAAAATATAAAACATGCGTTTTATTCTTTGGACCGTCCATTATTACTATTTTCTATTTTAAGAAGCAGAAACCTGCCAACAGGGTCTTGGCCTGGTGGTCATGAATGACTTCTTTCTTCCTCTCACCCCAGGTTCAAGCCTTGTCAGGCACGCCTGTCACCCCCGAGGTGCCTTACATGCTCATTGGGTTTGCAGGATGTTCAGTGGGCCCGGGAATTTAATTGTGGTACGCGCAAGCTGGCCCGGACACCCCGTTTATCAAAAAAAAAAAAAAGAAGCAGAAACCTTAGATCATATCATGTGCCCTTCCATCTTGCTTGCTTCATCAGATTCCAATCTCTCATGTTTGCATTACGATCATATCCATGTGATGTTGAGATTCCAAAATAGTTTCATAGCAATTCATTTTTAATCCCGTGGAGAGAGAACAATCATCAACCTTTGATTACAAGCTACACTCTCAGCATTTTCCCTCGTACAATTATTTAGATATAACGCCAAAAAATAATTTGATTTTTTTTATTTTAAATTAAATGTTGTTAGATCATTTTAATATAAAATATAAACTATTTTAATTTTTTTTTTTAAAAAAAAAAACAGAATAATAAAAGAGGAGTGATGGCCAGGGAGGGACCATTTCTCTTACATGTATATTTTATAATCTACTGTCTTTGTCTCTCCTTTTAATGTTGTTTGGACGATGCCCCTTTGTTTCTCTGTGGCTCCAAGATCTTCCCTTTCTCACCCGCATATTTTTCTTGCCCTCCTTTTTTTTTTTCTGCCAAAAGTTTTCAGTTGCTGTACAGTCATGTAAGGTACCTGTCTGTACTCGATAGATGGATTTTTACAAAGTGTTTTTCTTGCATGTATTGAAAAATCTCAGATAAAATTTTATGAAGATGTCTAATTGAATAAATTAAAAATTATTTATAAAATAGAAAAAATATAAAACCCAATTCATAGTCATGACTCATAATATTTTTTAATCTGAAATAGGTATCTATTAAATTAAAAACTGATCAAATATCAAAACAACTAGAAAAGGAAATATCAAACTGAAACAAATTAGAATGCACAATTAACAATAAACCAAATATTAAGTGATAAAATTAAAAAAATAAATTCAGGGATCAAAATTGAATGTCATGAATTGTTAGGGAATTAAAGTTTATAAAAATTAAGAGACCAAACTGTACATTTAGCCCAAAAATGAGAAAAAAACCATCTTTCCTTACAGTATTTTTCATTTTAGTCCTTTATTTTTGAATCTTTCGCTTCCTTAATAAATAAACTTAAATTGGCCATCAATTTGGATACACAATGGTGTAATATGTATAAAACATTATTTAGCAATTCATAATAATTTGTCTCTTGCTGAACACTAGTGTCGGGAATTTCCCTATACTTTTTTACTTTTTAGAGTATTTTCTAATAGAGACACACCCTGTGTACTGAGATAGAAAGTAGCTAACATTGTTATTAAATATAGCTGCGTCGATAACTTGATCTGGGAAGCTTGGTTTGAGTAGAAAAAGTTTTTTTTAAATAAATTATTTAAAATTTTATCAATGAACTTATTAAATTTGTAATAGACCACCCTTAGTTAGATTTAATAACGATCGTACCTCGTCAAATTACGATACAAATTATTGTATTTTAAAAATATATATTTTTTATTTTATATAAACTGAAGAACGAGCTCTTGACTGCTTCGACAAGTTTTTTTTTTTTTTTTTGTCACTTTGGACCGGTTCAAATCTTGGATGTATCACATGGTTAGTGACCCATAATGTAATAATTAATAGTGGTAATTAACAAATCTCATGTAGCTAAGTTGATGTAGATAATGTTGTCCCATCCACTCCCTAAATTTTTAATCTTTTCCAGCGAAGACCACCCGACAGAATTACAAGATTTGCAGTCTAAATTAAGAAAAAAATAAATAAATCCCATGAATTTTCACTCATTCCATGCTCACATCACATGTGCTGCCACCATGGATTCCACCTGCATCCACACCTTGTACTAAACAAATCCAAAATCCACCTCCTTCTTTTCTTCCACTACAATTTTACTAGTTATTATTAACTACATAATTACTAAACCCACCTGGCTTGTGGAGGCAGTCACTCATTAACTCGAGCTCTAACTCTGAGTAGGTTTATTTAAGAGAATTGAAACGATATCATTTTTGATAAATCTATCATCTTCATTTTGAATAGAACCAAACTGGATTTTTTATGTTATTTTAGATTCGAGGGTGTGGGGGAGCACTTTAAAACTGGATTTGTTTTTTTAAATGAAAGTTTTTTAGTGTTTTTGTTGGAGAATAATATAAATTATATTTTGGAATCTCACCTAATAATTTAAATTCTTAGGTTAGATTCACAGTTTTGTTGACCCAAGAGTCACGGATTCGAATATCACCATATTCATTTTATTTGATAAAAATCAAGTGATAGATAATGCAGTCTTATACAAGTTTTAAGCTCAAACGACTTTCACTTGAAGATAAGTGTTAAAAAATAATATAAATCATATAATGGACCTCACCTAACAGCTTCAGTTTTTAAATAATGTGCTAATATAAAAACTGATTTTTAAAAATTAAAAAATATGATATTTTAATATATTTCTATGTAAAAATTATTTTAAAAATCAACCACAATCATATTCTCTAGATATTTGATGGATTTTGTAGTTGAAAATGGTCCAATCGGCAAAAAGTATGTCTCAAAACTGTATACTTAGGTCCTGTTAGCACGCGTTTTAAAAGTATTTAAAAAAATCAAAAATATTTTTATTTTGTATTTTAAATTAAAAAGATGATATTTTTAAATCATTTTACTTAAAAATATCAGAAAATTAAAAAATATTATTCTAAATAAAAATTACTTTCAAAATTAACCACCACAACACTTTTAAACAGTACTGTCTCATCGAGGAAGCTACTAAAGCACTGCAGTTAGCAAAAGATATGATGGCTCAGCAATTGTGACCACATAAAACGATGGGCCACCTGCTTCAGTTGTCTTGGATTTATGGGATTTTTCAACAAATCAATAAAGATCCAATGGTTGCCATGTGAAGTTGGTTTTGATCTAAAGGCTATCAAAATCCAATTCATAAATCCATCACATAGTCACTCTTAGATATTTTCTTCAGTCTCTCCGGCTTGTTTGCAAGTATAATAGCAGTCAATCAAGGATCTTGGGAGATTTATTATTTTTTTCTGTAAACTTGACACTGCTATGTGACCTGAAAAGTGGCTAGCAATGTTCATTTCAATTCTTAATTTGATTTAAGAGCTAGGTTGATTGGTTTATTGACAGCGAAATCATTTTAACTTGTTTTTCTAAAGTCAAATTGGATTTTAACTTGATCAACCTAATCCAGAAATGATTTGATAGATTAATCGGGTTTATTTAGTTTATTCTCGTCTTGTTTAATTCGACATTCAACCCCTATTAAGCTTTAAATTTCATGTTTATTTGGTAACGTAGTTGATATTGTTTTTTAAAAGTATTTTTTGTTCAGGAATATATCAAAGTAATATTTTTATTTTTAAAAAATTATTTTTTACATCATTTAAAAACATCAAAGATTTAATTTAAAATAAAAATAAAAAATATTCAAATTTTTTCAAAAATATTTTTAAAACACAGTCTAGAGAAAGTACAAATAAACTTTGCTTAGTAAATGATAGCAGCATCCATCCACTAATTACTTAAATAAAACCATATTAATTAATATCAATCTGCATCACCATCTCTGAATTAACAGCTATGCCAAATACAATATTAATAATTAAAAAAAGGGGGAAAATAAAAAAAAGAGAAGGTGGTGGACTTGGATCCAGATCTTCTGCTTTTCTTCTATAAACAAAACATGGGGTTCCCCCCTCAACAATCCCAACACAGACCAACTCTTCTCTTCTACCGGCAGCAATGTCTGCAACTCTAAGAAATCTCTCACTTTCTCCCAATATCTTCTCCCTCACCCTACTTCTATCAATAAGCTCTCTTTTCTTGCATTCATGCTACTCCTCCATTGATGAGCAGGGCCAAGCTCTTTTGGCATGGAAGGACAGTTTAAACACCTCCACAGGTGTACTGAATTCTTGGAACCCTGTAGACTCCAGTCCATGCAAATGGTTTGGGGTCCATTGCAACTCAAATGGCAACGTTGTAGAAATAAACTTGAAAGCAGTAGCTTTGCGAGGCCCACTGCCTTCAAATTTTCAGCCTCTCAAGTCGTTGAAGAGCCTTATCCTTTCATCAACCAATCTCACCGGTGCGATCCCGAAAGCGTTCGGAGATTATCTTGAGCTTACTCTCATTGATCTTAGTGATAATTCTCTCTCAGGTGAAATCCCAGAGGAAATTTGTAGACTAAGGGAGCTGCAAAATTTGTCTCTCCACACAAATTTTCTTGAAGGTGCCATTCCTTCTGGTATTGGAAACCTCTCAAGTCTAGTGTACCTGACTCTTTTCGACAATCAACTCAGTGGAGAAATTCCGCGGAGCATTGGATCATTAAGCAGATTACAGATTTTTAGAGCTGGTGGGAATAAAAATCTGAAGGGTGAGCTGCCTCAGGAGATTGGAAGCTGCGCCAACTTGGTTGTTTTAGGGCTCGCTGAAACCAGCATATCTGGGAGTCTTCCTTCATCAATTGGAAAGATGAAAAGGATTCAAACCATAGCCATTTACACAGCACTCTTGTCAGGTGCTATCCCAGAAGAGATTGGAGATTGCAGTGAGTTGCAGAACCTGTATCTGTATCAGAATTCTATTTCCGGTCCAATCCCGAGGCGAATTGGGGAACTCAGCAAGCTTCAGAGTCTGCTCTTGTGGCAGAACAGCATAGTAGGGGCTATCCCAGATGAGCTTGGAAGTTGCACAGAGCTTACAGTCATTGATTTATCCGATAATCTTCTAACAGGAAGCATACCGAGAAGCTTTGGAAAACTTTTGAAGCTTGAAGAGCTTCAGCTGAGTGTTAATCAGTTAACAGGTACCATACCTGCTGAGATAACCAACTGTACTGCTCTCAGTCATTTAGAAGTAGACAACAATGGAATCTCCGGTGAGATTCCTACTGGTATCGGCAGCCTAAAGAGCCTGACTTTATTCTTTGCCTGGCAGAACAATCTAACAGGCATTATCCCAGAGTCTCTTTCAGAGTGCGAGAATCTTCAGGCTCTTGATCTATCATATAACAGTCTTTTTGGCTCAATACCAAAGCAGATTTTTGGGTTGCAGAATCTCACCAAGCTGCTGATACTTTCCAATGATTTATCTGGCTTCATACCACCTGATATAGGGAACTGCACCAACTTGTATAGGTTGAGGCTGAATGGCAACAGGTTAGGAGGTACTATTCCATCGGAGATCGGAAATTTGAAGATTTTGAATTTCATTGATTTGAGTAACAATCTTCTTGTTGGAGGAATCCCTCTGTCAATATCTGGATGTCAAAATCTCGAGTTTCTTGATATCCATTCAAATGGGATCACTGGTTCTGTACCTGATTCTCTGCCTAGGAGCCTACAGTATGTGGATGTCTCAGACAATAGGCTTACAGGTTCACTGACTCATCGCATTGGGTCATTGACTGAATTAACCAAGCTTAATTTGGCGAAGAATCAACTTTCAGGTGAAATTCCAGCAGAGATACTGTCATGCAGTAAGCTACAATTGCTTAACCTTGGAGACAATGGTTTCTCTGGAGAAATTCCAAAGGAGCTTGGTCAAATCCCAGCCCTGGAGATCTCTCTCAATCTTAGCTGCAACCAGTTTTCTGGCAAGATTCCGTCTCAGTTCTCTGATCTGAACAAGCTGGGGGTACTTGACATCTCTCACAACAAGCTTGAAGGAAGCTTAGATGTTCTTGCAAATCTCCAAAACCTTGTTTTCCTCAATGTCTCCTTCAATGATTTCTCTGGGGAATTGCCTAACACCCCATTTTTTCGAAAGCTTCCGCTCAGTGACCTTGCTTCAAATCAAGGTCTCTATATTGCTGGAGGTGTAGGAACACCAGGAGTCCACTTGGGACCTGGAGGACACACTAGATCAGCAATGGAACTATTGATGTCTGTTCTTCTCAGTGCCAGTGCAGTTCTAGTACTGCTAGCTATCTACATGCTAGTTCGTGCTCGAATTGGCAGTCATGGGCTGATGGAAGATGATACTTGGGAAATGACCTTGTATCAGAAGCTTGAATTCTCCGTCGGCGACATAGTAAAAAATCTAACGTCAGCTAATGTCATAGGCACTGGCAGCTCTGGAGTTGTGTACAGGGTGATCCTTCCAAACGGGGAGATGATAGCAGTAAAGAAGATGTGGTCATCAGAAGAGTCCGGTGCTTTCAATTCTGAAATTCAGACTCTCGGTTCAGTCAGACACAAAAACATTGTCCGGCTTCTGGGTTGGTGTTCAAACAAGAATCTGAAGTTGCTTTTCTATGATTACCTCCCACATGGAAACTTGAGTTCACTTCTTCACGGTGCTGGCAAGGGAGGAGCAGAATGGGAGGCTAGATATGATGTTTTGCTAGGTGTGGGACATGCTCTTGCATACCTGCACCATGATTGTCTCCCACCAATTCTACATGGGGATGTTAAATCCATGAATGTTCTGTTAGGACCAGGCTATGAACCTTACCTGGCTGACTTTGGCCTAGCAAGGGTGGTGAATAACAATTCTGATGATGATTTTTGCAAGCCAACTCAAAGACCTCAACTTGCTGGTTCTTATGGATACATGGCTCCAGGTAATTCTTGATTCTGGTTCATTCAAGTTAATTTTGCCACTTCAATTAATTCAGTTTACTAAATCACAAATCATGTTTAATTGTTCTTGGTTTTTTCCGTAGAGCATGCATCGATGCAGCGTATTACCGAGAAAAGTGATGTGTACAGTTATGGCGTGGTGCTTCTAGAGGTTTTAACAGGAAGGCATCCATTAGACCCGACTTTGCCTGGTGGTGCACATTTGGTTCAGTGGGTTAGGGAACATTTAGCCAGCAAGAAAGATCCAGTTGACATTCTTGATTCAAAGCTTAGAGGGAGAGCTGACCCTACAATGCATGAAATGCTCCAAACCCTAGCAGTTTCATTCCTGTGCGTTAGCACAAGAGTTGATGATCGTCCGATGATGAAGGATGTTGTTGCAATGTTGAAGGAGATTCGGCACGTCGAAACCGTAAGGGGAGAGCCTGACCTGTCCAAGGGAGTTAGTTTGACAGTCGTTCGCTCATCACCACCTCCTGCTAGGATTGTAGATTCACAAGGATCTTCTAACTGTTCCTTTGCCTTCTCAGAAGATTCAATCAATTATTGAATGAAGCCTTGGACAATAGGATGCTTGAGTGCTCTGTCCATAGAAGGATCCATTAAAATGTGCAACCAAAGTGGGGATTTTTAGTGTAATCTTACCCTTTTGAATTGTAATTTTCACTATATATGGTGTTCTAGATTGTAAAACTGATTCCCTCGAGTAAGTTCAGTTGAGTACATTAACTAATGTAGCAAAAAGAAGAACTTCTGGGGCTTATAGAGGGTTAAATTGAAAGCTGTTTGATAGCTCCAATACTAGAGGTGGATTGGATTATCTTGGAAGTAGGGATAGTGGCAAGAGAATGACTGCAGGGTATGTAATTGGAATTTATTGTCACTCTCTCTCTCTCTCTAGATTCTCTCTCTCACACACACAAACAAATAATAAGACCAGTCTTTCCAGCAGAGCTCACATGGACCCACGTTACTTACATCACATGACTATGTGCTATCTGAGAGAGACGTTCCAGCGATGAACAAGAAATAACTCTTTCAAAGCATACTAAACTTGGTTTAGAAGAGACTGCATGTCTTAATTCAGAAGCACATGCACCAGCAGGACCATCAAACCTGTTCATAAATTGCAAGATAATGATTTAAAAACAGCTGTTGCTCACGTTCAAAAGGTTATGAGACCCACTTGAAAATTATAGTAGCCAGGGGCCAGACATAAGGCAGTCCAATCCCTGTATAGTCTCTAATAATAATACACAAGTTCCAGTATTTTTCTACAGTCATAAAATTGAGGTGTGGAAGTGGAGTAATTAGTGATTTTTGTTTTCAGGGGCAACACAGAAGAGTTGACATGTAAACCAACACTTACAAGAATATCTCAACGAAAATTTTGCACTTCATGGATGCATGAATATTCCCATTAAGTGTAACAACTGAGGTAATCTTCCAAAATCAAGCTGTTCCACTTGCTGCTTTGTCTTGGAGGTTGTCTTCATTCAGGTGGACTTCAGTCTACAAGATGTGATAGCACTGGGGTATGCTGATGCAACCTAAAATTTGCACAGTAAGAGTTGAAGTGTCCAACATTTAGGCCACAGCCAGTGTGTGCTAATTCTATCCACAATAAGCAATTTACAATTCAAGTGACCAGATGGACCATTAGCTAATTTGGGAATGGCCCACATTCATTCCTTAGTTGGCATGAGTGATGGATCTTATTGTGCTCTAGGAGAAATATGCTGTGATTCTAGCTTCTTCAACACAAAATTAACAACATCCCAGTTGAAACCACGATACTTAAGCCACCGAATAAGTCTTGATTTTCGTGTATCTTTGGGAACATCCTGACCTCGAAGCCATTGTTTTGAAGCCTGAATCAATAGCTGATCCATAGAAATCTTTGACAAGCCCACTTTTGATTCTTGTTCGTCGGAGTCACCATCCTCAAAAACCAGTTTTAGTGCCTTGTTTGTATCAGCTTCACTCACTCCTTTGCTGAACAACGCCTGGTCAAACAATTACACTCCAATACTAAGTAGTCAACACATTTGTCATTCAAATAACAGAAACTACAAACATTTATGATTTATCTTTTCTTCCTTTCCCTTCTTTTCTTGTTTTATTTTGGAAAAAAAATGCACTAACTGGAATTTATTCACTAAGTCATTGTTCACTAATACACAATGATCTTATCATAGTCAATAAAGAACCATAAATATGAATCCTGGTCTCTTGCAACTAGCTAGGAGCCACTGCATTATATTGCATATTAATGACATAAAATTTCAAGTCTAGATCATATTGCTTTGCTGCAGTTTACTTTATTATCATGTCACCAACTGTTCTGGTAACCTACTCCATACACCTATCTCTCTTTGCCAGCAAACTAACAAAACTTGCAAGACCAAACCATGATTATTATATTTTGACCCTTCCTCTAAAGATACCATTCCAAATCAAGTTTGCCAAATAAATGGATTCTTTAGTAATGAGATATTGCAGTAGTGCCCTAGATTCTATAGCTACAAAATATAATTTTCTAAGAAAAATAATAAAAAGATAAAAAATGAGTGACATTTATCAGGTGACAGATGGTGAAGCTGAACGTGAGCTAAATGAAAAAAGGACAGAATATAATGATAGGATTGTCAAAGAACCATCTCACCTAAAAGTTTAAGCTATTAGGTGAGACCCCAGAATATGATTATATTATTCTCTAACACATCCTCTTAAATGAAAGTCATTTGAGCTTGAAATTTGCACACAGGTCCACACTACCTTGTACTTAATTTTTATTAAATAGAATAAAGATGGTGAGATTCGAACTCGTGACAGTGGAGTTAACAAATCTTTCATACTATGTCAATGAACCATCTCATCTAAAAGCTTTAAGCTATTGGGTGAGGCCCCGGAATATGATTATATTATTCTCTAACAAGGATAAAGTGTATTTATTATCTACACAACATTAGTTAGACATTTTGTCAGGAAAGGATGAACGGAGAGAATTAGATTACTTTCTTGATCCGCCTAGGTCCCCAGCTTGAAGAAGACCATCTAGATTGAGAATATGTTTCTGCATACAAGCCATCATTGACCAGCCCCCTGGAACAAAAAGAAAAAATCAAGAACTTCTTGAGGAAATCCACAAGGGTCTAGTATATATTTTAATGCTTGTGGAAACACAAAAATTAATCAGTGAAAAGAGCAAATGCCATCAAATATTAAAAGCACACATGTAACAAGAATACGGGAACACACAAGACAGCCTGAAAATAAAACTTCATGATATAAAGCCATTCATGCACCTGCTCTGGAAATCACCTATCACTGCCTCCACGATATCAGGAGGAAATCTCTTCCCATGCAATTTCTTTCTCAGTTCAACTGCTGTGTACGCTCTGTGAGGAAAGTAAACAAGCTTAAGGTGATAGGTCCACACGGATAAATGTGCCCCTAACAATATTAGTAAGAAAAAAAATCTCCTTTTCATTTAATTGAGTCTCAAACTCCAATGGTAGTTAGCTAACAGGATGGAACATGAGAATTCAAGGGGCATTGAGATCTCCGGTCTTGACATTTGGTTCAGTTTGTAAGATTAAATAATCAAGAGGGTTTACAATCGTGAAATATGTTACTGCAGCAAGCATAGAAAATCTATGGGTAATTATTACAAATTGTACTGCTGTTTGAGACATGTGAGAGGAAAATGTCATGAAGGTATTCAAATTGCTAACATATGATTGCCAGTAGGAATGAATTGCTTGAATTGCAAAACTCAAATGTTGCATTTCAGTTAAGAAGTGAAACAATTCTATGACATTGCTAACAACCAATAAAGAATAGTAACAAGGCAATAAAATTAAAACCATGCTTTAACCTTCTTGCAAGTAAACCAAGGGCCACCTTTTCAGCATCTTGCATAATTTTATGCACCATCATGCTCTGATTAGAAATATCATTTTCTTGTTGCATTACACTCTCTTCAACATCCTCTTCAGGCTCCTCCATGAGTTCATGACTTCTGGGTTCCAAATCATGATTAAATTTTTCTTCTAACTGTGAAAATGCTGTTACCTCTAGAGCATTATGCTTGACTGATGAACACAAACAAATAGAAGTTGAACTTAGGGCAAGAACAGGGGGAAATGGTATACAGAAACACGCAGCTACACATGCAAAACATTGTTAATGATGGCGTTGTGCTGATGCTTGCGTATAATTAACATGCAAAGAGAGGGATGAGGGTGGGTATAGGAAACTATGAGAACCAAAACTAAGATAACCTCTTATAGGCCTATTAAATTGCATATAACCACATAACTAGAAACTAAACATTTTAAAGCTCGCACTTGTGGAAGCCCACAGTGCTGGTCGTTTATATACACATTCAATGTCCTGAACCTGATTGTCTCGTCAAGTATAGAGCAAGTGGGTTAAAGTAACAGCTGGAAGCTCGTACATGCATAAGCTTTCCAATTCATCACTGATAATTAAAATCCTAACAGCATAAACACATGCCACATAAATACAAGATACTAATAAATAATTAACATCTACTCGAAGCTTATTTCACATTCTAATATTAAGAAAAAAGAAACATTGTCAATAGCAGAATTACCTTGTCGAGCATCATTAAACGACAGGCTCTCATCGAATATTTGATTTTGATTTTTCGCCTTTTCATATAAACAAAAATTTCCCTTCACTCCATCCAAGTTTTTATCAAATTCCCTCTTCTCAGAACTCTTCACAGGCAAGGAATTCTCAAATACTCTCTTCTCAGAACCCTTTCGCCCTTTTGTTTTGCCATTCAAACCAAAATTTCCACTCACACCATCCAAGTTGTTACCAAATAAACTCTTTTTATCACCTTTCATAGGCAAAGAATTCTCTATCTTATCACTCTTTGAAGATCTCTTAGGAGTGTATCTAACCGGAACCGATGAACTGTTAAACTCCCTTCCTTTTAAGCACAGTATAGCATTGTTTCTTTTTACCCTACAAATTATCATAAACGTATCATTTTAACAACCAAGATCACTTCTCATTTTTACTATAACCGCAAAATTTCACATATAATTAGTGCTTCAGTTCTTTGGCTGATTAAAAAGCTGTAGTTTTTAACTGTTTCTCCCTCCAAAAAAAATAAAACTTTATCACTTTAACTAACCAGACCAAAAAAAGAAATAAAAATAAAAAAACACATAGTGATTAGAGACTAATTACTTTTTGCTGATTAAAAAAGTTAGAATCTTTAAGCTTAGAATCATAAAACCATAAAATTAAATGGAAAATAAATCATTTAAAAAAAATATCTGTTAAAGAAGAGGGAAAAATTGGCCAAATACAGAGTTTCTATCCTTTTCCTTCATTTTCTGAGCAACCATGCAGAGGGTAAATGAATTTGAGAGAAGAATCCTACCAGGGAGTGATGGAGACGCGAAATTGAAGAGATAATGAGATTTTGGAGGCTAGACTTCCCGCGAAAACTGACATTTCGAAGTTTGATTTTCAAGTTACTTTACAGAACAATTTCTAAACCCTAATGTAGAAGAGGGGTAGTTTGTTTAAATCGCGCGTAGGGCCGTTTTTTTTATAAGCGCGTGGAAGATGACTTTGTAAGTTGGTGCAGTTAATTAACGTCCATGGCGGGAAGGAACTTATTATTATTATTATTATTATTATTATTATTATTATTATTATTATTATTATTATTATTATTATTATTATATTTGGATGGGTCTCATTTCATTTTAATTCTTTCTACAGAAATATTATAAATACATGAATGCAAAAAAAAATTCATAATTTTAGTGTGAGAAAATGATGTTTAGGCACTTTTTAATAATATAAAAGAGATGCAAATTATAATGGTGTCATATCTATAAATTATATAAAACAAATTCATATATAAATAATTATAAAGTACAAATTATATATTGTTAACTCTTATAGCTTATAGTGGAGTGTAATAATGTATTTTTATTTTTTTTAATTTAGTCTTTAAACTTTGTATTTTTATAATTGAGCCCTTCGAACCTAACCTAAATCAATATCAAATTCCATGTTATTTTAGCAGGAAAGGTTAAATTGAAAAACAAAAGATTGAAATAAAAAACATGGGTAACATGATAGTGGCTTTGAAATTTATTTTAAGAGATTATTTCCATCCCTTGTCTTTTTTAATTATCGGGTGATTTGTACATAAATTTTTTTAATTTATTTCTTTTTTTAGAGGAGAGAAAAAATCATCATTTGAGAATATCTCAGCCACCAAAAAAAGCTTTGATTTTTTAAAATAAAATAAAATAATATAGTTTAATAAAAAATAGCTTAAACTAGATTCTAAATACACAGTCATATTAAAATAGAATATAAGATTCGGTCCATCCATATTACTGCTAGATTCAAAATAGTCAAAATTATAATAAAATAAATTGCATGTACCTTTAAATGGAAAAAATTTCAAGTAAAACCAGTGATTTTCAATCAAATGATTTACTCCATTTCTTTAACATTTTGCAATTTGATTGTAAAATGAAAATAGGTAAATCAATCCATTTTTCTTTATCCAAACAATATTGTTTTTTTTTTTTTTTAAATTAAGAACATCATAATTTAGGATTCAAAATGGAGGCGGTTGAGCTATCAGGTAAGCTGGGTTTTATAGCTATAAATGAATCACATTCCTGACCTGGAATGAAATACAACTTTGTGCAAACAGAAAGGTAAGAGAAAAGCATGTTTGATAGTATCCATCAGTGATTTGATTTCAGCAGCATTGATGAAACCCACAAAATTGGAGAAGGAAAGTTGATTTTCTTTGTTTTTGAACGTAGAAATGTTTCTAATAGAACAGCAAATATTAACAGCAGTTTAATCAAATATCTGATCATACCCTCCCTACTCATATTTCCAAGCATTTATAACATGGAAAAACTCTGGTGTTGAAGAAGACCTTTCCTTTGGTGAATCATACATTCCTCCATCATTTCCTCTGCAATGTCTGCCATCTCCAACTTTATCATCGCCACCTTCTTGTGCTGCTGGCTTCAGAATGAACAATCCATGACTTGTGCTGGAGCCACTGAACAACCAATCATGAACATCCCAGAAAATTTGCACCCCAACATCATTCACTTTCACATTCTCATTGCCTCTAAATCTCCAATTCAAATTCATTACTCGAATCACCTCGAATCCATCTACGGCAATCCCCATTTCAGGATCACCTAGTCCTGACAAAGAAAACTCAATGACAAGGTCATGTTCTGTCTTGTCTTTCTGGAACATTGCTTTGGCGCAAAATGATCTCTTCCCATACACATTTTCTTTCTTGCACAGCAATATAGGTTCTGTCAATGATGGTCTCCTTTTGGTTCTTTTTAAAGCATCCATCTTCATATCTCCAAGCAACAAAACCACCTCTTCATTGTAGACCAAAGCCACATAGTAATCTGATAAGGGCTCAGCATGGCTTGAGAATTTCGCTTGTCGAAAATCCCAGTAAACATCTACTCTTTTTCCATCTACTTCAAAAGATTTTAGACCCTTTTTCCCCCAAAACTGCCAAGTCTTTATATCAATTTTGCAAGTGTAATGATTTTCATCCAAAGGGTTTTCTACACTAATGCTAAGAGAACAGTACATAACATTTTTGCTCCATGTAACTGTTACATTGCTGCACAATTCTGCTAGCTCCACCGTGTAGATGTAGGTGACAGAGATTTGAGGAGATTTGTTTGCTGTCTGCTCCTCGGTTTCTTTCTCCGTGGATGACGGTTTCGGATTGTTAGTTGGCTCAGCTCCTGGAAGATGAGCAAACATAATGTAAAATGTAATGAATGCCTTCTATTTCGACAAATTAGGCCTTCAGCTTGCAGATGTTGTGATGTAACAGGCTACACATTTCAATCTTGATAAAGGGATCAAACGCCAAAAGCAGCTCCTCTGCAGCAATTAATGATTGTTTCAATGCACATGAATTGGAAAACTACCTGCAAAAAGTCGAAAAACATCATATTAACATAGGTCGTATGTCCTCAAAAGAGATATCAATCAACTTTCTTAAGAAATTTAAAACCATGCAAGCTTCCTTTAAGAAACACAAAAAGGGTGGTTACCTTGGCCTAATCGGCATTCACAGACCAATAATCACACGTTGAATCAAAATGTTTAAGAGACAGATTAGAGACCTTGTAAGGAATTTGAAGGAATCAAAATATATGTTGCGGGAGGCACAGGAGGTAACGGATATGGAAACTCATGAATTCTGACATCAAGAAATGATTAGCTAACTTAGAGAAATGCAACTAATCTGAGGCTGTCAAAGAAAAGACGGAAACATAAATTATTCCTCTGCAGTTTTAACTGAAAGTAGATGTTGTCCATCAATATTAAGCCAAGTTGTTCAGTTAGCTAAATTTGGCCAAGACTGGTACCACCTCAGCAGAACTTTGCAACTATTTTTAGCAAGTACAATTTTTTCTCAAAATTTTTCTGTTGGTGCCCTTTGGTTTATTCCTTGATATTCTTATTCTTCCAACAACATGAAACCATAAAACTTCTTTTCTTCTATTTGTCTCTATCTCACGTCAGAAAAATATAAGATTTTCTTGTAATTTATACGATGAGAAGTTAAAAATAAACTCTCAAAATTTTAGGCTTTTTTTCCTTTAATCATAAGAATAAATTTTGATAATTATCTGAATTAACTTTGCATTAATTTTGATTTAAAAAATCACATAAAAAAGGTTGAATGAAAGATGTTCTACAAACTATGCAGTACTTCTTTTACCTTTATATAAAGAGTTTATGGGTTTGTTTTCATGGTTTGTAGACCTTGATTAGGAGTGCAATTAATGATTAAGGTGTTGGTGTTGAAATCTGTAAAGGCTAATTGCAATCAATTCGTTTATTTAAAGTGATGCGCAATAAAAACTTTAAGAAGAAATTTAATATGTATTTGCTACATCTTTTAGTATTAAACTAATCCATAGTGTTATAGAATGCAAATTACACCTACTTAAACCAAATGAACTGCTGGACATGCAGGCAAGTAATTCACACTGACAAAACCCTTGCTGTAGAATGATCAGTGTAAGCAAGCACAAGAGCACACAGAAGATGTATATCCATAAGAGATGAACATTAGTACCATGACATGTAAATTACAAGAAAATTTGCCTTAGTTTAGGATATGTGGAAAGGAAGTCATCCGGACTAACATCCTCAAAATCCTCTTAAAAGAAGATGAAACCAGTATTCAAACAGAACAGTCACTATACAACATGTGGAAAATATATCAATGGAAGTAAATTCATCCTATATATTCTGTCAATCCTCAAGGTTAAATCACTAACTTTCCGCGAGGAGTAGATCGACTCCTTCTGAATTCAGGCATAGATGTGTTTCCACCTTCTTTCACGGTATGAGTTACATTATTTGGAAGCTTGTTTTCAAGTTTTCCAGATATTAAGGGTTCCACAACTTGGACAACTCTGCAAATCATTGACATTTCTAGTATTATTAACACAAACATATAGATATACAAAGGTTTACAAGAAGGGGGGAAATCTTATTTGCGTTAAGGTTTCAAAAAGTACAATTGGAATCATACCTTGGTTCGAGATTCTGAGAGTTCCTTGATAAGTTCCTCTGAAGCTTCTTCACCTTTAAAACACCTATTGTTGGAGACACAGGAAGAAGGTGCTCATTTTCTGGCTCTGAAAAGTCGCTCTTTCGTGGCTCCTCTATTTTTTCACCAGCATATATATGAGAGAGCATTGTTGTCCCAACATCAGATTTATTGAACTTTGCAGGAAGCTGATACTTTGCCTTAACCTTGCTTTCATTTTTTCCTTTTCTAATGCCTCCTTGTCTTATATTAAGAGCTTGTCTAAACTGCTCCTCATCATGTTCTGGGTATACTTTCCTGGTGCTAACCCTTTGGAAGTTGTAAAATGCATTGGAGATGTTATCCTGCTTCACCGCTTCTTGTGAGCCTTTATATGGACCCTTTGAGCTGTTATCTGCTGATGGGATTACCGGAATTGCAGCAATGGATTTGTTGATGGGCACTCTAGCTGGAAATGGTACTCTTTCAACTGGCTGATTCTCAACTGTCTCCTTGACCCTGCTTCTAATGTGGGCTCCTCTATCTGTTGAGATTGATCTCCTGACAGGAGGGGACTGTGATCTTGGTTTTGTGGAGCTCGCTAACATCTCTTCGCCTAGGAATGGAATCCTTGGTAATGTTTCCTTGTCTGTGAGTGAAGAAGGGAACCTTGATCTCCTTTGCTTACCCGAGGAACAACTTCTAATCTGAAAATCAAGATCATCCACCCCAGGATATTCCTTGAGAATAGAAGTAACCAGAGATTGCAACAAAGAAAATAGTCTCTTGTTTTATTTACCTCTAAGCTTTTAGTGTCGTCATTTGACCTTTGAGATGTCTCAGGTTTGAAGTTGGCATTTGTACCATATCTTGGCACACTGAAAGGAGAAACTGCTCTTGTTCTTTGAGATTCTGCTGTGCTTCTTGTACTACCACCTTTGATTTGCTCGATTTCTGCTTCCTTTCTCTCCAGTGTTTGTTTAAGATTTGATATCTAGACATGGAAATAAACATCAGATAAACTTCCCTTATGAATCAAATATTAAAAGAACAGCACAAAGAAGTGGAGAAAAGTAAAAACCTCTTCTTTCAGCTCTCGGATTTCGCCGGTTTCTTTGTTCGATTTAGCTGCCCCAAGCTCTATAGATGCAACTCTTTCAGCAAACTTCAGTGTGCTAATTGTCTCTCCAATGGAATTAAGTTCAGGATTTATATGTACAAACATCAATGTTTTAGCATGCCCACCTAAATATGGAAACAGATAATAAGAAGAGATGAAACAAAGGGAAAAACATCTGAGAGGAAAAGGTTGCTTGATATGATCAGAAGAGCACCTAAAGAATCCTGTAGAACTTGTGTGAGTTTGCTATTTCTGTAGGGAACATGTGGACTCTTCTGTGCAAGAGCAGAGATGACATCTCCCAAAGCGGAGAGAGATCGGTTAATATGTTGAGCTTCTTTCAATCTTTCACCAACAGCTTCTGATTTATCCACTCTTTCACTTCCAGCTAAATCCACTAGATGCAGGCAGCCTTTAAGAATTGATCCAGAAACCAACTCTTTTCCATAGACATGAACTGTCAAAATGCTGTGGCAAGCCAGAACCATCACAATGAATACTTGGAAGAGTGAATTTTAAACTCCGCTAGAAATAAATCTTTCTACCTATGAGATCGACTGCTTCGCTCGTTTAGAGCAGTTGCACCAACGGCACGATTTCTGTGACCAATTTTCATTAGATCAAGAACATCTTGGGTACTTGAAACTGGAATCCAGCTTGCATCAGGCACATTAAGTCCATTCAACTGAGAGTTGTTACGTATGTCTAATGTAAGCATAGTTAAGGCAAATCAACTCGTACAGGCATAAAACTCATCTGAGATTTTATATAAATCCTGTAAACAATCATCATGCTATGAAGCTAAATATATATGAAGTCAATTTTGAAGGATATCTTCTGTTGGAGCCATCACTGACTAACAGGTCTCTCACTTGTTCATTATATATCTCTATCATCTGAACTCCAACTTCATACTTAATGACATCTCCTCTTGTCTTTGAAATCTGAAATAAGTCACGCAGAGCTCGATAGTTCACACCCCATGTTTCTTCAGAAGTCAAGTCAGGGCCACTCTGTCAAAAATCAAAAAAAAAAGAAGAGCTGATGTGAATAATTACAGTTGCTGAAAATGTTATCAGCTAATAAATCAAAATCAATGGTATACCATTGTATATGTCTTCCCTGATCCGGTTTGCCCATATGCGAAGATGCAAACATTATAACCGTCTAGAACTGACCGGACCAACGGCTGAGTGTCCACATATATTTGTTCTGAAAATGAAAAAAGAAAACCATTAAAATTTCAGACAACCTGTGGATTAACAAGAAAGCATAGCTATATTTTTTTTTTCTCAAAGGCCCTTTAACAAATAATGGCCTAAGACTTGGTTCCATCATGAAGAGTTACAGAACCTTGAGTGATCACCATCACACAATTCTGCTACAAGAAAGAGATCATACCTTGAGTAACATTTGATCCGAATACTTTGTTGAAGGAAAACACCTTTCTTGCTTCTTTCCCATTCTTAAGAGGATTAACAATCATGATATTTCCGTTTTCCCCAATATAGTCGACAGCAGATTGCCTGTTCGATTGCCCTGGTAAGAATGGCCTGACTCTACAATAGACCCTAATTGTTCCTGCTCAAAAAAGAAATCTTACAATCTCATAAAACTAATGAAGTTTTTAACTTAAATAGAACACAAAATAAGAAGTGGCCACCTTTAAGGTCTTGTACTTGATTGTAAAGTTGCCGATTTTCCTCTAAAACTTGATGATAAGTAGAAGATGCTACTTCAAGGTCCCTGATATGATGCTCTGAGGTAATGAAAGTCAGAATGTTTCAAGGTAAAGAACACCAATCTAAATAAGTAAGGAAGATTCACTGATTAACATGAGAAATTTTAATGTTCTCACCAAGCCTTCCGACTTCTTCCTCCCAGCCTGCTTGAATTTGTTTCACTTGTTGCCTCGTATCTTTGTAATGAAATCTTAGCTCCTGTAAGTATCAATTATGTCAATATAAACAAAAAACATATCATGGAAAAGAAGTAGGTGGTTTTTTGAAAGACTGAAGGCGTAAACTTATACTAGGCAAACATTCAAACCTCAAGCTGTTTCTGATGAAGATCGATTACTTCTGCGTGGCCAGAAGAGTTACTAACAATATGCCGAATAGTTTCTTTTTTCCCTCCACATATGCAAAACTTGGAGAAATCACTTGAACCCACACTAGTTCTTTGTGTAAGATATTGGGAAATGGCTTCAATGAATTCAGTCTTTGATAGGCAACCAATATCGCCCTTCAAGATTTTCTTCAGAAATAGTCCAAGCTGCAAGTAGTGGTAAGAAGAGGCCATTACTTGTTATTTCAAGGCAGGAACACATTGGACTTACTGACATATTAGTCTTAGGCAATCATTAAATACATAGAATTGAAAAGAGCAGTAAGACTCCGAAATTCTTATTACCTGTGTGCCCTGAGAAACAAGCAATGCTGAGAAATCCTTAACCACCTTGCTGAGCAAAGCATCTACTACCTGAAAGTTTTCACCCATATAATCACATCAGATATATAATGATGAACTGACAACAAAACTGTGTAGTTTTTTCCATTGTCGGATTTCATTCCCATATTGGATAGCTTGTACTCAGGTCTGACTGATACAATTATATACATATATAAACAGACTCAAATGGGTCTTACCTACCATTCCATTCAAAGGTAGCTCTTCAATCCCATTGCTCTCCTTAAGGTAAGCTTGAAGAAGTCTGAGTCCAAAATGATCGAAAAGAAAGGCCAGAGCATTGGCAGTTTGGGTTTCTTCAATTGCGACCTCATTAGAAAGATGAAGAAACTCTAATAGTTGTTCATATTGGGATGATTCAGATTCATCAACAGATTCATCAGCACTTTCACTTCCGACCAAAGAAGATGGCAATTCCTTTGGGAAAGATACGATTTTAACAAGCCCTCCATATCTCCACACCCCAATTCCACCAGCCTGCTTCCACTCATAATATCCTTTCAGGCAGAGAATGCAATCTACAACCTTACTCGATGAACCTCCCTGTATCCAAGATTTTAAACACGAAAATCCTTACTAGAAGAGACATGGGACAATAAATAAAGCACAACAGGTGTATGGAGGTTAGAGTTCCACCACTTATGCTACGAATAACTGTAATGCTGAATGGCAGATATATGGAAAACTAGACCTTGATTGGCAAATTCCAGTGAACATAAACCAGTCTAGAAGGTATTTTGGGAGAATCACAGACCTTTTCCAAGTCAGATGCTTCAAAAGTCAAAAGCTTCATGTCTTTAACAGCCATCAAAAAATTCCTCATGTTCTCAAAGTACTGAATTGCAGACTGTGCTGCTCCTTCTGTTGACTGCACTGTGAGAATCGTATTGTCCACCACCTATTTCAATTTCGTAGATGAAACAAAACTACCATCAACATCAGAAGAAACATTTAAGATTTTATCATAATTATTCCAGCAGAATATTTTTAACTCGTCTCTAAGTTCATAGAAATTATCGAGTCCCGATTATAATTATGCACTTGTCAAAGTAGAACATATGCCAGATTCATCCATGAATGCTGATAGCCTAACATTGTCAATGCAGGCTTATTTCTAGGAAAAACAAATTATGCATATATCAATACCAATACTGATGCAGGGTTTGAAGAAGCTCGTACCTTGAGAACAGCACCGGGATTGACTTTATTGAGGACATTGCAAAGAATGAGGCCATTTCTTAGTGCAAGGCAAAACTCTTCCTCTGAGGGTTCTTTGGGCAGGGATCTTGATCCCCCTTTGTCCATTTGCCTCAGCCATTCTGCTGCTTGGTACCTTCTTGAAGCTGAGACATATGAACAATAGACATTGAAGTAAGAATTCCAAGACCATTTTTGCAATTAGCTTGCTACACTAACCTGTATCAAGTTTAATCCACAAAATGGGCAATAGTTTAAGGGAAAAAACTGAAATTTGACATAATTTTTCTACTATTTTTTTTTTTCAATTATCATTCATGATGGAGCTTGAAAGTGAACATGGCTGGTACTACGGTAACAAGTAAACCATGGTTCCCGTAACTCCCTGTTGTTCAACAAGTGAACTCCAGGCCAAGCTCATCTAGTTGTTTACACATTTCCGTACACAATATTATACAACCTTGCCTTTAAATTTACGGTCCTGAATACTAGAAATTGCTATGGATCGTATTCCCTCTTCTTCGGCACTATACTGCCCCACACTTCACTTCCAATTCCATAATTCTTAGCAGATGTATAAAATATGTCAGGGCATTGTTTTCGACAGCATCGGCAAATACATAATTCATCATCACTAGCATTTCAAGATATAAATCTTCTGAAATTCAAATCATGTGTTTTCTAATTCTAGTCTTTAGGATAGCATCCTCCCTGCTTTCTAGAGGAGAGTGTCACTAGGATAAATGTTCATCAGCTTCAAATTACACCTTTTCGGTGCAAGAAATGTTTTATATTGTGACAGAACATCAACGCAACAAGTTCCATGTTTTAGGCCCTGCTATTATTAGTTGAATGTTTCATTGCTTACACCAGAAAAAGGGTGATCATGAGGGTAGGTGTGGTTCCAAATATTCAAACTTCTGCACTAAAGAAAAGACTAATCTTCCGTTTCTTTCGGCTACCATAAACAAACGTGGGGCTGATTTGGACCCACTTCAAAACAAGTGATGAGCACCAATTTATTCTCGACTCTATGGGATCCCCCACATTCGGCCTTTCATCATGATATGCTGCACAATCTTTTTTAAAGCAAGTGATTATATGACCACTCGAAGATTTATAGCAAAAAATAGAGGACAAAATTAAATCCAGCATAGAAACTATGAAACCTGCAAAAGTGAGAAATCGAAGGAAGAATCTAAGTGAATTAGCTAGTGATGGTAAAATATGGAATGTTGAGAAATCTCACCTGCTTCTTCAGCTTTTCTTTGAGCTAATTCACGGTCATTAATAATCTCCTCGGTGTAAGAAGCCTCGTTGCTGGACATCAAACCCTTTAACCCTCTCAAATTCTTGCAAGGAGAGGTAAAAATGGAGCCATTGTTGGTTTCTTGAGGCATCTTTTTGCCTTGGTACTCTCACCAGGATGTACTACACTATTTATTTTTCACAGCGAAAAACGATCATAAAATTTCACAGAAACCTGATCAGAACACTTGAAAGAAGCTGGTGAGAATCCAAACCTGGAAAGTAATATTCCAATATTATTGGAGCAGCTAGTTTGGTAAGAAATCAACGCAATGCTCTTTCAGAAATAACTAAAACATGAACATTTAACAGGTAAACCAAAGTTGGTAAGAAAATTAATGCTAAAAAATAAAGAACATCTGACAAAACTGGAATCCACACAGAGAAGTGAGCAAGACTTGTAGATGGCATGTACAAAACTCAAGAAATGGCCCAGAATGAAGAGCCACACATGATCATCACCACCATAGAAAAGAAACATCAAGTTCTTACAAAGAAAAGTAGTAGACTTCATTAATCTCTACAAGGCTGTACCTTTAAAGGGTCTTCCTGAAATTAATCCAGCAAACTCAACAACAAGTGTAGGAGGTATATAAACGTGGAGCAGCAGATCCAATCTAGTTATCCAGATGAAATGGAGAGTGAAAGATGCAAGGTAATGTGTAGTGAATGAGAGATCTTTCAAAAATAACGTAAGCCAGGCATTAAATGCCACTGCCTCACAAGCTTGAGAGCACTGGAAGAAGAAGAGAGAGTCTGTATGCTCGTGAAGAGAAAATACTTTAGAATAATAGAAATTGAAACGTTAGCGTCGCATCGCTCTTCTTTGGACCTTCGCCTTCTTGTGCATTGCTCTTTTCAATTTACTATTCTTTTCATAATAATAAATTTTATTTTGAAAATAAACAAAAAATAAATAAAATTACATAAGTCGACCCTACCGGTACCGGCTGATAAATCATTTTTAATCGAATTTAATTTAAAACTTGACTAAACTAAACTGACACGTAGTGGGCCCGGGTTTGATGACAGCAACGCTAATTACCATTTTATCCTATGCAAATATACAAAAACATAGTGATGTGTTTGACTTGAAAATATGCTGCCAGGTGGAATGCGATGAGAGCAAATTAGATGATGACAAGTGTAGTCATTTCTGGGGCCCCTAGATAGTTGGACTGGACGGCAAGATCTGGCCACAATGATGGCATGGATTGCTTTACAAAACTTTGGAATATGATTTTGTGATGACATTTATTTATTAATAATGTGACTGTGCCTTTCCCTCCCATGTGTCCGTTTTGATAGATGTGCATTACGCACCATGCAATGCTTCTGCACAGGATCATGAGCAGTGGATCCAGACCGTTCGATGATGTTCTTGTTGGTGATGATTAGGTTGTTTCGCTAACGATGAAAAGAGTGATTGATGGGTCCCCGTGTCCCTTGATGACATGAGATCATGGTTTTATTTCAACGAAGTTTCCAAAGACCACCGTTGTAATATAAATGTTTTTATCTTTACTATATATATATATATATATATATATATATATATAAATATATACATTTTGGTTAAAGAGACAAGCATCCCATTAATTGTTTTCTAATAATTTTAGAGTTGATTTATATATTTTTAAAATATAAAATAAAGATTAAACATGTTTTTTTTCTGGGATAATAGCTAAACACTGTTTAGCTTCAGCCATAAAACCTTAGCTTCATTATTTTATTGTTAACTATTAATTTATTTTCTGTCAACCGTATCCTAGTGTTTGGTGAAGAAAATAAAAGCTGGTGGGAAACGACAGTAGATTCTCCTTTGGAAATTAAAGCACAAATTACAAATTTTAAAAGTAATTTTGTCGTTTTGTTATATAGTAATTTTTTTTAAGAGATATTCTTCTATCATTTCTTTTACCTACAATAAAGCTAAGCAAACACTAAATGATATATTGGAAATATAATTGAGATTTTTTTTGAAAGTATTTTTATTTTAAAATATATTAAAATAATATTTTTTATTTTTTAAAAATCATTTCTAACATGGGCTATAAAAAAAATTAAGAATTTGATAGAGAAACAAGCTACAAGATTTTACAACAGAATATTTGCAAATCAACGCATTTACAGTAAGAAAAAAAAAAATTTAAAAATACTTTTAAATAATCTTGATAGTTTTAAGATACATCAAGGGGTTATTATACTTTATTATATATATATATATATATATATATATAGAGAGAGAGAGAGAGAGAGAGAGAGATTGGTAGTCGTTGGCTATATTTTGAAAAGAAGAGGAGGCAAAGAGTGGAGACCTCCTCCATTTCAGAACGTTGGATCCCATAATTCAAATGATTGCAGAGCCAAACTTTCTTCTCTGTCTTTGTACGTTTTCTACCCCACCTCTCTCTCTCTCTCTCTCTCTCTCTCTCTCTCTCAAGCTGTATTATAGTTTGAATTGCTTTTCTTAGTAAAAGGGTCTCTCTTGGAGAAGAAGACTTCAACCATAAGCATGCTGGCGAATGTGATGAGATGAATCACGGGAGGAGATCGTGCATGAGAACACGCTAATGGAAGAAAATACTATGGGAATCGCAAAACACGGAAAATAAAGAAGTTATTTTTAAAATAAATTGATGGGCACAATTTATGATTCGATGGTTTCCCTTCGTTGACAAAAAAAGAAGAAGATCAACATGATTGTTTTTGCTTAATTGGATACCTTTATTATCATCAATGGCATGCTTTCTCTTTTTATTTTGTGAATGGGCTAGGTTTTATTGCATGTAGAGCGCATACATTTTTTATATGTATATAAATAAATAAATAAATAATAAAATTTAAGCTGTGTTTATTAACGTGGAAAATCCATCTACTTCCAAAAACAAACCTCAATTATAAATACCCACATATTGCCAAAAATAGGAAGTAGCCGTTGTTTATTTTTCCAGCCATTAATGGACTGGCCCACTAAAAGTTGATGAGCCCAAAGTAGGATTTTTCAACCCGCTCTGTTGGGCTCTCTAGAATGGGAGCCGAATAGCCCAGATAAATAAGGCTGACAAATTGGCTACATATTTAAGTCAAGCTGATTGGTGTTCGTAAGAAAAAAAATGTCATGGCAAGATAGAAATTATGAAAAGAAAAAAAAACAAAACCTACCGGTTTCGGTTTGGTTTGGTTTTTCATGTAAATTTTTTTAAAATAATACATTATTTTTAATGATTTTTTTATTTTAACAAAATAAATTCTTCTTCCATTTTATCAAAATGAAATCAGACCAAAAAAATTAAATCAAACTGGAAGAATAAAAAGATTATATATAATGTTTTTTAATTTAAACCGGTTCGATTCAGTTTTGATTTACTGAAATTAAATCAAACTGGAAGAATAAAAAGATTATTTATAATATTATTTTAATTTAAATCGGTTCGATTCAGTTTTGATTTACTGAATTTAGCCTTAAGAACTTAAACCAGACATAACTGGAGATTTTTTAAAATGTTTTAATAGGGTTTTTTTAATGATTTTTTTTTCTATTAATATTTTCAATTTAATCATATTTTTTATAAAAAAAAATCCTGACCAAGAGCATTGCTGTTGGCCTCAATGTTTTGAGGATGCAAGTTTTCATAGTGTCCATACAAATGTGAATAATGGAAAAACATGAGCGTGAACAGACTTCCATCTCTTCACGTTGCTTGATGTCCACTTGCGGTCAAGCTGTCTCTTTCTAAGATTCCTGCATCCCTTTAAAGGGATTTTTGTGAATTTAATTCTGATTATTTTAAAGTGTTTTTTTTTAAAAAAAAAATAAAAGATAATAATAAATTAGATTTTCATGAAACATTATCTTGAACACAATTCCAAATCACTATGTTTTTCTAGCACGACTTTCCCATTTTAATTTCATAAGGAAAAGAAGGAAAGGGATAATTATTAATCACCACCGTCCATTAATTAGATGACCTAGATATAATCATTTCAAGATCAAATCAAATCAAATCAAATCAAAAGATAGATAAGCTTAAACAAAAAAAAAACAAAAAATTTCAAAATCAAATCAAATTAGCTGTACTAAGACCATGCTCGGAAGAAGGGAGGTGATATTTGCTTTTTATTTATTTATTTTTTTAAATGAGGGGCTAGAACACTATTTTTCTCGCTGCCAGATAAATGCTGTGTTGTTTTAGTTATTCTCTCCACCATAACCATACCATTTGTGTGTTTTCGCTGTCTGGCCATTACCCCCACCACCATGGACGGTGAATCTGTGCTCCTTTTCTGAACCATCATTTTCGAAGAAAATCAAGTTTTCGGTGGGAATAACCAGACTCTGGATGGTCATGGTTGCTTGGAATTGCGGGGGTGAAACTTCCCATGTTCTTCATCCTGTGATTTATTCAATTTTGCAAATACATTCAGAATACAACTTTATAAATCAACTCCTATTTTTTAAAACAAATGCCTTTTCCCCCCTGTTTACACCAATTTAACATTCATCATCGTCATTATTTATTTATACACCTTTTCTATTAATTTAGATGTCTTGAAGTTAATAATCATGTAAACTTTTAATTATCATCATATTAGCAGCCATAAGGATAGAACTTGAAATCACAAAGGAGCGAATCTTTTAGTTTCAACGTCTTGTCACTGAACCATCCACTGTATTGTTCACTTTTTATATGTATGTGTAGGGGGGAAAGTACACACACAAAGTGTAATATTTGTAAGAGCTCGAGAAGATCGAGGTTTTATTCGCTCACTTGCTTCCGTTAAATATGTTTTTTGGGAGATGGGATTTTCTGGTATCCAAAAAAATACACTTGCACATGTTGATTTGATATGGAAGACAAGCTTGTTCTAACTTTTTATTTGTCTATATTGACTTTGTTTGTTTATATATAGATAGATATAGATATAGATAGATATAGATATAAAAAGCTATAAAAATGCATAAAAATAAAAAGAAATTTAACCTCACTTGACATTTACAGCCCGTTTGGTATTGAGGTTCAGCCGGAGGTTTGTAAAAAACAGTGGTACATCCCGTTTGGTTAAATAAAAAACACAAGTTTTGTGGCATGGGACCCACCAAAATTTTTGTCAAGCCGCAGGTTTAAAGAAAGCAGAAATTGCCAAGTGTGGGACCCACTTTTGTTTTTGTATAGCCATTGATCGTTGATCATGTTGCTCCACTGAGTAGTCACTTTGGTTTGAAAATGGAAAGAATAATATACGGATGAACTTCATAAATTATTTTAAATTTGTTTTTTATTTAGAAAAATATTAAAATAATTTTTTAAAAAAAAATATCAAATATTTTTAATTTAAAATAATATAAAAATTAATAAAAATATAAATAATTTTTACATAATATATGTTTATTAATATAAAAAATATATTTTTAATTTTAAAATAATCTAAAAATTAATTAAATGTTATATAAAAATCTTGGTAACCAAACAAAAAAAGAATTTCCAACCTCAACCACAATTTTAACCAAACACTTCACTGCTTATTTTAAACCACAGTAATAGCGCTTTTTTTAAAACTGTTTTTTTCAACCTCAACCACAGAAGCAAAAGTAATACCAAACAGACCCTTAAACTGATATGAGAATATATGTTTTTTTATATCAAAATATTACGAGATGGAAAGTTGTCATAAAAAGAAAAGGAAAGGAAAGGCATATCTCGATCAATGCAAAAATATAAATTGCTTTAAAAAGTTACATACAAGCAGCACACAAGGATAACCCACATCTCCGTCAGCCTGTTCTTACTAGAAAGAAACAATGGACCCCACGCCGATTCGTTGCCTGCGTGGATCCTCCTCCTCATTCTAATCCAAGACCACCAACCTTTCAAAATAGAGGTGACAGATGACGGTGGCTGGTGCGGTGGAGGAGAACTACTCTTAATGTATTTTACATTAAAATATATTTTACATCTCAATACCAACACACATAAATAAAATTAATTGTATTTTTTATCACATGCTTGGTAGAAAAAAAACTTTTTTTTTTATCTTTTATATAAGATATACTTGGTTAGTATGTAAGGATAAAAAGATAAATACAAAAGACATAAGATATACTTGGTTGGTATTTAAGGATAAAAAGACAAATACAAAAGACATAAGATATACTTGGTTAGTATGTAAGGATAAAAAGATAAATACAAAAGACATAAGATATACTTGGTTGGTATTTAAGGATAAAAAGACAAATACAAAAGACATAAGAAATACTTGGTTGGTATGTAAGGATAAAAAGATAAATACAAAAGACATAAGATATACTTGGTTGGTATTTAAGGATAAAAAGACAAATACAAAAGACATAAGATATACTTGGTTGGTATTTAAGGATAAAAAGACAAATACAAAAGACATAAGATATACTTGGTGAGTATGTAAGGATAAAAAGATAAATACAAAAGACATAAGATATACTTGGTTGGTATTTAAGGATAAAAAGACAAATACAAAAGACATAAGATATATTTGGTTAGTATATAAGGAAAACAGATAAATACAAAAGAGATAAGAATGAATATATAAAATTCATGTATTTTACGAATAATCTTGGAATAGATTTTCACGAGCCGATTTGCCCGCTCCGCTAGGCTTTTTTATCTATGTAGAAAATTGATTGATTATATAAATATTGTATTTTGTTATTTTAATATTTAATTAGTAAAATTGTAATTGATAAAATCTGTTAAAAATGGTTTTTTTCAACCAAAAAGTGATTGAATATTGCTATTGCAAAAAAACTTTTCATAAAATTTGTTAGAAAATTTGCTAAGAAGGTGAAATGATTTATTAGAAATTTGTTGTCACGGATACTTTAGTTAAAAAAAAAACCCGGTTAAAAAAGAACAACTGACTTGGACACCACGGTTACTAAAAAATAAAAAAAACATGTGAAAAAAGGTCACCGTTTCTTAAAAGAAAAAAAAAAGAGTCTAAAATATAAATTTAAATTCAAAGCCAAATTTTTTTTTTATAAGATTTATTCATCATATTATTATATTAATAATATTTTAGAATACCGAAATTAATTTTTTTTTGCAAGAAATCGTAGGTCATTTTCTCTCTATATATATATTTTTAGGCGATAATATTCAATAAATATTAAACACATATACTTAGTCTCACATACTATATAGTGTGATCGAAATGGGAAGTGATTCTTATATTTTTTTAATTGTAGATAACCTAGGTAAATTTGTAAAAAGAAGATGATGAGTTGCCTTTTTTCCCCAGTAATATTAGATCTGACACATTATAAATAAAAATATTGCAATTTTTTTTGAAAAAGAAATATAAATTTTTTGCGTGCTATAATTACTTATTTGCCGTCTAAAAAGAATAGTGTAGTCAAAACGGAAAGTGCCTCGTATATTTTTTAATTGTAGATAATCTAGGCAAATTTGCTTACCTTTTGTTTTTTTGAGTTGTATTTTTTCCCCGGTAATATTATATCTTAAATATTAAAAATCCAAATTTTTTATTTTTTTTAAGAAATAAACTTGAACAAAAGAGCACAAAATTAAAATTCAAAGCCAATTTTTATTTTATTTTATAAGAATCATTCGTCATATTATTATATTAAATATATTTAAGAATGCTGATATTAATTGTTTTCTTGCAAAAAATCCGAGGTCATTTTTTTATCTCTTTTTATACTTTTAGGCGATAATATACAATAAATATTAAAACATATAATAATGATTTGTTTTCCGTTTAAAAGGAATAGTATAATCGAGACAAAAGTGACTTGTATCGTTTTTTAATTGTAGATAACCTAGGTAAATTTGTCTATTTTTTGTTCCTGAGTTGTCTTTTATCTCCAGTAATATTAGATACAAAATTACTATTGCTATTATTGCAAAAACAATTAAAATTATCAAATTATCCCGAAAGAAAAAACACTCAAAAACATTAACAAAAGAATATATTATTATTATTATTATTATTATTATTATTATTATTATTATTATTATTATTATTATTATTATTATTATTATTATTATTATTATTATTATTATTATTATTATTATTATTATTATTATTGTGTTAATGATGAATAAAGAACATAAATAAATAAAAGACTAAAAAAATCATAATAACTTTAACAAAAGACAAAAAAAAATCAAAATTATCAGGAAAAAAAAATTCATCTAACTTGAAAATAATAACAATAAAGCAATAAAAAAAATAAAAGAAAGAGCACATAAAGAAATATAATTGATGATAAAAAAAAAATTATTAGCTGAAAAAATTATTTAATTTGAAAATTTTAAAAAATATATGTTCTACGTTGCGGGCTGAGTAAACAATTTTTATAGGATTTGCTGGATCAAAATAAAAATATAATATTTATATATGCGAAATTTAGTATAATAAAATAGCTCAACACACCCTACTATAACAATAGCAAAATCAAAGTCTGAAAATCTAAAATTATCATTGCTCTTACTATTAAAACAATAAGAATTATCAAATTATCCTGAAAAAAACAACACTCAAAAACATTAATAAAAGAGTAAGTAAGAGAAACAATTAAATTATTATTATTATTATTATTATTATTATTAATAATAATAATAATAATAATAATAATAATATGTTAATAATGAAAGAAACAAAAATAAATGAAAGACTAAAAAAATGCTAGAAACTTTAACAAAAGATAAAACAAAGAAATAAAATAAAAATGAAAGAAACAAAAATAAATGAAAGACTAAAAAAATGCTAGAAACTTGAACAAAAGATAAAACAAAGAAATAAAATAAAAATTATCCTTGCTATTACTGCCAAAAAAATAAAAATTATCAAATTATCCGAAGAAATTTTTTTTTTTTTATCAAAAAAGCAAGTAAGAAAAACAATTATATTATTATTATTATTATTATTATTATTATTATTATTATTATTATTATTATTATTGTGTTAAACACACTTATATATACATGGACAAAAGTAGGGGTTATTTTAGAAAATTTAAAAAATCGAAGTATAAGGGTTGAAATGAAAATCCAATATAAAGGGATTAAAATCAAAAATTAAAAGTTTAAGGGTTGACATGCAAATCATATTTATTAACATTTTCAATTAAAGGACAAATTTGCAAAAATGGAAACTTCTGTACCGAATAAATTCATCCTTTTCAATCCAATCCGGAAATTAAAAGAAGGAGGACCGCATTGAAAAATGGACATTGAATCAATTTCAATCGGAGGACCCAATCGAACTAAATCAAAACTTATATATAAGAAATCAGGAACAGAAATGAAATTGAAAAGTAAGGGACTGAAGTGCAAAGTAGGTAAATAAGGGGACTCTCCTGCACTTGTACGTGCAAGAGAGACAGAAATGTTGCCATCCGCTTTAACCGGCCTCCGGCGCGGCCACGGCCGTTCTGGGGTAAAACGCGCCGCGTGTAGAGGCAGACAACACGGAGGCGCACAGGAATAGACGCCGGTTGGACATTTATGGCCACTCTATGAGCCCGCACGCGCCACCTGAAAGGGGCGTGAGGCGGAATACCGTCGGTCGCGTGAACCGCACGCGCCGACAGTATTTCAAAAAATAAATAAATAATAATGATCAGTTACCGTTATAGCTCTGTCCCTAATTAATCAATTTTGTTTTATTAGGGGCTATAATCGTCTTTAGCCATTTAAAAAATATTAAAAAAAAAGGTTGCGGCGGACCGGACCGAACCAGACCGGTCCGTATGCGCGCAATTACGCCCTTAACCCTCAGCCGGAACCGTTGTTTTGTCTTATTACCGGGGCTAACATCGTTACTACACTGTTCATCAGAGGAAGAAAAAAAAAGAGTGGACGAACTCGCGCGACGCACGGACGACAAAAGTCCAGTCCACAGTGCACTGAGTCTTAATGCATAGTACCGAGGCCGAGCTCTTTTAGATATTAGGTAATATTTGAGATAACATTACCTTAAACCATACAATATATTTTTATATGAAAAATAAATTCATTTTTTCTTTAATTAAAGGCACAAAAGTCGGGCGCTGATGGGAATTTACAAGAATTCTCTTGTTTTTTTCAATCACTCGAGAATTGAAGCATTTGCCAAAAGAAAACAATCATGTTTATAGGATCTATTTACCGGTTGTTTTACGGTATGTCTCAAAAATTATTTAAAAAATATTTTTTTATTTTAAATTAAAAAAATGGTGTTTTTTAGATATTTTCATATGCTGATGTCAAAAATAAATTTTCAAAAAAATATTATTTTAATGTATTTTTAAACAAAAAATATTTTCAAAAATAAATTTAACAGCACATCAAACAACAATGAATCGACAAACGGCACTTGATTTTATTAATAGAATAAATAATATATAAATACATAGATTTTGGTGCGAATAATTAAAAGGATGGTCTAAGAATAATATTAAACAAAATGATATATAATATTAGTTAGAAGAATTTTCAAGTATAAAACTAAATTACGTAGGTCTTTTATTGTAGTTAGCATTGTTCATATATTCCCACAATATTACGAACCTCCCCGATGTATTTTAGCAATTCATTTTGATTCTCAAAACTTAATTTTATATGGTTAAATCCTATTTGAAAATCAATTGTTTTGGATTTCTTAATCAATGATGGAATTGAAAGAAGAAATACCAAAATAAAAAAAGACTCTAGGTATAGGTGACGTGCCATATATTGCAAAATAGATATACTTATATCCTTAAACGTTTAGAATAATACAAATTATACAATTTACATCCTTATATTTTTTTTAAATATGTATATGTATATTAAATGATAAATATTATTTATATATGTGTGTTATATATCAATATTAAGTTATGCAGATATCATATTGTATTGAAGAAAAATCTAAATATTGTACAAATATATTTCTAAAATATAAATATATTTTTGGGTTAAGTTTGAGCGGGTTTCTAGTTAAGTTTGACAATATTCATACCTTATTTATTATTCATCGAGTTAAAAATATTCATACTCATTTGAGCTTTGATTTTGTCAATATCCATCAAATTCAAATTAAATTGTCATCTTTATAAAAAAAATATTAATGAAGTGTTTTTGGGTTGAAATGACTTAAAATTTTGAGTGTTTTGGTTTTTTTAGATATATTGATCAATATCTATCTCTCAATTTTTTTCAATTATTTATTTTAGTTCTTCAACAAAATAAATCTGACTTATCGAAGATTAGCTGTTTTCATGGTGTCATTCTACTAATTTCAATAGTGTTGGTGCCTTGGGACAGATTTTCACTATATCACACTCCTATCAAATCTATTTAAGCTTTCTGGGATCAGATTTCAGTCTTGATTGTGGATTGCGTGATCAGGAGATTCACATCGGTTGGTTTATTAACATATATTTCTTGACTTATTTTATCATATGTATATATAAAAGACTTTTATTTGGACTTGAAAAAATATTTAGCTATAAAAATACATAAAAAAATGCATATATAAAAATTGTTTTTCAATAAAAAATAAAAGCATTTGACCAACGACAAAAGAAGGGTTACATCACTAGTTATTTTCTAGAACAAGGGTATAATAGACTGAGATCATATTGAAATTCAACTACTTTATGAAATCAAAACTATTTTTTTTCTTAAATAGGTAGAGAATTACAAGATCAATCTTTTATACCAAAATCAAATTATTTTAAAATAAAATCACAAAAATATTTATTATTCCATTGAATATAGTATAAATTTATTGGAACCCAAAATGATAATATTAATGAGAAAATTACAAAAAAAAAATGTTGCGATAATTATAAATATCCAAGCTATTATTTAATGACATAAATGATATATAAAATAATGAGAATATTTTTTTTTTCTTCTAAAAAGTACAAAGATAAAAATATACTTTGAAAATAAATTTTAATACTTTTAAAATAATAAAGACATGTAATCTGTATATTCATCGTCTTCGCCTTTTCCGTATCGATACAGTCAAACACTGCGGAGATTATATCAGAAGCTTAGACTTTGGTGCAAAGTCTCCCTTTATAAATACTGAAAAATCAGTTGTGTCTGAAGAAGCAATTCAGCCATATTAACACTGAAGCACTCCCTCCCTCCCTCTATCCTTCTGCTATTTTGCAAAAAAGAAGAAGCAGCATCACCAACCTCTTCCTAGTTCCTAATAATAATACTATCTTTAAACAGTAACACGTTAATATTCCAAAATAAATTATAAATCCTCTCTCACTGATCTGCTGGTTTCAGAGCTTTACACCAGGTACAATTTTTATTAATTGATAAATTATTTCTTGTTTAATTGATCCAATCTTTAATTAATTAAATTTATTATTTCTGATTGCTTTGTCTTCATTAACTGATCTCTGTTTTGTGTGGATTAAACTAGGTAAAAGAGTGATCCGTTGGTGTCATTTTGATGATTAATGTGATGGGGGATTGATTGTTTTTTTCAGCTCTCTAAGAGCTATGCTATGGAACTGAGTGATTGTTGTTGAATTAGAGAATGGAATGATTGATTTGGTTTCCCTTTGATGATTTGAAATGAAAGATTTTATCTTTATGTAAAAAGAGGGATTAATGCGAAAATTGGTTGAGAACAATGGGTTCTTTTTGTTTGTAGGATTTGTTCATGGATTCTAAATCAGTCGAGGATATGATAGAGGCATCATCAGGGGTTCATTTTTCTGGGTTTCATATGGATGCTTTGGAGATGAGAAATACAGAGGTGGGACAGCTGACAACTTCAGCCGCTGAAGAGATGTGTAGGCAACCCTTTGTTATTGGTGAGTCAGTGACTGTTCGTTTTGTAATTTTTCCTTTAGGTTGAAGCCACTAGCTTTTAAAATCTTTGATATAGGTTCTCAGTGAATTGTTAATGATCGGTGCATACTGAGAGGTGTTCTATGATTCTTTTCCTGTTTTATGGGATCTCCATCTCTTCAAAAGGAATCTCTTAATTTTTTCCCACTGGTATTGTATTTTAGCATGCCCATTGAGGTAGTGAGAAGACAACAGATTGGAGAGACCTCGTTTGCATTTATTGACCATCAGCACAAAAGACATTTTTGATGCCTATGTGCATGCAAATTGCAATAATGCATTATGGAACTGGTTTCATATTGGTTTGGCTGAACATGCGCTTGATATGAAACTTCTTCTTCCATTAGAAACTTCTAACTATTTCACTTCTACCTCTCAATTGAATATTTTTCAACGGCATTTATTTGAGTGCTTTAACCAGAAAATGAGAACAACAGAAGATATATAAGTACAGTGATCATAGCATATACATTTTAAGTGTGGAAAAAATGAGCCCTTTTGCGGTAATGCAACTGGAATCATCCAACTTAGGAAGGTGCATGGCAGGGATGATAAAAGAATGGAATAATCTTTTACCAAGTTTTGCTCTTAAAGTTTACCCAGAGGGTCAAGAAATAGGTGAAGCTGATTTAGGTTTAGATTTTAGGCATAGATTTGGCGAAGTAAATTAAAATAGGAGGGAGTTGCTAATAGAGAGAGATATGTCACAGAAGAAAAAGAAATCTTGAGTAGTTGTCATTTTAACTATTTTGTGGTACAGGAGTCGCTGGTGGCGCAGCATCAGGAAAGACTACAGTTTGTGATATGATCATTCAACAGCTTCATGATCAGCGTGTGGTACTTGTTAACCAGGTAATCACTCCCTGATTCTGCTCAAGTTTTGGAAATCAGATGCAGAAAGTTATTTCATTAAAAAAATTGACACCTTTCAGAGTTACAAAATAGAACAGTTGGGGTAAACTCCACTAACTGTATCCCCTTTTCAATTTTTAGCTTTACAGTTTGCTTTTTTCTGATCATGTTTTATTTTAATGGGTATGGGGTTGCCTATTTTAGAAAGGATCTTATAATGAAGCAAGCATATTATTAAACATTAAGCTTTTAGTCATAAAAGTTTGGTGCTATTATCAGGATTGATTCAATATACAAATAAGTATTGTTCATGGATGAAATGACAGGATTCTTTTTATCATGATCTGACCGAAGAGGAACTTACAAGAGTTCATGAGTACAACTTTGACCATCCTGGTGAGTAGACTTCTCTAAGATACATTGTGCTATTTCAGGGATCTTGGGTGTAATGAATAGTGAGTATTTCCTCTTACGGTGCTGTTAACCAAAATAAGCATGATTGCGTGGGGGTGGAGGGTTGGGTGGGGTATACTCATGAAAGCCAGAATAATGCTTTGCTAAAAAACATGATAAAATTTTGCTCTTTTATGTCATGCTTTCAGCTTCCTGCTTTCTCTTAACCATGAACATGCTGTAATGTTCATCTGTAGTGGAGGTATTAAGGGCAGAACTCTGGCTAATTATTTTGAGATGGTAGGGGTAAATTTCTTGCATGGTGAATGCTATATTTCCCTTTTAGCAAAATATTTCTCTCATTGCCAGATGCATTTGACACTGAACAACTACTATGTGCTATGGAGAAGTTGAGGCATGGGCAAGCTGTAGATATTCCAAACTATGACTTCAAGAGCTACAAAAACGTTTTTCCTGCAAGAAGGGTACAGTTTTCATATGGCCCCCTTGTCTTGTAAAAGATAAATCTCCTTGATACATGCCAAATCTTATTCCAGATATTTTCAATTCAAAGCTGGCTACATAGAAACTTTGGTTCTGTACCATCATAACAAATGTTCTGCAGAATTTTAAGATTTTGGTGACGGATTTGGTTGAAGGCTTTGTTTTCTATATGGATATATATTTTCCAGGGGCCATTATTTAGTGAGAAAGTCATTAGATTGTGACCATAAGGTTGTAAAAGGAGTTATGAGCAGCTGTTTCATGCAAATATGTTGAAGGTAGGACCATTTCAAATCCCCCCTTCTTGGAGTCTGGGACACTGATAGGTGGGACCTTAATTGGATAGTGGTAAATGTATTGCTTGGCTCTTATGTTCACATGCTACTTGTAAAATTCTTAAGGTTGAGCAAGATTGTTAGTGAAGCTATAAATCTACTTATATCTAGATTTTTTGGGTTTTGCCTTGTGTTATTGTGGGTTCTGTGGCATATGTGCTCAAATATGGATTTTTATGGAACAAAGGCAGCATGATCTAGCTCAAAGATAATGGAATTTATATTTCTAAGCAAAAAAAAAAAAAAGTCGAAAAACTAAAGGGAACAATAATATATTATGATTGTATTATACTAATTGCATGATTGGATTCCTCTTTTGTCTGTCTAAACAGTATAATTGTATTATACTGTTTTTGGGCAGTGACCAGGGTGTACAGATGTGATTTTTGATGCGTAGCTTCATATAATCATTTGTGGACAAATGCTTTCTTCTATGTTTCAGCTGTACATGCCATGTTATACTTACCAGTACACTACCATATCCATGCTGAAATTTCCGTACACAATATTTGAATACTTCTTCCATGGTCTCTTTGTACAACATTTAGTGGCTGCACTCATGGAATGTAAATCCCATGTTTGATTCTTCAACATGCATCACATTCTGAACTCTCATTGCTACAAATATTTTGCAGGTCAATCCTTCGGATGTTATAATATTGGAAGGCATTCTTATTTTCCATGATCCTCGCATTCGAGAGCTGATGAACATGAAGATATTTGTTGATACAGGTTATTTAGTTTTCCAGCTATCTATTTGGCATCACTTTATTATTTCTTAAGGGGCTTTACTATTAAGCATTTTAATATATATTTTTTAATCATTTTATAACAATTTCACATCATTGCTCAGTCAATTGAGGTGCACATGGCATGCATGTAGGTCACAAGTTCAAATCTTGCATGTGTCTGGCATGCTAATAGGGCTAGGCACTGGCTTGACCCTTTTTTATCCTTTTTTTTTCTTTGGTTTTTTTGGCTCTCCAAATGTTTTTTACTAGTTTCACATACGATTCAGTTTTGACATGGTTCTTGATACCATGATAAATTTAATTTGGATTTTAATATTTTTTTTCCCAGTATTATGCATCTGATATAAAAATAATCCTACTAATAATAAATTGTTCATGAAAATTCAATTCAAATAATTTATTTATTCTGAAAATCTTTAAATAGATTTTTTAACATGATTTTATCATATTTATGATTTTATTGGCTTTCAAGTACACATAAAGTATGTACATGCTATTTTGTATTTTTTTCTTAAATTGTTTTAACAATCAATTTTTTTTTTTTAACAGAAATAATGATTCTAGTTAAAAAAAAAAACTTGCATTTGCTAAGATAAACAAGAAATATATTAATAAGAAAAATTATCTTGAGTGAAAAAAAAAGAAATTTCAAAACTATTGTATTTTCAAGTTTCATAACAATATAAGAATTCCCTGAGACTTGAATTATTTATGTTTAAATTTTTTCTGGTCCCTCCGCATCGCAGTGCAAGCATACAAACTAGTATAACCTATAGGGGGGGACCTTGATGGAAGATGTGAGAGTTCATAAAATGTGTCTAGAGCTTTTGTGACATATTATATTTAAGTTGTGGCCTTGAGGAATATCACAATCCTTTTCAGTATCTCAGATTATCTCAAGCAGCAGTTGTTTTTTTTCCCTTAACAAGATGTTTACACATGCCTGACTTTCCGTGTTCCCCCCATTACAAAACATGACAATTTTATGTTGTTTCAGTTCTTCGACATGTTTCTGCCATTTTTCTTTTCATTTTGTTTTGGAACCAATAGGTTCTGATGTTCCTTATAAAATGATTCAATATACCACACAAATATAACTTATATGTAGCACTATTACTTGACATTGTTCAATTTTCAGCGCAGATGCTGATGTACGTCTGGCAAGGAGAATAAGGCGTGACATTGTTGAGAAGGGTAGAGATATTGCCACGGTACTTGATCAGGTTAGTGCCTTTTTATTTCGTAGGTTGAATCTTGAACTAATGGGGGCCTAAAAGTTGAATTATTCTTTATTTTCTTGCATTATTCTCTAGTTTTATAGAAAGTAAAATCCAGGGAATCTAAAATTTCCCCTTTTTGGTTGTTAAATGTGCTGGAAAAAAAACGGGAAAATTGATGCAGAACTTCTATGTTTTATGGCCTGTCCCCAATCAATTTCTTCAACTTAGAGCAAGTGAGGTTTGGACAAGAGATAGGAAGTAATTTCCTACAACTCCCCCTTGTTCTTCCCTTTTCTTTTTTCTTAGTTTCTACTCATGATATCCCAGAATGATTGTCATTCTTCCTTTCTCACCTTTAGCATGGTAAGAAATGAGTCCGTTTGTAATCTCACCTTCACTTTGTTGACTCCATCTTTAAAGAAAAAATTCAGTTTCCTTTTCATTTACTATTATCAACAACACATGACCTTTATGTATGCTTTTTCTTTTTTACTTTTGAATTAAGATACTTATTTAGTGATCAAGATAATCTTAAAGTAAGCAAAACAATACAAAACCTTTAATATGCGTGAGCTATTATTCATCTCTTCTATTAGGCTATCATGGTGTGTGGCCTTCTGTGGGAATTAAACATAATTATTTTGATGCAGTACTCAAAATTTGTGAAGCCTGCTTTTGATGATTTCATACTCCCAACAAAGAAGTATGCTGACATCATCATTCCTCGTGGAGGAGATAATCATGTAGCCATTGATTTGATTGTGCAACACATTCGTACGAAGCTTGGCCAACATGATATGTGTAAAATATACCCAAACTTATATGTCATTCAATCAACTTTTCAGGTATGGCATCCTACTCACCAATCTAACCTAACAAAGGGATATGTATTCTAATGGATATCTATGGTAATCTTGATTAAGCAGCATATCTTACCAGCTTTTCTGGTTGTGTACTGTATTGTTGTTTGCTTCTTTGCTTATTTAGTTCCAACAATTCTTGCCTATCTCATGCAGATACGTGGTATGCATACCCTAATACGTGATTCTCAGACAACAAAACATGACTTTGTTTTTTATGCTGACAGGTTGATTCGTTTGGTGGGTTTATATTTTATTAATTAGTTTGTGTGAAGGGTATTTTAAAAAAAAATATTTAGCTTGAGAGTCAATATAATGACCTTTTCTTTATTCAGTTTGTTCACTCATCCAATCTCCTGTTATGCACGCCAGGTTGTTGAACATGGTCTGGGACATCTACCATTCACAGAAAAGCAGGTGACCACTCCCACCGGTAAGCTGATGCTACTGTTCAACTTTAGACTATTCAGGTCTTGATTTCTAGTTTACTTTTACCTGGTATTTATTTTGTCAATGAGAGATGAAATCTTGGAGAAATAGTTGATGTTTATTCTGCTCATAAAAAGGTTTATACTTTCATTTTACGAGATACTTATAACATGGATAATGATCATGTTGTCACCCTGGTAACCGAACTTGTATTACTTGTGATGGTGCGTTTGTAGTTGCAGGATTAGGCAGATGACTTACTCCTACTCATTTCATACTCTTTAAGTGATGGGTTCATATTTCTCATCTGAGCTGGTTGTTTTTTAGTTTTGTAACTGTAGCTGCTCGGATCTTACTTTCACCACATTTTCTTCATGTGTGATGCAGGGTCTGTTTACACTGGTGTGGATTTCTGTAAGAGGTTATGTGGTGTCTCTGTTATTAGGAGGTACTTGTACGATCTCAATTTATGCATCTACGCATGAGATTGAATTATTTGGGTGATGGCAATAAGTTGGCTATGACCTGTATCTTTCTTCTTGCATGTTTAATACCCACTGCAGTCTTAGGGAAGTTCTTCTGCAGATAATATTATGCTAGAGCGCTATGAAACCAAACTCATTATCTAGATTGTGTTAAGTTCTCAAGTTCAATGTGGCAACACATGAATGGGTAATTATGATTGATTCAGTTATTTAGTTTCTTGGTAATTGAATCTGCAGCCCCAATTATGAATTTCTTATTGGTTATGTTTTATGGAATTTCTCCTGCATCTTTCTTAATGGCATGACAAACAACTAAATATTCTCTCTTACATTATGACCAGTGGTGAGAGTATGGAGAATGCCTTGAGAGCGTGTTGTAAAGGCATGAAGATTGGGAAGATTCTTATTCACAGGGAAGGTGACAATGGTCAGCAGGTTTGTACCCCTCTTTGTTTTCAGGCATGCATCTGACTTCATATCTGTATGTGTCATACAATCACTGAGTTCTGACTATTCTCTCATCGCTTCAATGCTTTGGCAGCTAATCTACGAAAAGTTACCGCAAGACATCTCGGATAGACATGTGTTGCTATTGGATCCAATTCTAGGGACAGGTTTGTGTTTTTCACTATAGATTTTGTTTTGAAATGAGTTGGTGATGATAAAAGTGTTACTACGTCGAAGGATTCATAAAAAGAACTTTTTTTCTCTTTGTAACTTGATGGGAAGGCCCTTACTGGAGTAACTTAAAATACTATAGACTCAATTGCAAGTTTGAATTTGAACACAAGGAAATTTCCTGACCGAGTATTAATGACTTTCTACCTTTTGATCAGGCAATTCAGCTGTTCAGGCCATTTCTTTACTCATTAGCAAGGGTGTGCCAGAATCCAATATCATATTTCTTAATCTCATATCTGTAAGCGATTTTTGGTTATATTTTTACCCTACTTATTACGACACATTAGTTTTGGACATTCCTGCTTACAAATATACTATTTATGTTCACCAGGCACCTCAGGGAGTGCATGTGGTCTGCAAAAGATTCCCAAGAATAAAGATCGTGACATCTGAGATTGAAACTGGCTTGAACGAAGATTTCCGTGTTATACCAGGCATGGGTGAGTTTGGAGATAGGTATTTCGGCACAGATGATGATGACCAACCAGTGCTGGCCCCTAAAAATAGAGATACGAAGAGCAGCACCGATTAATCTGCGAAGAGTTGGAGGCGAGCAGCCGAACCTGCCACACTCTTTTATCTGCCGAGTTGGGCAATTTCAGTTTTTTAAAATTTTTGACTCAAATTAAACCTATAGTTTCCTTTCATTATTTTTTGGAACTTTGAGTCACACAAGGATGGTGTTTGATTCTGTCACCTAGTTCTGTGCAGACTGTTTTCATAGGAAAAAAAGAAGAGTTCAAACAATCCATTATCAAAAAGTCGTTGCATGGGATAGAGGAGAGTGATTACAGGCACCTACTTGGAACTTGGATGGTGACAACCACTCCATGATATTTGTATCTGTTAACCCAGATATTTGATCTCATATATGGTGATAAGATTTTATGGTGAACCATTATTTTGGCTCTACTAGATGTTGAATATCCTAGTTTGATTCCTTGCGATTATTGCGGTGCATGCAGATTTTTTCGTCCTAGATACATGTTCCCTTTTGTTTTCTTCTACTCTACTATAGTGGGGCATTGATTTATCAAAAAATGTAGCTGAAATGAATTAGAAGGGACATTGACATTAATGGTTAAAAATTAGTGGCTGAGAAAAGTGTAGATGTTAGCATCAATCTCTTAAAATTTTGGAGGGAGCAAAGCTGCAGATGAGGCAAGAGCTTTTCCACACAATGGTTTTAGGGTTCATGAGCTGAGATATAATAAAAAAGGAATGCCACTTGGCAAAGAGAGTGATCACTCATTGCTTTATCCAAGGATGATAATTTGTGTTGGGCTAATCTCTTGACACGTGCTGACATTTGTAAGGTGGATTTCTTTTGGTATATTCTATCGAAGATGATCTATATAGAGTGGTGCTTGTGAAAGTTTGTTTTTGCATTTTCGTCTCGTATCTATTTATCTTTCTTAATCCAATATCCATCCTCGAAAAAGCTTTAGCCATGTCGGCCTTTGTTGGAAAGTATTCAGGTATTACTCCTCTCTCTCTCTCACACACACACACACACACACACACACACACACACTTGTCTATGTCCTACCTTTTGAACTCCATGAAGCCTAAGTTGAGCATTCAACTTCACTTTAAAGCACTGTTGACTAGGAATTCATGAGCACTGAAAACTAGAGTGCACCAGTTTCTTTATCCTTATCCATCTTTTTTTGTTGGTTACAAATTAAGGAGAGGGTCAAATGTGAGACCTCTTTGGAGATGGGGATATGATTTCAGTTGGATATCCAGTTAACAATTGCCACTGGTAGACTTTCATGTATAAATGATAGGAGTTTCACCTCATGCATGCACATGGATTGAAGGTTCAAGTAATATTGGATAGCTTATCAAATCAAGCCTATATATATAGCTTCTAATGTTGTTGGTTTTTACTTCAGATGAGTTGATCAAGACTGCCAAGTACATTGCCACACCAGGGAAGGGCATTTTGGCTGCAGATGAAAGTACAGGCACCATTGGCAAGCGTTTATCGAGCATAAATGTTGAGAATATTGAGTCCAACCGCCAAGCCCTGCGCGAACTCCTTTTCAAATCCGGAAAAGCCCTACCTTACCTCTCTGGTGTCATCCTCTTCGAAGAAACCCTCTACCAGAAAGCCTCTGATGGGAAACCATTTGTTGAAGTCCTCCAGGAAAACAACGTTATTCCCGGAATCAAAGTTGACAAAGGTGTGGTTGAATTAGCAGGGACTAACGGTGAAACTACAACCCAAGGCTTCGATTCACTCGGAGCACGTTGCCAGCAATACTACAAGGCCGGCGCACGATTCGCAAAGTGGCGTGCTGTCCTCAAGATTGGCCCAACTGAGCCATCTGAACTGTCAATCCAGCAGAACGCACAAGGGCTGGCTCGTTACGCTATTATCTGTCAGGAGAATGGTCTGGTGCCTATCGTGGAGCCAGAGATCTTGACTGATGGAGATCATGACATCAAGAAATGCGCTTCTGTAACCGAGGCTGTGCTCGCAGCAGTTTACAAGGCATTGAATGACCAGCATGTTCTTCTCGAAGGCACCCTCCTCAAGCCTAACATGGTCACTCCAGGTTCTGATAGCCCGAAGGTATCAAAATATCGACACCAACCCTAGATCTAATTAAGTAAATTATCTGATACTTGTCCTTATAATGAACTAATCTCGAAGGGGCTTGCTTGATTCTTCTACACAGGTAACACCTGAGGTGATCGCTGAGTACACAGTGACCGCGCTGCGCAGAACTGTTCCACCAGCTGTACCAGGCATCGTGTTCTTGTCCGGGGGGCAAAGTGAGGAGGAGGCAACGCTGAACCTCAACGCGATGAACAAGCTTGAGGTGCTGAAACCATGGACTTTATCGTTCTCTTTCGGCCGAGCATTGCAGAAAAGCACCCTCAAAACATGGGCTGGAAAGAAGGAGAATGTTGAGAAAGCTCAAGAGGTGTTCTTGGTGAGGTGCAGGGGAAACTCAGAGGCAACTCTTGGCAAGTACACTGGAGGAGGTGATGGTGGGTTGGCTTCAGAGAGCTTGTTTGAGAAGGGCTACAAGTACTAGGCCTCTGTTTATGACTATGGGGTTGATGATTTTATGTGTGCAATTAATTAAAACTTGTATTTTCCTTCCTTAGAATGCCAATTAATTAATTTCTTTTTCCTTTTGATATATGTTTTCTTAACTAATTTATAATATATATTTTTTTATGAAGTCTAATATTTTTCTTAGAATTATCTACAAATAAATAAATCTGAGCATTTATTAAATAAATATTTTTATGCTTCCCATTAACACTGCCATTACTGAGTTGGGTGGAGCCTTTTACTTTTAAAGATATCTTGAACCAGACAGAACCCTCTTCGTTTCAGTGTGAGCATCTTGCCTCTTGGATGATTCAACCGCTGAACTCAAAGTCATTAAACACAACTTATCCTATGACCTGATTTAAGGTTCAGATTTAATATGTTAATTTTGATATATTTAAAATAATATTGTTTTGAAGAGTCTTAAAAATCTATGAAAATTTCAGAATGACCCCTAACTGAAATTTTATTACAAGGACGAAGATAAAAATATAAAATAAATATGTTTTAGAACAATTAATTCTCTCTCTATATACTATATAGCATACAGTGACCACACATATTTGGGGTACCCTAGCCAGTGAAGGTGTGTCAATGGAAGCCACCACCATTGCTCTCTGGGTTGAAAGAGTTGCTTTGTGTCTCTTCTTGTGCGGCACTGAGACAGGAATTTGTGGTCTTGTTATCTTGTGACTGTCTAATTTCTTACACTACAAGTGAGCCACACTAGAAAAAGCTAGCACAGTAAAGTTGAAGCCCCACAGAAGCCTACAAAATTCTGATTCAAGGGTTAGTTCTCTTCCATGAAAACATGATTGTCTAGTATTTCTCTCATTCATGAATGTATGTATCCCTTCACTAACAATTTACACTCACTAGATCAATATAGAGCGATTTGATGTCAGGGACAGCCCCAACAAAGGAAAGAGTGCACTTGATGAAGAAGAGGATTCAAACATGAAACCTGCACTTGTTGAAGAAAGCTACGATCGAGAGAAGAAAACATTCCATACTGGAAGATGAACTCAAGAAATACCGAGCACTTCGTGATGAAGAGCTGAGGAAAGCAAAAGAAATATGTGCAGACGAATTCAGGGAGAAAGAGAAGAGATTTCTGAAAGAATAATACGAGATGATGCGGTGGGCATACTGTTTTACAGCAGGGGCGGTGACTGGAGCTAGCAAGGCCTCGGCCCTGCAATATTTTTTCCCCGGCCGGCCTCCCCTTGATTAATTTATAGTTTTTGCACCTGTAGTTTGACCCCTAAATAAATTTTGTTTTCACATGAATGGTATTTAAAATTGTAATGAATATAATTGTCAATACCGTTCCGGTCGCCGTTCCGGTTTTTCGATTGGAACTGAACGTTCCGGTTTCGGAGCGTTCCGGTGTGCCGTTTCAGTGTCGTACTGTTCATAAATAATTAATTATATATATATATATATGAAAAAAATAAAATATTAATTTAACAAGCATAATTAAAATTTGAATTCTTTTTTATTTAAAATATTTTGGTGTTTTTAAATTATTTTGATGTATAGATGTCAAAAATAATTTTTAAAAATAAAAAAAATTGATTTTAAACCCGGAACGGAACGCCCGGAACGGAACCGAGGCGTTCCGGCTGGAATTTGGCCGGAATTTGCGGAACGGACCGGAATTAAAACCGGGACAAAAACGACGCCGTTTTGTCCTAGTTTTATAAATGGAACGACACGTTTCAGCCATTCCGGCCGGAACGGAACGGATTTGGTATCTCTGGTAATGAATGATGCTATTTTCCATAGTTTTTTTTCATCTTTTAGTAAGCAAGTAGCACGTGCCTATCAAATCTTTTTCCTGATAAATCACAATATATTTATATTATTATCATTAAAAAATATATATCTTAGAGCCCCAGGAGAGAGGTTGGTTGCTAAAGCAATCTATACTTTCTCGTTTCAATCTCCAATATAGTTATTAAATTTAAATAACCAAGTTAATTTAGGTAAAACCCGATTAAAAATCTATTTATGATTTTTTTTTAATTTTTTTTAAATATTTTAATACATCCACTTGAACTTTACCTCTCATCAATAATCTGGTTGAATTTAGCTGTGTTTTACAAATATTTTTGAAAAAATTGATTTTTTTATTTTTATATTTTAGTTTAAATTAAGTTTTTTGGTGTTTTTTTTTTATTATTTTGATGTCTAAAATAATTTTAAAAAATAAAAATTTATTCTAATTTTTTTTGAACAAAAAATACTTTATTAACCTTAACCATATTTTTAAATAGAGACTTAATACTAAAAGCCCATTTTTTACTTAATTATTTGAGACAAAATTGTCAAATTATAGTGATAAGTAAATAAATAAAACAAAATATATTCTCAAAGAAAAAGATAATAAACCAAAAACGCCACGTTTAGTTCTCTCTCACAATCCATTTATATCCTCACCTCATTAGAAACCTCTGCATAACTTCTATGTTCTTCAACGATGGCTTCCACTTCTCTTCGCATACTGACCACAAAAATCCCAAAGTCTCTTCGCTCAACAAAAACCTTAATTCTCTCCTTAGAACCCACAAATCTTTCCTTCTTTATTTTCTCAAAACCTATTTCTTTCCAAAAAATCCCAACGAAGACTCAACCTTTACTTGCATCATCATCAAGCCCCGTGTCTTTGCAACCAATTGACGAACTCCCTCCAAAGCTTCAAGAGATCATCAAGCTTTTTCAATCGGTTCAAGAACCCAAAGCAAAGTATGAGCAGTTACTTTTTTATGGAAAGAATTTGAAACCACTTGCTAGTGAGTTTAAAACTAGGGAGAATAAAGTTGAAGGTTGTGTTTCTCAAGTTTGGGTTAGGGCTTATTTGGATTTTGAGAAGAATGTTGTGTTTGAAGCTGATTCTGATTCAGTTTTAACCAAGGGTCTTGCTGCTTTGCTTGTTCAGGGGCTTTCGAGCCGGCCGATTGAGGAGGTTTTGAGGGTTTCTCCCGATTTTGCTGTGTCTCTTGGGTTGCAGCAGAGTTTGACACCTTCTAGGAATAATGGTTTTTTGAATATGTTGAAGTTGATGCAAAAGAAAGCACTTGAGTTGTATATGGAAGCTGAAAAGGGAAGTGGGGCTGTTGAAGGCTCGAAGCTTGGTGATGGTAGTGTTGAGAAGGAGGGAAAAACTGAAAACTTGGGATCAAATGGTGATGTTGAAAGTTTTGGTGACACTCCGGTTAAAGGCTTGAGTTTTGATGCTAAAATCGATGGTGGTGAGGGTTTGGGATCGGAGGGGAGTGAAAAGGGGTCGAATTCGAAGGCTTTAGGGAGTAGGGGAATGAGGATTAGGGAGAAATTGGAGAGGGAGCTAAGTCCTGTTGAATTGGAAGTAGAGGATATTTCATATCAGCATGCTGGGCATGCTGGTGTGAGAGGGAGCAATGGGGAGACACATTTCAATGTGAAAGTTGTTTCCAAGGAGTTTGAAGGGAAGAGCTTAGTGAAGAGGCATAGGCTGATTTATAATTTGTTGCAAGACGAGTTGCAGAGCGGATTACATGCATTGTCTATTGTAGCGAAGACGCTGGATGAAGTTGATGGGAGCTGAAGAGGGGATGCAAATATAGGTTAATTTTTCTTCTTTCATTTGATTGTATAGCTGAGCTCTAAATATTGTTTCTAGCTTTAAGCTGTAAAAGGCAATGTGCTTAGTCAGAAATTAAAATTGTACTAATAATGCCATGGAAATTTTTTTAAATCTTCAATGAATTTTGTTTACGTGAGTTAATTTTGTAATCCTTTCACCACTGCTGCTGCTAATTCCATTGAATGTGAGTTTTAATTGTTAATATTTTCTTTTAGATATTGTGAATTTACCAACTGGGAGATCAGCGTAGGAAGGTCTTGAGGTCCTTCTATGACGAGTGCTATTGTGTGAACTGCTTTGAATTCACAGAAGTTATCTGAAATCCTACACTCGAGGTGCTGAGAAATTTCAAATTAGATAATAAGCTGCTACTTTAGCTGATTAAAGGTGGTTCTAGCACATTTGTATAATCGAAGCATGTATCTGAATATCAAAATTCTCAATTTTATCCACTGTGTGCTCTATCCTTTCCTCCTACACAATTAAAGGTTGTATCTTGACTGGACAATCTTTATGCTACTTCACTTCATATGTTAGCTCATAAAAAACCTAGGTGGCGGAAGTACTAAAATGAAATATTGTCTGTGTTTACTGAGAGCTTAAGGTTTCAAAATAACATATTTGGGGCTTGGACAATTACAACCTCGAAGAATTCTGTTTGATCCTTGGCACAAAACTTATCAGACCATGTCTTATTATAATAATAATAATAAAAAATCTATTTAGACATCAATCTGAACAAACCAAGAAAAGAAAAGTTAAAAATTTCTTCTTCATCTCTTTGTTTTGCAACTTCGGGCAACAATAACACCAGTGGGTGGGCCAGTCATCTCTATCTCACACCTTACATGTAACCAGTATGAATAATGGAGCAGACCCAGGTTGGCTCTCACTTTAAAAGTTCCTCTCATGTTGTAGTGGACCTTGTTACTCTGCACCTGCTTTTGAAGTTCAACAGCAAGATTCTGGGGCAAATAGACCAGGCTTGATATGATATGAACTGATTCCAATCTTGTTTCCCGACTTCTTTGAGTGAAAGGCTGAAGAGTTTGAGTTCCTATAAGTCTATCTGAAAAGTAGAGCTCTATATCCACGTACTCGAATCTTACATAAATTTTCTGATTTGGGTTGGAGAAATTTGCGAGGAAGGTAAGATCCCCATTGAAATACTCTGGTGAATCAAAGTATATGCTGTTTAGATTTGCGTTTGGTATGTCAAACACTGGATTTGTTGGTTTAATGACAAGGTAGATAATCAAAGTTGCTATTCCAAAGACGATGAGAACAAGGCTGAATATGAGGCATAGGATTGCACCACACCATATAACAGGGTTGGTACGGCGAGGTCGAGGATGTTTGAATATTGGTGGCTTGCTTAATTTCTTGCTGTCAGAATTTGATGTCCCTGCAGAAGAACTTTGTTGATTTCTGGCTTGCTTTGATATTACGATCTGATTGAGAGAGACTGGGAAGCCTTGCTTTCTTGGTTGTGGAGATGGTTCTGCTTGCAGCGGCGAGGGTGGTGGAGGAGGGAGTGGAAGCATCTCTAAGTGTTTTGAAAGAACAAAAACCTCAAACAAATTCTGTTGGAGATGAAGACTTTTGTGTCTTAAAATAGAACAGGATGTGGAATAAGTAAAGTAGAAAAAAGGTGGATTGTTTCAGGGTAGTGGGCCAACATGTTGTTTTTGAGAATGGCAAAAGGATGTGCATATGGATTTAAAGTTGGAAAACACAGATTTCTTTGTTTGAAGATGCACTTCTGTATAAGAAATTGCTAAAGAAATGGTCCTGCGACTCAACTTTGTTAGCTCTCTCAGTACTTTATCTTGGACCTTTAAGTGGGTGGCCAATGATGCATTTCCCTACAAATCCAATGGCTATGATTTGGTTATATGCAATTTAAGACAGTAATGGAATGTGATATCAGCCCTGGATTGGTGAGTTCAACTGCATTAAGAAAACATTGAATGGAAAGTTTAGAGTTTAATGCTGTGATCCGACTAAGATAATGAAACCAATATAAAGAAAGGAAAACTTTGCTTCCTCGGAAGCTGGACCAGGTGTCCCAGCTGTGGTAACTGGTATCTTTCATAGTATTTCGATTCAGTTGGTATTTTGTTTTTTTTAATTGAAACGGAATGTTTCGGTTTTAGTGTGTTTCGGCGTGCCGTTTCGGGGTTATATTCTTCATATATAATTATAATTTTTATTTTTTATAAAATAAAAGTTGACACAATAATTTTATTTTTTTATAATATATATTTTTTAATTTTTATTGTTTTGATTATACACACACAGAGATAGAGATATGGAACAATAGTGTGTGTGTGTATATATATATATATATATAAAATTAAGTATTATAAAATCCTACATGGAAAAAAGCATCAGTAACAGGTCACATCAGGTCTCATACAGGGGGGAGATGAGCGGCGCGGGAGATGATTTTTTTTTCTTGTAGCCAAAATGATACAGACGAAGTAATACCTGCATGTATTGGCCGATATTTGACTGAAAAATCCGGTACGGGTCAGAATTTAAATTGAGATAAAAACGGTGTTGTTTTATCTTATTTTTTTACTGGTATGAAATATTTTGACAGTCTCTACTGAAACAAAACGAAATTTACAACTATGCTCGATAATGCTGATTGCCATAGTTATTTGCAAGTGATGATTATTTTTGGGCAGATTTGAAAACTCAGGAGTTGCGTCCGAAAGTGAATTTTTCTCACCTTCAGTTTAGGCCATAAGCCCATGTCCAATGTGGTGTTTTCTGATGCATTATCCATGGGCTTATGTGGCCCAATTAACAATTTAGACCTGTAACAGAGCTGCAGCTTGTGGTGCTCCTCATGCTTGATCGATCATACACTGAAGATCTCTCAGCAATTCAGCCTCTCTCGCTACTAAAGAGAGTCCAATAATGGCTGACAAAAAGGCATTGAAACAAATGGTTATTGGAAAAAGGAGAGGATAAGGAGAAACCGGTGAGACTCTCTTCATCAAAACATCAAATAGGGTTTTTATAACTATTGTTGGGAGATAAGTTACTTCAATGATCTTATAACTATTTTTCTTAAGATGTTTATGTTTTTTTCGTTGCTAGTTTTTAAAACTTCACAGAACATGAATACTCAAACAAATCGAAGAAGAAGAAAAACTAGCAACGAAAAAAACATTGATAAATAATAGAAGAAATATTTCTATCGACTAGAAGGTTCTATGACACGACTTACTGTCAAATTCAGTGTTGTTAATCTCAGTGTATTTCGATTGAAGTGTTTTGCACCAGTTAAAAATCAAGATAAAACGACGCAGTTTTTACCTCCCTTGAAATTTCAGAGCATTCAGAGAATATAATGACATTGCGAGATTGATGATGACATTCTCGTAATAATATACATGTTCATAATTTTGTTATGAAAAATCATTTTATTGTCTGTTTTTTGATTTCAAGGAGTACTTTTCTATGCATTTATTAATAAATATAAATCTTTATGGAGGGTATTTCATGCAGGTAAATATAAACGTATCACTACTGTTATAAAACGAGAGAAAAAAAAAAAACTCAAATTAAGAATCTCAAGAAATTTTGGACCTCGAGGCCATGCTCTCTATTGATTCTTGTGTAAGAAATTTTCATGTATAATAATAAGCACGAGAGCCGGAAAAATACATGTAATTAAAGGCTTGCATAACTTGAAACGGAAATTTAAGGTCAGCCTCTCGCTGTCTCGAAGTGGAAAAAAAAAGTGTTGAAAATTCCTTGATTAAGTCTTGACTACTCTTCCAGTCGTGACAGAGGCTTAAGTCCTTGATGTGTGTGGTCACTGTTCAGATCAACGTACACGCAAGCCATGTCGTTTGGCTGCACCACGAACCAAATCATAATATATAACGCAAGAAAGAGACCATGAAAGTAAAAAATGGAAAAGAAAAAACACAAATAGAACAACATTGATCAAAGCCTTTGAATGTAAAAAAGCACTGAGCCTTGTATACCAACTAGCAAACTCTCTGGACTATCTCATGAAATCTCGAGGAGCAGATCCCTTCAAATTTTTTTTTTCTAAGAAAAATGCTCTGTTTTTCCAGGATTAATTAAGAACCTCTCCTATTTTCTTTTGTAATGGTATGCGATGTTTGTTAAATGCAAACATGCACTCAATTCATATTAATAATTTATTTCAAGTATATTAAAATAATAGAGAAAATATTTGTATCAAAGAGGAGGCTGGCTCTATGACACGACTCACTGTCAAATCATGACTTGTGGCTGTCACTGTATAGATGATCAACGTATACGCAAGGGCCGTGTTTTGTGGTTCTTGAGGATGAAATCAAACGGCAAGAAATTACGACCTTGAAAATTCCAGCACTTCATCATCATCGATCTTCGACGGCTGTTTTAAAACCAGTACGTCTCCTCTCGCCTGGCTACCAGTACTGATATATATGCAGTAATATTTTAGAATTTCATGCCTCGCAAACCATGGAATCTCATTGTCGATTCCTTTTCTATCTGTTTCTGTCGTCAAGGAGGAATTAAATTAGGTGCAAGTGGAGGGCTGGGCCAAAAACATATAAGCCGTGGATGGAATAATAATAAATATGAATCAAGACGTTGAGATTGAAGGGGGGAAACGTCATCATCGTTGCAGGGTAAGCTGCAGACCAACAGTGGCTGGGACCATTAAGTGGTGAGTTGAGACCTTTGAGAGAGAAGTGCGAGAGAATTAATTACAAATCATGCCATGACAATATATTTTTTTATTTTATTTTTGGGGATGCATCTTGTCAGAGACAGTGCGAGGCATGAAATTCTAAGACCATGATCTGAGCTTAAAATGAATTCCAACATTAGGGTTCTTGTGGGCTAAGAACACAAACAAATACGCATGCACGCACGCTGCGAGGATGAAGATGTCTGCAAATTTCCCAGCAGAAGAGACCGTCTCAAGTAAAAACACAGAGAATTCCCCATCAAAATTCCAAAACATATGGCTTGGCCTTACATTTCAGCCTGCCCCATTCCTTCCATCAATTTCTTAACAAAAATGTATAAATTGTGGTTGTGCATGGCTAAGCGCAGCCAGCCAGCCACCCTACCGAACGTGCGGAATTTAAACCTATATTTGGAGATTGCATGTTTAGGGTTGTATATATTAATGATTGTTTTTTTATTTCAAAATATATTGAAATAATATTTGTATTGAAAATATAAAAGATAATAATTTGAAACAAAATAAAATACAAGATTTTCTATTTTTTAAAAAGCAAAAATAAATAAGCTATTAGTCCTACGTACCAATCCTAATTAAGGGTACATAAATAGTCCCCTTTTTATCAATAAACTTCTGTCTTTGCTTCGGTAATGTTCCTCAAAATTACATATGGAAGGGTATACTTGGAAAAACTCCAAAAATACTTTTCAGAAAAATTAATTTTTTTGAACATTATTATATGGTGTATGAGCTTTCGAGCAGATGTGGAAAGACGAAGGAAACTCCGTCGTATTCTTGAATTAAGCTGTCTATTCTTATGTGTATATATCCTCCAATTAGAATTAACAGAACAATAAAAAATTAACACATAATTTCAGTAATATCATTTATTTATTTCTTAAATCTGACCACACCATTTTTTTTTAGAGAATGATTCTCGTTTCTGATTGGCTAACACATTCCTAACTATTGCCGGGCAATGTTTTCGCATCTATAAATAGTGGTTACTAAGCAGTACTACTCAAGTCATCTACATGCAAAACATATTTTCATTCGAATATGAAGGTATACAAATTTAACTTCTTTTATTTTCTATTTTTTCCCATTTTCTTTTCTTTTTATTTAAAAGTTTTATGCTTATTGAAGCTGATCATCCTGCCTTTAGCAGCTTTGGCTGAGAAGCAGACGTGTATAATCCTATGTTATGCTCTAAATATTGCAGCAAAAAATAGTGATCAAAGTTGAAATGCATTCCGAAAAGTGTAGAACCAAAGCCATGAAGATTGCTGCCACGGCAAGTGGTCAGTATGCATCACTTAATTTCCGCCTAATTTCATGATTTAATTGATCACCCAGCTAACCTTGCCATGTCAAGAAACTAAACCCGATATCATTATCTTAATCGCTAACCGATTCAGTGGAGATATATAAACATCTCAGGCTTGCTGCTCTCCTGTGTTTGTAGGTGTAACCTCGGTGGCGCTGGACGGGGCGGACAAAGATCAGATAGTGGTGGTCGGAGAGGAGGTTGATTCGGTTGAGCTGGCAAGGTCACTAAGAAAAAAGGTTGGCCATGCCAGTTTGATGAGCGTGGAGGAAGAGAAGGATAAAGAGAAAGAGGAAGAGAAAGAAGAGAAAGAAGAGAAAGAAGAGAAAGAGAAATGGTTATGCCAACCAAATCCATATTATCACTATTCACAGCCTGTAATGTGTGAAGTGGTTGGGGGACCAAACCCTAACAGCTGCACCGTCATGTGAGAGCCAAATCCCTTTCTGTGAGCTGAGCAGCCTAGCAGCAGGGCTCGTATATTTCTTGGACGTTGTAATCTGTCCGTGGTGTTATCTTTTGATTTGGTTTTCCCGGAGAGAAATTCCAGCAACTGTGTTAAGCGATGTTTTCTATTTGTGAGATTACTGTATGCATGGTTGAAGGAGGATTTCATCTCAATGTTGTCTTGTTCTTGAAGACGTCCAACGTTCGTGCATGAGGTCTTCTTTTTTCTTTTCCTTCTCCTTTACGTCAAGAAATTTGAAGGCACGACATTAATTTCATGATTATAAATAATTTGCATTAGCTTTTATTTTCGAAAAGTTTTCACATCCATTAGACTGTTCTCTTAAATATATCATCAATCGAAGTGATGGTAACATTTATTAAATAGAAAACAGAATAAGAAGACGACGACAAAATAAGCACAAAATTAGAGGAGGATGTTGGTCGGGACAACGAGATATAACAGGAGGAGCGCATAGATCACCCCAATATGATTGTATCTGTATAATCATTCAGTGTATTGCGACCGTCTCAGCACGAAGTCCCTATGTCTCATCTCTTTAATCATTCAAAGAACAAAACATTAGCAATTAATAATATTAGAAAAAAAATGATTCAAATAACTCCACAACACACCATAACATAAAAGTTATTATTGAATGATCCATTAATAACAAAAAGTTAAATTAAAAAAATAATGCAAACCACGTACAAAAAATGCATTCATAACATAAAAATCATTACTTAATAATCAATTAATACAAGAAAAAAATAATTAATTTAAAAAAGATCAATTAATAATTCATTAACAAAAGAAAATTTAATTTAAAATAATACAATAATCACACACCAAAACCATTAATAATAAAAAAAATTGTAAAAATAATTCAATAAAAAAAGAAAAGAAGATGAGAAGATTTTTAAGATAACTAAGTGTCATCCATAAACGTCAATTAAAAGTCTTGACCTCGAAAGTCTTCGTCAATTAAAAGTCTTCGTCAATTGATAATTTAATTCAAGGATATGGACAAGTCACAACAACAAACGGAAACATCACTCATCTAATGTTATATTCAATTTGCCAAGCTCTGAATTAGTTTTTTATATTATATTATATTATAAAAAATATAAAAATCAATTTATCATCCATCTAATTTTGAAAATTTTAATTAAATAAAAATCTCATATTAAAGGACATAAATATGAGTGGCGTGCTATGAGTCTCGAGATAAATACACCTTGATCCTCAAACTTTATAAATCACACAAATTATACAATTTTGATAACTCTATTTCTCAAATTCCAGATTTTTCGGCTAAATTCCGTCTGAAATGCGTCGGAATCGTTCGCCTGTGCCTTTTTGGCCAAATAGTGTTTTTTTTTAAAATAATAAGTAATTTTACAATATCAATCATATATCTTAATTCGACGGTTAGATTGAAATAAAATTTTACGAGGAGTCTCTTGACATATTTATATATATTATGTTAAATTTTCAGAGCAATCAGAGAATGCAATGACCTTGTGAGATTGATGATGACATTCTCATAATATTATATATGTTTATAATTTTATTCAGAAAAATCGTTTTATTGTGTCTTTTTTTAGATTAAATTACACAATTCTAAATAATTTTATTGTTGGATTTGAACTAATTTTTTTTGAATTAATATATTTAATTATACACATATATCTACACACACACACACACACACACACACATACATCGAAAACAGTACGCCAAAATATTTAAAATTAAAATATTTCATTTCTATTAAAAAAACAAAGCACTAACAACAATAAAATTGACACCTTTCTTGTTACATCCCAGGATTTGCATCCAAAAGTGAATTTTTCTGCCCTTTCATTAGTATAGGCCATAAGCCCATGTCCAATGTGCTGTTTTCTGATGCATTATCCATGGACTTATCTGGCCCAAGTAACAATTTGGACTTGTAACAGAGCTGCAGCTTTTCAGTTATGAGCCGTAACTAGAAATATTTTTCATGAATTTATTCTTTTAAACCTCAACCATAACAAAAACTATAATATCAAACACACTCTTTGTAACATCCTTCCAAAAGCTCCCTAGCTGGAGCAGTGATTTAATTAAATGGATGCATATGACAAGCACTAGCTAGCTAGGGTTTCCTTGCTAGATCTTGCCTCTTGTCTCATTGATTATATTATCATCAAATCAACAGCAATTTAATCAAGTTCAGTAGTACTGTGGAGTGGAAACTTCACCAGCCATGTCGTTTGGCTGCACCACGAACCAAATCATAATATATAACGCAAGAAAGAGTGGACTATCTCATGAAATCTCAAGGAGCAGATCCCTTCAAGTTTTTTTATTTTTCTAAGAAAAATGCTCTGTTTTTCTAGGAGTAATTAAGAACCTCTCCTATTTTCTTTTGTAATGTTAAGTGATGTTTGCTAAATGCAAACATGTACTCAATTCATATTAATAATTTATTTCAAGTATATTAAAATAATAGAAAAAATATTTCTATCAAAGAGGAGGCTCCATGACACGACTCACTATCAAATCATTCTCCAATATGATCACACGATCGATCCTGACAATAAAAATTCTTATGGTGTGTCACACCCTATCACGAGAGCGCGGCGTCGTGGCGACCCTCCCTGTGAGCGGGGGAATTTAATGTGGGGGTCTTATCTTTATTTCTGTGGAAAAGAGAGTCGCCACCTAGTATTATGGTTACTAGAAAACCTAGACTGGTCTTTCAGAGATTCTAGGGTAAGGGACTGGTTGCGTAAAGGGAAGGTTTTAGCACCCCTAGTACGCCCTACCTAAGGTAAGCTGCTCGGTGTTTTTGTTTGTCTTATGATTGCTATGATATTGATTTTTTTTTAAATATATTGGTTAAATGATGATGATGTATTATCCCCGCCGAATATTTTGGATATTAACCCCCTTAGGATTTATTTATCCAAACACCGACAGTGAATAATAACATATTATCCCCGCCGAATAGTTTCAATATTAACCCCTTAGGATTTATTTATCCAAACACCGACAATGAATAATAACATATTATCCCCGCCGAATATTTTGGATATTTACCCTTTTAGGATTTGTTTATCCAAATACCAACAGTGAATAATATGAATCACCAAAAAAAAGGTTTTTATAATTTTTGAAATATTGGCCAATACCCTTTGGATTTTACAAACATGTTGTAAATTCCAAAAATGCAAGAAGTGATTTTTCTTTGTGAAATTCATGCTAAAATACATTTTTTCCTTAAAATTTGAATGTAATATATTTTTTTTGAAACAAAAAGATGTTTTAAAATATGCTATTGTATTGGCTGTATGCAAGAAAATATATTTTTTTTATATTTTTCTATTATTTTATTTATTTTTTATTTATTTACTGGTGGGCTGGACTACCAGCCCACCAGTATGAGGTCTGGGCTGCCAGCCTGCACAGGAGCTGGGCTGGCGGCCCGGCTTCGCTGGCTGGGCTCGCGGCCCGGCCTCGATGGATGGGCTCGCGACCCGGATTAACTGGGCTGGAGCTTATCTCTCTTTCAGGCCGGGCTTCCGGCCTAAACGGGCTGAAGCCGGTACCCTTTAATGGTCGGGCCGGGCAACAAACCCGGAAACAGCACTCATCTAATGTAGTTATGTCTTATACCGGGCCAAAAAAGATTATAACGTAAAAATAATAATAACTAGAAAATAGAAAATGTTTTAGCATTTTTATTAAACTTAACATAATAATTTAAAGGTACAATTAAGCTCCCCATTCTAATCCATATCGTCAATCTTCTTGTTATTATTATTTTTGAAAAGAATAAATAAATAAATTTAGAGAGTAACTCATAAATAGGCTAGGATAACCTCAATGTGAACTTGTTGACCGAGCATGTCCAAAGTACAAAAAAATTCAAGTTAACCCTATTCAATTTGCCAAACTCTGAATTAGTTTTTTATATTATATTATATTATAACGAATATAAAAATCAATTTATCATCCATTTAATTTTGAAAAATTTTATTAAATAAAAATCTCATATTAAAGGACATCAAATATGAGTGGCGTGCCATGAGTCTCGAGATAAATACACTTTGATCCTCAAACTTTATAAATCACACAAATTATACAATTTTCATAACTCAATATTTCTAAAATTTTATTTTTGGTACAAAAGTTTATTTTTGTTATTTTTTATTCTCTAATTGAAAGGAGAGAGAGTTCTAGTGATACAAAAAGAAACATATTGTGGATACCGATTTATTCCACCAAAACTATTGATATTTGTGTCAAATTATTTCATTTAATGAGAGAAGTTTATATCAGGTGGTTTTTATTTTTATTTTGAAAGTTTATGAAAAAATAGATACGAGCTTGGATTGATTTTGTTTTTTATAGCTCGGTGTTTTGGGTTTCTTAAGACCATTTATAAGTTTGTTGTGGTTTCTAAAGTGTTTTGTAAGGTTTTGTTTTGTCACAAATGAGTTGAAAAATAGGTTATGGGTTAAAATCACTTAAGCCTTGATTTTTATGCCACTATGGTGGTCGAAATCAAGGTAAAATCAGATGACATGTCATATGCCTCAAGTGTAATAAAAACAAAAAAGTTTTCTTAATTAATCTTTAAGTTTTTTTTATTTTTTGTATAGATGAACTATATTTTTAAAATAATTTTTTTTTTATTTTCAGATAATGTTTCTAATACATGTAGACATGCACTTTTTTTTTTATTCAGTCAATTGAATGTATTTGTATATTTCTATTATCATTCGATTAAATAAAAAAAATTAATAAACAAAATGTAGCAAATTTCCTATAATATAGACAACATGACTCTTTTAATTGAGATCTTTCTACTTTCACCTTCTTAGAGCAAGTACAATGGGAGAGGCATCCTGAGAGGCAAAGGCAAAAAATTTAAATTTTTGTTATTTTTGTTCTATTTTGTGTCTCCAACAGGAGAGGCATCCCAAGAGACAAAATGTCTTTTCTTTAACAGATGAGGCATTCCTACAGATCAAGCATGCAAAGCCAAAATGAAAAAGAGCCGTTGGAATTATACGGTTGCATAACAGCAACAATGAAAACACAACAACAACGGGGGCAGCGAAGAAACGACAAAGCAGATAAGCGAACAAAGCTTCACAGAGCTTAAACAAAATCAACAATGGCCCTGCACTTCTACAACATCTTCTTTCATGCTAACGTGTGCCACCTCCATAATACATCCACAAGACCTAACCCCTTCTCTCCTTTCTCTTAAGCCCAAAATCTTCTTTGTCTGCCCATTGGTTTCAGACAGGAAATCAATCAATAGGATCACTTTTTAAGGCCAAACAGAGGCAAAATCTAGAACTTGCATAGTGGTCGTGACTGTTGTTATGTCTGTAGAGACAGAGGTGGGCGAGGAGGTAGAAAAGAGTAGCGGCACAGCAGAGGGAGATGGCACAGGGGAGGGGAGTAAACAGACGGGGAGGGGGGGGGGTGTGCAATTAGAGGGAGGGAGAAGGAAGGTAGGGTTTCTGAGATAAATGGACGGGTGGGGTGGGGGGGTTTGGGTTGGGTTTTATGCTAAATATAATAATAATAATAATAATAATAATAATAATAATAATAATAATAATAATAATAATAATAATAATAATAATAATAATAGTTAGCATAAAAAATAGGGGTATTAATTTGTAATTAATTTGATTGAATTATTTGTAAATGAATGTATTTTAATTAATTATGTTTGAACTTATTGGTTAATTGTTAATATGTTCATTTTTTTTTAAGTTTTTCTAACACTCAAAGACAATAAGTAACATTAATTAACTTCAAATACAACAACCATAAAAAAAAACATACAAATTACTTGAAAAACATACAATTAGTAGCTTAAATTTCAAATTTCAAATATTGCGGGTCTTTTAATTATATTTAAATTCATTTTTTTAATTTAAATATAATTCAACAAAATAATAATTTATTGTTGGAGGGTTTTTCAAAAACAATTATTTAATTATATAACTTACTCCTATTGATTATATAATTAATTGCATAATTAAACTATATACAAAATAATTTTACTTTATTTTAAATAACATAAAAAATGGCTCTCCAAAATGGCTTTTACCATTGGAGTACACATCAACAAAAAAGTCATATATACACTATTTAAAGAGTTATTTTATAGATCACCCCAATATGATTGCATCTGTATAATCATTCAGTGTATTGCGACCGTCTCAGCATGAAGTCCCTATGTCTCATCTCTTTAATCATTCATTGAACAAAACATTAGCAATTAATAATATTAGAAAAAAAAATTCAAATAATACCACAACACACCATAACATAAAAGTTATTATTGAATGATCCATTAATAACAAAAAGTTAAATTAAAAAAGTAATGCAAACCACATACAAAAAATGCATTAATAACATAAAAATCATTACTTAATAATCAATTAATACAAGAAACAAAAAAATAATTTAAACAATATCAATTAATAATTCATTAACACAAGAAAATTTAATATAAAATAATACAATAATCACACACCAAAACCATTAATAATAAAAAAAAAATTGTAAAAATAATGCAATAAAAAAAAAAGATGAGAAGATTTTTAAGATAACTAAATGTCATCCATAAACGTCAATTAAAAGTCTTGACCTCGAAAGTCTTCGTCAATTAAAAGTCTTCGTCAATTGATAATTTAATTCAAGGATATGGACAAGTCACAACGACAAACGGAAACAGCACTCATCTATTGTAGTTATTTCTTATACCGGGCCAAAAAAGATTATAACGTAAAAATAATAACTAGACCATAGAAAATGTTTTCGCATTTTTATTAAACTTAACATAATAATTTAAAGGTACAATTAAGCTCCCCATTCTAATCCATATCGTCAATCTTCTTTATATTATTATTTTTGAAAAGATAAAAAAAGATAAATTTAGAGAGTAACTCATATATAGGTTAGGATAACCTCAATGTGAACTTGTTGACTGAGCATGTCCAAAGTACAAAAAAAATCAAGTTAACCCTATTCAATTTGCCAAGCTCTGAATTAGTTTTTTATATTATATTATAACGAATATAAAAATCAATTTATAATCCATCTAATTTTGAAAATTTTAATTAAATAAAAATCTCATATTAAAGGACATAAATATGAGTGGCATGCCATGAGTCTCGAGATAAATACACCTTGATCCTCGAACTTTATAAATCACACAAATTATACAATTTTGATAACTCTATTTCTCAAATTCCGGATTTTTCGGCTAAATTCTGTCTGAAATGCGTCGGAATCGTTCGCCTGTGCCGTTTTGGCCAAATAGTGTTTTTTTAAAAATAATAAGTAATTTTACAATATCAATCATATCTCTTAATTCGACTGTTAGATTGAAATAAACTTTTACGAGGAGTCTCTTGACATATTTATATATATTATGTTAAAATTTAAGAGCAATCAGAGAATGCAATGACCTTGTGAGATTGATGATAACATTCTCATAATATTATATATGTTTATAATTTTATTCAGAAAAATCGTTTTATTGTGTCTCTTTTTAGATTAAATTACACAATTCTAAATAATTTTTTTTTTGGATTTGAACTAATTTTTTTTGAATTAATATATTTAATTATACACATATATCTACACACACACACACACACACACATATATATATACACACCCAAAACAGTACGCCGAAATACTCTAAAATTAAAATATTTCATTTCTATTAAAAAAAACAAAGCACCAACCGAAATAAAATTGACACCTTTCTTGTTACATCCCAGGATTTGCATCAAAAAGTTAATTTTTCTGCCCTTTCATCACTATAGGCCATAAGCCCATGTCCAATGTGCTGTTTTCTGATGCATTATCCATGGACTTATCTGGCCCAAGTAACAATTTGGACTTGTAACAGAGCTGTAGCTTTTCAGTTATGAGCCGTTGCTAGAAATATTTTTCATGAATTTATTCTTTTAAACCTCAACCATAACAAAAACCATAATATCAAACACACTCTTTGTAACATCCTTCCAAAAGCTCCCTAGCTAGAGCAGTGATTTAATTAAATGGATGCATATGACAAGCACTAGCTAGCTAGGGTTTCCTTGCTAGATGTTGCCTCTTGTCTCATTGATTATATTATCATCAAATCAACACCAATTTAATCAAGTTCAGTAGTACTGTGGAGTGGAAACTTCACCAGCCATGTCGTTTGGCTGCACCACGAACCAAATCATAATATATAACGCAAGAAAGAGTGGACTATCTCATGAAATCTCAAGGAGCAGATCCCTTCAAGTTTTTTTATTTTTCTAAGAAAAATGCTCTGTTTTTCTAGGATTAATTAAGAACCTCTCCTATTTTCTTTTGTAATGTTATGTGATGTTTGCTAAATGCAAACATGTACTCAATTCATATTAATAATTTATTTCAAGTATATTAAAATAATAGAAAAAATATTTCTATCAAAGAGGAGGCTCTATGACACGACTCATTGTCAAATCATTCTCCAATATGATCACACGATCGATCCTGACAATAAAAATTCTTATGGTGTGTCGCACCCCATCGCGAGAGCACGGCGTCGTGGCGACCCTCCCTGTGAGCGGGGGAATTCAATGTGGGGGTCTTATCTTTATTTCTGTGGAAAATAGAGTCGCCACCTAGTATTATGGTTACTAGGAAACCTAGACTGGTCTTTCAGAGATTCTAGGGTAAGGGACTGGTTGCGTAAATGGAAGGTTTTAGCACCCCTAGTACGGCCTACCTAAAGTAAGTTGCTTGGTGTTTTTGTTTGTCTTATGATTGCTATGACATTGATTTTTTTTTAAAATATATTGGTTAAATGATGATGATGTATTATCCCCGCCGAATATTTTGGATATTAACCCCCTTAGGATTTATTTATCCAAACACCGACAGTGAATAATAACATATTATCCCCGCCGAATATTTTGGATATTAACCCTTTTAGGATTTATTTATCCAAACACCGACAATGAATAATAGCATATTATCCCCGCCGAATATTTTGGATATTAACCCCTTAGGATTTATTTATCCAAACACCGACAGTGAATAATAGCATATTATCCCTGCAGAATATTTTGGATATTAACCCTTTTAGGATTTATTTATTCAAATACCAACAGTGAATAATTTGAATCACCAAAAAAAGGTTTTTATAATTTTTGGAATATTGGCCAATACCCTTTGGATTTTACAAACATGTCGTAAAATCCAAAAATGCAAGAAGTAATTTTTCTTTGTGATATTCATGCTAAAATACCTTTTTTCCTTAAAATTCCAATGTAATATATTTTTTTTGAAACAAAAAGATGTTTTAAAATATGCTAGTGTATTGGCCGTATGCAAGAAAACAATACATTTTTTTATTCTAGATATTTTCCTAAAAAAATATATTTTTTATATTTTTATATTTTTCTATTATTTTATTTATTTTTTATTTATTTACTTGTGGGCTGGGCTGCCAGCCCACCAGTTTGAGGTCTGGGCTGCCAGCCCAGCCTGTCTCGGGCTGGGCGGCCAGCTTGCACAGGAGCTGGGCTGGCGGCTCGGCTTCGCTGGCTGGGCTCGCGGCCCGACCTCGATGGATGGGCTCGCGGCCCGGATTAACTAGGCTGGACTCTTCGGCCCAAACGGTCCGAAGCTTATCTCTCTTTCAGGTCGGGCTTCCGGCCTAAACGGGCCGAAGCCAGTACCCTTTAATTGTCGGATCGGGCACCAAACCCGGCCCGACCCGACCCAGCGGGGAGTGAATTAATTCACTCCCCGCATGCAAAATGAAGAAGATGCACAGTAAATTGCCAAATTTTGGAGTTCGATGAATGGCTTACCTGTTAATATCGTTGTGTAGAGGACGTCGAGGTGGTTCTTCTGGTCGTGGTGGTGACGAAAATGGTTGTCTGAGGTGGCCGAAATGGACGCCGAAAGTGACGGGCTGTGTGGCTGTCGTTGGGGTTGCTCTGTTTTCTTCACTGGAGAAGGTGGCTGAGCTGCTGGGGTTGATGGAGGAGACGACGGTGATGCCTAGGTGGTGCTGAGGGGGGATGTGGGTGGTCGACGGTGATGGAGGTTGGCTGGCCGAGAGGGGGAGAGAGAGAGCTTTGGGTCTGTTTTTAGAGAGAGAGAAGAGAAAAAAAACAAAAGCAGAGAAGGAGAGCGAAGGGGAACAGATGCGAGGGAAGAAAAGATTCAAAAATTCACGTGAAATTTTCCTTGTTTCTTTCAGCTTTTTTTCTCCGTTTTGTCCTTGCTTTTCTCCTATGCTCGTCGATTTTTATAGCCATTTGCAGGGGTTATCGTTGCAAACAAATGGTCGGCTAACACCTACGGCAGTAGGCTTGCTGGTGGCGGGCAGGCGGCTGGTCGGTGGCGAGCGCAGGTGGCTTGTCGGCGGCTGCTGCAGGTGTGTCAGTCGGTACACGCGAAGGAGGGGTTGCTTTAAGGGTGAAAATACAGTTTGATCCTTCGATTTGTATTTGCTCTTACTGCACCCTCAATCCGATTTATATTTATGATTTTGTGCAATTGTACACCTGACTGAATTTCAACATTAGCCTTAACTTTGTGCGGCTCTTTCCTTTTGGTCTCTTATTTCTGACTTATGCAATTTGACCTTCAATTGATTATTAAACTTTCAATTGTTTTTAATTTGAACCCAAACCTACGCAGTTGGCTTGAAAAAAATTCAATTGGGTCTCCAAAAATTTTGATTTTCTCAATTGAGCCCAAATTAAATTCAAGAACTTGATTTCTTATTGACTAAGCCCTTAATAAAATTAATTTGGCCAATTTAAAGTATAATTAAGTCATCGCGCTTAATTAAATCCTTCAATTGGACCATAAATTAATTCTCAAACATAATTACACTTTTATACTAGCCAACGATTAAATCGAACGGGCCCATAAAAATATAACTATATCTTTTGACTTAATTTATACGCAGATTTATCCGATAATAAATTACTTTAGCCTTGAATCTACTTTTTTCTTCATTTCTGGGAACAAAAGAGGTACAATCGAACTCTCGAAAAACATCCAAAATTTTACCTTGATTTTTCTATCGACACCAACCCCTTTTATGTTATTTTTTGTTATTTTCAGGTAGTTTTGGGGAATGACCCAAAATTGGGTTATGACATGGTGCATAAGAGAATCTCTGTTTGGGGTGATTTAGTGAACTGCCCTAAAAGTTTAGGTATATAGTTGGCAGTGAGTTTTCAAAATATATTTATTTGGGAGACCATTTTAAAATAATTTAAGGTTAAGTTTCGCTGTTTCGAAGTGGAAAGAAATGTTGAAGATCCCTTAATTAATTCTTGAATACTCTTCCAACCATGACAGCGGATTAACTCCTTGACTTGTGGCTGTCACTGTATAGATCAACGTAAACGCAAGGGCTGTGGTTTGTGGTTTGTGTTGTTGAGGATGAAATCAAACGAAAAGCAATTACGACCTTGGAAACGGCATGTGAAGTTCCTTGAAACCGTAGGTACCATAGACTCAGCTCCTCATCTTCGACAGCTGTTTTAAAACCAGTAAGTCTCCTCTCGCCTAGCTACCAGTCCTGATCTCATATGCAGTAATCTGAGCTTAAAATGAATTCCAACATTAGGGTTCTTGTGGGCTAAGAACACAAACAAATACGCACGCAGCGAGGATGAAGATGTCTGCAAATTTCCCAGCAGAAGAGACTGTCTCAAGTAAAAACACAGAGAATTCCCCATCAAAATTCCAAAACATATGCCTTGGCCTTACATTTCAGCCTGCCCCATTCCTTGCATCAATTTCTTAACAAAAATGTATAAATTTTGGTTGTGCATGGCTAAGCGCAGCCAGCCAGCCACCCTACGTACCGAACGTGCGGAATTTAAACCTATATTTGGAGATTGCATGTTTAGGGTTGTATATATTAATGATTGTTTTTTTTTATTTCAAAATATATTGAAATAATATTTGTATTGAAAATATAAAAGATAATAATTTGAAACAAAATAAAATACAAGATTTTCTATTTTTTAAAAAGCAAAAATAAATAAGCTATTAGTCCTACGTACCAATCCTAATTAAGGGTACATAAATAGTCCCCTTTTTATCAATAAACTTCTGTCTTTGCTTCGGTAATGTTCCTCAAAATTACATATGGAAGGGTATATTTGGAAACACCCCAAAAATACTTTTCAGAAAAATTAATTTTTTTGAACATTATTATATAGTGGTGTATGAGCTTTCGAGCAGATGTGGAAAGACGAAGGAAACTCCGTCGTATTCTTGAATTAAGCTGTCTATTCTTATGTGTATATATCCTCCAATTAGAATTAACAGAACAATAAAACATTAATCCCCATTCCGGAATTTTAAAAAATTAACACATAATTTCAGTAATATCATTTATTTATTTCTTAAATCTGACCACACCATTTTTTTTTAGAGAATGATTCTCGTTTCTGATTGGCTAACACATTCCTAACTATTGCCGGGCAATGTTTTCGCATCTATAAATAGTGGTTACTAAGCACTCAAGTCATCTATATGCAAAACATATTTTCATTCGAATATGAAGGTATACAAATTTAACTTCTTTTATTTTCTATTTTCTCCCTTTTTCTTTTCTTTTTATTTAAAAGTTTTATGCTTATTGAAGCTGATCATCCTGCCTTTAGCAGCTTTGGCTGAGAAGCAGACTTGTATAATCCTATGTCATGTTCTAAATATGGCAGCAAAAAATAGTGATCAAAGTGCAAATGCATTGCGAGAGGTGTAGAACCAAAAAGCCAAGAAGATTGCTGCCTCGGCATGTGGTCAGTATGCATCACTTAATTTCCGCCTAATTTCGTGATTTAATTGATCACCCAGCTAACCTTGCCATGTCAAGAAACTAAACCCGATATCATTATCTTAATCGCTAACAGATTCAGTGGAGATATGTAAACATCTCAGGCTTACTGTTCTCCTGTGTTTCTAGGTGTAACCTCGGTGGCGCTGGACGGGGCGGACAAAGATCAGATAGTGGTGGTCGGAGAGGAGGTTGATTCGGTTAAGCTGGCAAGGTCACTAGGAAAAAAGGTTGGCCATGCCAGTTTGATGAGCGTGCAGGAAGAGAAGGAGAAAGAGAAAGAGAAATGGTCATGCCAACCAATTCCATACTATTATTCACAGCCTCTAACGTGTGAAGTGGTTGGGGAATCAAACCCTAACAACTGCACCGTCATGTGAGAGCTAAATTCCTTTCTCTGAGCCTAGCTAGCAGCAGGACTCGTATATTTCTTGGACGTTGTCCAGTCTAGGGCCTCTATGGTATTATCTTTTGATTTTGTTTTCCCGGAGAGAAATTCTAGCAACTCTACGTATTAAACAATGTTTTCTATTTTAGAGATTAATATATGCATGGTTGAAGGTGGATTTCATCTCAAAAAGGCATTGAAACAAATTAATGGTTACTGGAAAAGGAGAATTCTAAACACAGAATTCTCTGTGTTGTTTGCCAGCTAAACAAGTTGTGCACACCTTTGCACCAGTTATTGCATCATTCATCCCAGTAGTAGACAGTCCTCTGACCATTTCTTTGGATTGAAGTGTCTTCAACCCATTGAAACTTATGTGGCCAAACCTACAGTGCCACAGGAACCCATCATCCTCTGTCATAGCTTGCAAATACAGCAAACATCCTATTTGCACTCATATCAGATTGCATGATCATGCCTCTAGTTGGATGAAACACTTTGTATTTTCCATGCTTAATCAGAATCGTCACCCCTTTGTCTTGAAGTTGTCCCATGCTTATCAAGTTATTTTTCAAGTCAGGTATGTAATATACCTCAGAGATTACTTGAATAATTCCATTTGCTTCCATTCGTACATTTCCCTTCCCCATGACCACCATTTTGGAATTATTGCCTAGCTTCACGGTGCGCCTGAATTGTTCATCCAGATTTGAGAACCATTCTTTGTTCCCACTCATGTGATTACTACATCCTAAATCAAAGAACCAAATCTCCACTGTCTTCTCTTGAGTAGTTTCCTCATAAGCCATTAATAGTAATTCCTCTCCATCATCTATTTCAGCAAAATTTACTCCTCTGTTTTCAGTGGGACACTCATATTGAAAGTGTCCCAACCTGTGACACTTAAAGTACTCAATAAAAGATTTATTGAATGGTTGCGTGTCACGACCTCTTCCTCTTCCTCTAAACACTCCTCTACCTCTTCTGCTAATGTTTTCTTCGAAGGTGATTTTTAGAGCCTGTTCTTCTCCTCGATGACAGTTCATCCTTTGTTCATGAACCGTAGGCTGCTCTGAAGTTTGAAGAGCTCTGTGCAGATCTGTGGGACAGATCTCTTGTACCTCTCAAGGAAGTTCTGAAGTATTCAGGTTTAAACTTGGACGAGTTATATGCAATAGAGCTTATAGGAGGTGCTACTAGAGTCCCTAAGTCACACTATATATTTTTTTATTCCATGTTGATTTACTTAGACATGTAAATGTAATTGAATCTATGTTATATTATGAATTTTAATTCAATATTAATAATATTTCAATATGTTCTAGTAGTTTTAAAATATTTATTTGTAATTAATTTAAAAATAAATAAATTTAGAATTGATTTAAAAAATTAATTACCATTTGCAGTGGAATTTCCGATGCAATTGGCAATGAAAAAGCTGTTTCAAATTTTGAGTTTACAATGAAATATGCAATGAAAAAGCTGTTTCAAATTTTGAGTTTGCAATGAAATATTCCTTGCAAAATGTTGCAAAGCCATTGCAAATTTAGTTGCAACGGACAATCCATTGCAACTGAATTTCTAAGGGCAGGAAAGCAACGGATTGCTTCCATTGAAAATTCCATTACTAATTAATATTAGCAACGAATTCCTTTCTTATTTACAACGACACTCCAGAAAAATAAGCACGAGAGCCGGAAAAATATAATTGAAATACATGCAATTAAAGCCTCTCGCTGTTTCGAAGTGGAAAAAAAAAAGTGTTGAAAATTCCTTGATTAAGTCTTGAATACTCTTCCAGTCGTGACAGCGGCTTAAGTCCTTGATGTGTGTTGTCACTGTTCAGATCAACGTACACGCAAGGGCACTGTTTGTTTTGTTTTTTGTTTTGTCGAGGATGAAATAAAACGAAAAAGCAATTATCTGACCCATCCCCCCTTGCTGCATGCTCGGTAGTGTTTAGAAATGTAGTAAGATTATATTTTTATTTTAAAATTATTTTTAATATCTTTACATTAAAATGATGTAAAAAAATCAAAAAAATTCATTTAAAGTAAAAAATAAAAATAATTTTTTTTAATTTTTTTTAAAAATGCTTTTCAAACACTCCCACACACTCGAAGAAGAGAAGTGGAAACAAGACCAACACCAAATAAAGTATATGATTATAAATATATAAGAAAAATATAGGAAAACAACATTAGGGTTCTTGTGGGCTAAATAAGCACGCAGCGAGGATGAGGAAATATGTATATGTAGAGAAAATAACACTGGACCAAAACATCAAGTACCATTCTTTGGGGAAAGTTTGAAATTTCTCATATTCTTGAATGGAGCTGTCTAGAAAAGTTTTTTCCTGTAGAAAATAGGATTGTTATGTGTGTATATTCTCCAGTATTTAATTAGAATATAGTTGCCAATTAAGTGAGCAACAAAACATTAATCCCCATTCTGGAATTTTAAAAAATTAACACATAATTTCAGTAATATCATTTATTTATTTCTTAAATCTGACCACACCATTTTTTTTTTTTTTGAGAATGATTCTCGTTTCTGATTGGCTAACACATTCCTAACTATTGCCGGTCAATCTTTTCGCATCTATAAATAGTGGTTACTAAGCAGTACTCAAGTCATCTACATGCAAAACATATTTTCATTCGAATATGAAGGTATACAAATTTAACCTCTTTTATTTTCTATTTTTTCCCTTTTTCTTTTCTTTTTATTTTAAAGTTTTATGCTTATTGAAGCTGATCATCCTGCCTTTAGCAGCTTTGGCTGAGAAGCAGACGTGTATAATCCTATGTTATGTTCTAAATATTGCAGCAAAAAATAGTGATCAAAGTTGAAATGCATTGCGAGAGGTGTAGAACCAAAGCCAAGAAGATTGCTGCCACGGCAAGTGGTCAGTATGCATCACTTAATTTCCGCCTAATTTCATGATTTAATTGATTACCCAGCTAACCTTGCCATGTCAAGAAACTAAACCCGATATCATTATCTTAATCGCTAACCGATTCAGTGGAGATATATAAACATCTCAGGCTTGCTGCTCTCCTGTGTTTGTAGGTGTAACCTCGGTGGCACTGGACGGGGCGGACAAAGATCAGATAGTGGTGGTCGGAGAGGAGGTTGATTCGGTTAAGCTGGCAAGGTCACTAAGAAAAAAGGTTGGCCATGCCAGTTTGATGAGCGTGCAGGAAGAGAAGGATAAAAAGAAAGAGAAGGAGAAGGAGAAATGTTTATGCCAACCAAATCCATATTATTACTATTCACAGCCTCTAATGTGTGAAGTGGTTGGGGGACCAAACCCTAACAGCTGCACCGTCATGTGAGAGCCAAATCCCTTTCTATGAGCTGAGCAGCCTAGCAGCAGGGCTCGTATATTTCTTGGACGTTGTAATCTGTCTGTGGTGTTACCTTTTCATTTGGTTTTCCCGGAGAGAAATTCCAGCAACTGCATTAATTAAAAAATGTTTTCTATTTGTGAGATCAATGTATGCATGGTTGAAGGAGGATTTCATCTCAATGTTGTCTGTTCTTGAAGACGTCCAACGTTCGTGCATGAGGTCTTCTTTTTTCTTTTCCTTCTCCTTTACTTCAAGAAATTTCAAGGCACGACATTAATTTCATGATTATAAATAATTTGCATTAGCTTTTTAGTTCAGTAATGTGTTTTCGTCAATATTTTCGAAAAGTTTTCACATCCATAAGACTTTTCTCTTAGACTATTCTAAAATATATCATCAATCGAAGTGATCGTAACATTTATTGACTAGAAAACAGAATAAGAAGACGACGACGACAAAATAAACACCAAGAAGGAAGTGTACTTTGTTATATCACAACAAGTGTGCTAAATATAATTTTTCATCAATAATGTAATGTATTTTTCATTGGTAATTATTTTCCTCAAAACCACAAGGACATAATTTTTTTGTCGGTAATTTCATTCTCGTCAGTGATTTCATCGGAATTGAATCCACCGACTATAAATCTATCTATGGAAAGACTGGCTGTAATTCTATTGGCATATTCTGTAGGTGAGGTCATCGGAATATACCATCGGTAATTCCATCAGAATTGAATCTACCGACAGAAACACAAACTGTATTTCAATCAGTATATTCAGTCGGTGAGGTCGCTGGAATATATCATCGGTGATTCCATCATTAACATTTCGCTAGTGATTTCATTGGTATTTGTTGTCGATATATTCCATCAATGCTTCTTTCATTAACATTTCATCGGTATAGCCATTGGTAATAGTATCATTTTGAGTAATTATTATTCAACTCTCTGAAAAATACCAACGGAATGTTTTTTTGTAATTCCGTCACTACTATTTTATTTTATGTCAAATTTTTTTTGAAAAATAATTCCAATAATATAAAAAAATAATCGGTGATTCCACGTTAACATTTCGCTAGCGATTTCATCTGTATATGCTGTCGGTATATTGTATCAGTGATTCTATCATTAACATTTTACCGGTATAGCCATTGGTAATAGTGTTATTGTGAGTAATTATTGTTCAACTCTCTGGAAAATATCGACAGACATTCCGTCTGTAATTTCGCCACTACAATTTATTTATTTTCTCAAAAAATAAAGTGAAAAATAATTCCAATAATATAAAAAAATAAATTAAAAATGAAAATATATTTTAATTTAAAATTTAAACATTTGTTATAATTGTTTAACATTTAAAATTCAAATACAGTAAATCTAAGACAGAGACAGCATTAGAGGAGGATGTTGGTCGGGACAACGAGATATAACAGGAGGATCGCATAGATCACTCCAATATGATTGCATCTGTATAATCATTCAGTGTATTGCGACCGTCTTTGCACGAAGTCCCTATGTCTCGTCTCTTTAATCATTCATTGAACAAAACATTGGCAATTAATAATATTAGAAAACAAATAATTCAAATAACTCCACAACACACCATAACATAAAAGTTATTATTGAATGATCCATTAATAACAAAAAGATAAATTAAAAAAATAATGTAAACCACATACAAAAAATGCATTAATAACATAAAAATCATTACTTAATAATCAATTAATACAAGAAACAAAAAATTAATTTAAAAAATATCAATTAATAATTCATTAACACAAGAAAATTTAATATAAAATAATACAATAATCACACACCAAAACCATTAATAATAAAAAAAAAATTGTAAAAATAATGCAATAAAAAAAAAAGATGAGAAGATTTTTAAGATAACCAAATGTCATCCATAAGAAAAAATGAAACAGACTTGACCTCGAAAGTCTTCGTCAATTAATAGTCTTCGTCAATTGATAATTTATAAATCAAGGATATGGACAAGTCACAACAACAAACGGAAACAGCACTCATCTAATGTAGTTATGTCTTATACCGGGCCAAAAAAGATTATAACGTAAAAATAATAACTAGACCATAGAAAATGTTTTCGCATTTTTATTAAACTTAACATAATAATTTAAAGGTACAATTAAGCTCCCCATTCTAATCCATATCGTCAATCTTCTTTATATTATTATTTTTGAAAAGATAAAAAAAGATAAATTTAGAGAGTAACTCATATATAGGTTAGGATAACCTCAATGTGAACTTGTTGACTGAGCATGTCCAAAGTACAAAAAAAATCAAGTTAACCCTATTCAATTTGCCAAGCTCTGAATTAGTTTTTTATATTATATTATAACGAATATAAAAATCAATTTATCATCCATCTAATTTTGAAAATTTTAATTAAATAAAAATCTCATATTAAAGGACATAAATATGAGTGGCATGCCATGAGTCTCGAGATAAATACACCTTGATCCTCAAACTTTATAAATCACACAAATTATACAATTTTGATAACTCTATTTCTCAAATTCCGGATTTTTTGGCTAAATTCTGTCTGAAATGCGTCGGAATCGTTCGCCTGTGCCGTTTTGGCCAAATAGTGTTTTTTTTAAAATAATAAGTAATTTTACAATATCAATTATATCTCTTAATTCGACTGTTAGATTGAAATAAACTTTTACGAGGAGTCTCTTGACATATTTATATATATTATGTTAAAATTTCAGAGCAATCAGAGAATGCAATGACCTTGTGAGATTGATGATGACATTCTCATAATATTATATATGTTTATAATTTTATTCAGAAAAATCGTTTTATTGTGTCTCTTTTTAGATTAAATTACACAATTCTAAATAATTTTATTTTTGGATTTGAACTAATTTTTTTTGAATTAATATATTTAATTACACACATATATCTACACACACACACACACACATATACACACCCAAAATAGTACGCCGAAATACTCTAAAATTAAAATATTTTATTTCTATTAAAAAAACAAAACAACAACCGAAACAAAATTGACACCTTTCTTGTTACATCCCATGATTTGCATCCAAAAGTGAATTTTTCTGCCCTTTCATCAGTATAGGTCATAAGCCCATGTCCAATGTGCTGTTTTCTGATGCATTATCCATGGACTTATCTGGCCCAAGTAACAATTTAGACTTGTAACAGAGCTGCAGCTTTTCAGTTATGAGCTGTAGCTAGAAATATTTTTCATGAAACTATTTTTTTAAACCTCAATCACAACAAAAATCATAATATCAAACACCCTCTTTGTAACATCCTTCCAAAAGCTCCCTAGCTGGAGCAGTGATTTAATTAAATGGATGCATATGACAAGCACTAGCTAACTAGGGTTTCCTTGCTAGATGTTGCCTCTTGTCTCATTGATTATATTATCATCAAATCAACAGCAATTTAATCAAGTTCAGTAGTACTGTGGAGTGGAAACTTCACCAGCCATGTCGTTTGGCTGCACCACGAACCAAATCATAATATATAACGCAAGAAAGAGACTATGAACGTAAAAAAAAGGAAAGGAAAAAACACAAATAAGAACCTCTCCTATTTTTCTAAGAAAAATGCTCTGTTTTTCTAGGATTAATTAAGAAAAATGCTCTGTTTTTTTTTTCTAAGAAAAATGCTCTGTTTTTCTAGGATTAATTAAGAACCTCTCCTATTTTCTTTTGGAATGTTCCAACCATGACTAGCTTGTGGCTGTCACTGTATAGATCAACGTATACGCAAGGGCTGTGTTTTGTGGTTCTTGAGGATGAAATTAAACGACAAGCAATTACGACCTTGAAAATTCCAGCACTTCATCATCATCTTCCTTGTGTTAAAGAGCTTGAGGTACCAAAGACTCAGCTCATCATCTTCGACGGCTGTTTTAAAACCAGTACGTCTCCTCTCGCCTGGCTACCAGTACTGATATGTATGCAGTAATCTGAGCTTAAAATTCCAACATTAGGGTTCTTGTGGGCTAAGAACACAAACAAATACGCACTCAGCGAGGATGAAGAAATATGTATACATAGAAACAATAACACTGGACCAAAACATCAAGTAAACTAATTATGCCTTCACATCAATCCGTTATTTGATTGGGATTTTAGTATCCTAATCTTGCTTATTTTTAATGTCCAGAACAATCAAGTCCATGCATTATTTAACATGCCCTAGCGAAAGAAGTGTTACAACTCTACCTTATATTAATTTTATTTTGTTTTGAGTAAATAGTAGAAATGGTATAATTCACAACATCTTTAATAGTTTAAATTGTTAAATTTTTCCTCTTAATATATATATATATATATATATATATATATATATATATAAACTTTATACTATATCAAAAAAATCATCTCCTCTAGGCAAAAACATTAACACACATAAATCAAGAGTAGCAAAGCAATAATTGTTTACTTGTAGCATTTTCTTGAGCAAACTGCCATTTGCAGAGAAGGGAACAATTCGTCAAGCTTTCTGCTACATTTTGAACACACAATAGCTAGTTTATTACATCACTTTTTTCTGTAGAACTTGCGAACACGACATATTTCTGAACTCAACCAGACTAATAAAATCAAATTCAGTACAGTAATAGTCCCATATAGAATGAATTTATATGTCTCTAGCTAATGAATCCCATGATGTCCCCTTCCATTTCTTTTTCTCAACGAGACTGGAAGAGGCGGGATGCTCTGCTCGTGCCTGAAGAAGTTGTCTGGATCAACTTTGGTCTTCACCTGTACCAGCCTGTTGAAGTTATCTTTGAAGTACTTGGCTCCCCAAACACTAGCCTCAATAAAGCTCGTGTTGCTCTGCTTGTTCATCCCCAAATCAAGGTCCCTGTAATTGACATATGCTTGCCTTGGAAACATGGAAACATAGGGCGCCATGTAATTGTAAAGCCTCCGAATCCAATCTATGTGCTTCGAAGCATTCTCTGCAGGATTCTGCCACATTGTCAGGTACTGGATCTTGAAAAGGGTACCTTTTCTATGCGGGAAAGGAATCGATGACTCTGAAATCTTGCTCATCATTCCACCATAAGGATTCCATATTATGAAAGGAGTCGCTTCTTCGAAATACCTTTTCCATATCCCCTCGAGTGCCGTTTCGGGTATGGGTTCTGTGACAAAATCTGACTTAGCTTTGAAGTAGTTCTTGAATGTTGACTTGCCTTGAAGCAAAACTTCGGGAGGCGTGTTGGCTGGGTAGCCTGCGATGTATAGCACGGATTTGAGCCAGGTGGTTTCGGTGCAATCCTTTAGCCTCAAACCCAATTCAGGGAATCCTTGTGCCATGACATTTAGCAGTCTCTTGGCATCACCGAGAAACAAGGCATTGTAGGAAGTTGTGACAGTTCTCTCCCCCTTCTTGGCGCTATTATCTTCAATATCTACGTGAATTGCTCGGAGCTTGGCAAGGTCTACAACGATGAAAGGTGTTTCCATTTCAGAGGCATAAGAGAGACCCTCATAGTCATGGCCTCCTCTACGGACTCGGAGGTGAATTCCAAGTTGTTTACAGCAAATAACAGATGCTTGGATATGGGCTTTGTTAAGAACCATCTCACCTAAAAGCTCAAGCTATTAGGTGAGGCCCTATAATATAATTTATATTATTCTCTAACACATCCCTTCAAGTGAAAACCCTTTGGCCTTGAAACTTGCACACAGATTCATTCTACCTTGTGTTTGATTTTTATCAAATAGAATGGGGGTGGTGAGATTCGAACTCGTGACCGCTGGGTCAACAAGGCTCTGATACCATATTAGAATTGAGAAATGTTGCAGGTAATTGAAAGAATTTAGAAAGAAAGGGAAAGTTGTTTAGAGAAGAGAGAGAGAGAACGAGAGGGAGAATGGATTTTGTATTTTCAACCGTAAACCATTCTGTTTTTCCTTACATTTCCCGTGAGTCCATATTCCTATTTATACATAACAGACTATCATCATTCATACTTCTAGAATATAAATACACTACTCTAGAATATTCTTTCTTCTATACTCTAACAGGCTTCATACAGAGGAGTGAAAATAAACGCAGGTTTTGGCACCGAAGGCAGCAGGTACCTCAGGTTTTGAGCAGTAGATTCCAAAACAGCATTGAACGAGGAGCTATTGTCTGGGGTGTAAAAATCTGAGGCAGGAACGACAAATTCTGAATATTGTGAGAGACAGTGGACAAAACTTTCTTTAATTGGAAGAGAAAATGCCAGTCCAGGAGATAGCAGCAGGACTACAAAGATTGAAAGAATGGAAAACCTTGAAGGAACCATTTCCACCTTCTTCTTCTTCTTCTTTTCTCTTAGTGTTTGGCAGCTAAACTTAAAGCTAAGCCTGTGTTAAAAACTAAGTCACAAGACTTCTCTTATAGAGGGTCTTCAGAGTGTTGATGATGTCATGGGATGTGATTGTGTATTCATTAGGAAATTAATTAGAGCTGTAATTAGTAGTTAGTAGTATTATACTAGGACACTTATCATTCTTCCATACTTAGCCCGAATTAATAGTTACTCATGTAAATCAATTTACGGTCTATTTAATGAACAAAACACTCAAGAAGAGTGATCATTCAGTGCGTATACAAATCAATTTTGTCATGGTATCAGAGCTACTGACCTGTGAATCATCGTGAGCTAAACAATTTTTTTTTCTGATCTGTGTCAAGTCTTCTGTGTGGGTTCTTTGGTTGTGGCAGTCGTCGTACTATTCTGTGATTTTTTGGTGGAGATCGGTGACTATTCCGGTTCTATGGTCTCTGGTTCTGTGGGAGATTGTCGAACGAAGACGACGATCGCTTGTTTAAATTCTTGTTGACACGTCAGCATCCCACTTGTCTCTGTTTGTTGACGCGTCCAGCTGCTCTGCTGACACATGGCGTGGCTGTTGGATTGCGTGGTGTGGGCTGACTGCTGGGCTGCGTGGCGTGGGCTTTTCTTTTCCAGGTTTAGGCTTTTGTTTTTGGGCTTTATTTTTCCTAATTGGGTGCTGGGCCGGGACTGTTTCTAAAGGAATTTCTGGGCCTTATTAGGTGGGCCTGTTTAATTAATTGGGTTAATATTTGGACTACTTGGGCTAATTTTCTACGGATTTGCATCATGTCTCTGGAGAATAATATTATTCGTTTTACTGGAAAGAATTTTTTTATATGGGAGTTTCAATCCAAAATGTTCTTAAAAGGGAATCAATTCAAAATATTTTTGGAATGTAATATCAAACCATACGTGCGCTCTTTTCTAACCAAGTAAGCAAAAGCTAAAACATTATTATTGTTAGGATTGAGAGAGTTTGCAGAATTGAAAGAAGAATTAGTTTAGAGAAGGGAAGAGAGAGAAGAGAGAAGAGAGAGGGAAACTGAAATTTAGAATTACATTGTATTGAATTCTGTTTTGCATACATTTGTTGTGTGTGCACTTCTCTATTAATACACATTACACTATTCTAGACTATTCTTCTTCTATACTCTAACATCCCCCCTCAATCTCATGCTTTGACAAACCAAGCATGAGATTGCAACAATGAAAATGAAATACAAGAGTACTTAATTCTTTTGACAAATAGTATGTAAACGAGAGAAGAGAAGGAATTTCATTGGTCTATTTCTTGACCAGAATTTCATTTGTCTCTGTGAGACTTTGAGAAGAGAGGGATGAGAAAAAAAGAAATGGGAGGTAAGAGAGGTGATAGAATGGGTTTGAATTTCATTTATCTACTTCAGTTTTTTTTCTGAAGGATTTCATTTGGCTTCTTCAGCTTTTCTGAAGTTTTTCTTCAGCTTTTCTGAAGTTTTTGCCGATGAATTTCTTAATCTGTGTAAGAATTCATGTTCTTCTTCTTCTTCTTCATTGGATTAAGTTTTTCTTAATCTTTTTTTTTTTTTTTTTGCAAAACGGTGGAAGGTTAGGCATAAAACGGCACACCACAACATAAACGACACATCACACACAGACGACATCACGACACCAAAACATAAAATCTAGGTTTTCAACAAATCTTCTCGCAGCCACGCCGCAGCCTCATCTCTTCTCTGCCGAATCGATTCACTTCATCTTGAGTTCCTGGCCTGAAACGGTGAGGTTTCTTCACGCCTTCGGTGGCTAGGGCAGATTGGTCGCTGCAGATTGGCTAAGATCTGACAAGCGAGAAGATGATTCCATTTGTCTCCACCTGCTTTACCAACAGCAGCAATAGATTTATTGTTTGGATGAGCCTCCTTGTACTGCTTCCTAAAATCCTCCATGAAAATGAAGAAAGCACTAGCAGGTCTTTTAGGCTTGTTTGGATCCTTCGCAGTCTTTCTCGAAGCTTTGGTTCCAGCTCCTGCTCCTTTTCTCTTTAGCTTGGCGTCATTGGTTCTGGAATCAGTCTTTGATCTACTGCCTTTCATGATGACTTGGACAGAGAGTTTCTAGGGTTTGTTTGAGGAGAAGATGATCTGGCCGTCCTGACTCCGTCGACGCCTCAGCTGCCGTCTCTGGTGAAGCTACAACTTCGGTCCTCTGGTGAACCGAGCTTCAGACCAGCTGCGCCGAGAGAGATCATCTTCTGCCGTATTACTTCTATCCTACAGCTACCATCTGTAGCACTCAGAAGAATTGAAATGGTGAGTCATGAATTCTCACTCTGCCTTTTTTTTTTTTTTTTTGTGGCTTTCGGCTGACTCTTTGAACACATAGTTATGATCCGTTGCAACATGCTCATTATGAGTAGTGAAAGATGCAGATCGGACAATAACAACATGTCGCCCAGGAACAGCGAGGGACCTTGGAATCACATTCTCTGTGATTTCGAGATTCACAAGGCATTCTTGCTGAATCAGGAAATCACAGAGCTCTCCTTCTCCATTTATGTATTGATTTTGAGAAGATTCTTAGATTACGTCGGGATCTTGCAGGATGTCTGAGAGGATACACGATCAGTCTGCCTTTGTGCGTGTTACTTATTCGACGATATACCTCAATGAAATCACGCTGATTGAAGGAAAACAGAGCATCGGCTGGAGACTGGCAGAAATGACTTAGAAAAGGCAGGGATGAATCTGTAGTTGAAGCAAGCGGCAGAAATATTGATGCATCTAACCAGCTTCTCCTGCTGCTGAACGAGATCGTCTTCTCACTTATGATACTTGCTGATCTCTGAATTTTGAATCTAGAACAGAAGAAACAGGTTCAGCCGAGATTTTTTTTTTTTTTTTTTTTTTGAATAATGCATTAGGATTATATTGCGGAAGCAGAGAATTGGATCATTTAAGCTCTGATACCATGTTAGGATTGAGAGAGTTTGCAGAATTGAAAGAAGAATTAGTTTAGAGAAGAGAGAAAAGAGAGGGAAACTGAAATTTAGAATTACATTGTATTGAATTCTGTTTTGCATACATTTGTTGTGTGTGCACTTCTCTATTTATACACATTACACTATTCTAGACTATTCTTCTTCTATACTCTAACAATTATTAGGTTTTGTTTCCCTTCCTTTGTTTTTTCCGTTGGAAACGCCCTTACTCCTTAGCTCTCAACAACCAACAATTTAACCCATTCATGTGTGAATAGAATTTCATCCCCGTGATAAAAGAAATAAAAAAAAAACATATATATTTTTCTTGATGCTTTAAGTTTGAACCATAATTTTCACCGCTCAGATAAACCAACCTTACCTCCCTCTACTCATCTGAACAAAAAAAAAAAAGAAAGTAAAATGCTAGAAGAACTAGTTATTTAGAAAATGGAACCATCAATCACGATGACAACGACCTTACTCGAAAGTCGGAACCCTAGAAAACTGAACCTTTGGTCTCTCGTCTATTATTCTATGTTTTCCATGGATCAAAAGCTAAACGAGGGTAAGAAATGCTTTTCTACCACGATGTAAGTGGCTGTATGGGAGCGCGGCCACATCTCTTATTTTAAAAAAGCAAATTGAAAAAAAAAACATATAAATGTTTGGTTATGTTAAAAATTATAAAAATTCACGTGGGCCCTATGAAGTAAAAGTGGAGAAACGGAATTGTGAGAAAAGCTGGCTACATCCATGTTTATGTATACAGTAGATTTCACCTGCAGTTCATTTTATATTTGGCTGGCTTGTGCGTGTTTCATGAATTTTTGTCTTGGAAAATTAAAGAAAATGATATTTAACACCAGTGGTGTGGGTGATGTTGCCATGGCAACAAAAACCAGAGATGATTGACTTAATTTACCGGAGAAGATAGTGGTCAATTTACTACTCATTTAATTTTTGGCATACAAAAACAGAATGTAAAGTAAAAGATAGCAATTAATATGATGTATTTTATTATAAAAAAATATGAAATAAAAATATATTATTATTTATTATATTTTCTTATAAAAATATATAAAATAATCTAAAAATTAATTACAATATAAATAATTTTTACATAATATATGTTTATTAATATAAAAAATATATTTTTAATATTAAAATAATCTAAAAATTAATTAAAATCAATATGAAAAGCATGATAACCAAACACACAAAACTGCTTTTTTTTCAACCTCAACCTCAACTACAGTTTTAACCAAACACTTCACAATTTATTTTGAACCGTATCAAAAGTGCTTTTCTTGAAACTGTTTTTTTCAAACCTCAACCATAAAAACAAAAGCAATACCAAACACACAAATATGTTATGCGTTCAAGGGAACAGGATCCTTTGCCATCATTGTTTCTGGTCAGGTTTTGCACGACTTTCTTTTACTATAAAATTGTTAGCTCATGCATTCGAGAGAGCATTTTCGCCGCTCCATCCGCCAAGTCTCCAGACTTCATGATCAACCTTACCCTTCTCTGCTAAATCAATGCCATAACCTCGACTTTTCTTCTTCTCTTTTCCTTTTAAGTGAGGTGCAGCCCTACACCGTGAGTTCGGAGGGTGGAAGCCAAAGACCCTGGTCAAACATCTGTTCATAGCCATATGATCCGTGTCAAAAAATCATCTCACCTAAAATATTAAGTTGTTATATGAGATTCCAGAATATAATTTATATTATTCTCTAATACACCCCTTCAAGTGAAAGCTCTTTAAGCTTGAAACTTGTACACAGACTTACACATCTTGTGCTTGATTTTTATCAAATAGAATAAAAATTGTGAGATTCGAACTCGTGACTGCTGAATCAATAAAGTTCTGCTACCATGTCAAGGAACCACATCAACTAACAAAATATAATTTATATTATTCTCTAATAATCCGATACAAAAAAAAACCAAATTGTAATAGATTTTTGTATAATAATTCAAGATTTTCATAATAAGTGTTCTTAGTAAGACCAACGTCTCCTAGAGGGTGTTTAGGAGTGTGGTCACACTGGAGGTTGAGTAAAAGCTATGGTTTTAGGTGTTTGATTAATGTATATAAGCTTACAAAAAATGCATTAATAACATAAAAATCATTACTTAATAATCAATTAATACAACAAAAAAATAATTAATTTAAAAAATATCAATTAATAAGTCATTAACGCAAGAAAAATTAATTTAAAATAATACAATAATCACACACCAAAACCATTAATAATAAAAATAATGTAAAAATAATGCAATTAAAAAAAGAAAAGAAGATGAGAAGATTTTTAAGATAACTAAATGTCATCCATAAAAAGAAAAGGAAACAGACTTGACCTCGAAAGTCTTCGTCAATTGATAATTTAATTCAAGGATATTGACAAGTCACAACAACAAACGGAAACAACACTCATCTATACCGGGTAGCACCAAAAAACATTATAACGTAAAAATAATAATAACTAGACCATAGAAAATGTTTATTAAACTTAACATAATAATTTAGAGGTACAATTAAGCTCCCCATTGTAATCCATATCGTCAATCTTCTTGTTATTATTATTTTTTTTAAAAAAAGAAAAAGATAAATTTAGAGAGTAACTCATAAATAGGTTAGGATAACCTCAATGTGAACTTGTTGACTGAGCATGTCCAAACTACAAAAAAAATCAAGTTAACCCTATTCAATTTATTTTCCATATTTATATATTATGTTAAAATTTCAGAGCAATCAGATAATTTTATTCAGAAAAATTATTTTATTCTGTCTTTTTTAGATTAAATTACACAATTCTAAATAATTTTATTTTTGGATTTGAACTAATTTTTTTTAATTACTATATTTAATTATATATATATATATATATATATATATATATATATATATATATACACCCAAAACAGTACGCCGAAATACTCTAAAATTAAAATATTTTATTCCTATTAAAAAAACAAAGCACCAACCGTAACAAAATTGACACCTTTCTTGTTACATCCCAGGATTTGCATCCAAAAGTGAATTTTTCTGCCCTTTCATCAGTATAGGCCATAAGCCCATGTCCAATGTGCTGTTTTCTGATGCATTATCCATGGACTTATCTGGCCCAAGTAACAATTTGGACTTGTAATAGAGCTGCAACTTTTCAGTTATGAGCCGTAGCTAGAAATATTTTTCATAAAACTAGTTTTTTTAAACCCCAACCACAATAGAAACCATAATACCAAACACACTCTTTATAACATCCTTCCAAAAGCTCCCTAGCTGGAGCAGTGATTTAGTGGGTGTTTGGCGCCGCGGTTCAACCTGCATTTGCGTTGAACCGCGGCGCTAACACACTTGCTACCAAACGGGATCCCAGATTTTTTCTGTGGGTCCCACTAAATTACTGCGGTTTCAAACGCGTTTTGAAAAGCATATTTTTTATGCTTTTCAAAACGAACGCAGGTGAACTTCAGTTTGTTGCAAAACGAACGCAGGTGAACTTCAAACGTACACGAGTTGAACCGGCTTTCCTCACCATCGCCGTTGGCTTCCTCTCATTACCGTCATCGCAACTCCCTCTCTCTCCTCCACAGCCACTGCCCCCCTCTCTCTCTCCACATGCAGCCACAACTCCCTCTCTCTCCTCCACAACCACTGTCCCTCTCTCTCTCCACATGCAGTCACGGAAGCTCCCCCTCTCTCCTCCACGGCCACGGCCACAGCTCCCTCTCTCTCCTCCACGGCAACTCCTTCTCTCATCCTCTCTCCAGCAACACCGGCGTCAGTAAGCCTCGGCGTCAGTAGTGGCAGCAGCTGGTGCTGCAACCTTCCAGAGCTTCTACCGGCCACCACACAGCACCATTTACGACGCCACCACGACAGGGACAACCACCTCATCCTCCTCTACCTGTCGGTATCGGCCGTTGACCCTCTCGTCACAGTCAGTGAACAGTGAAAATGCATAACAACGTGAATAGTAACATGCAGCAAAACGAAAACGAAAACGAAAACGAAAGGCAAAACGGTGCATTTTGTGTTTTTTTCCTTAAAACCAAACGCATCGTTTTACGTTTTAAAAGAGTCTTAACACTTGGGCTGGGCTGCTCTCGGCCCAGCCCAAGTCCGGCAGGGGTTGGCCTTTTGGCCCCACTTGGCTGGGCCAGCCCATTTATTTGGGTCAGGCCTAATCCGATTTTTTTAAAAAAATATAAATTTTATATTTAAAAAAAATTAAAAATTGTGTAATTTACTTGAATTATTAATTATATTTTATTATTATGATAATTAAATCTACAATGTTTAAAAAAATATATATGTGTCTTACAATAATTTCACAAGTTAACAGTAATATGAAAAGCATGGTAACCAAACACTCGAAACTGCTTTTCATTAAACTCAACATCAACCACAGTTTTAACCAAACACAAATTTCAGTTACGAACCGCAGCTAAAAGCGCTTTTCATAAACCTGCTTTTTTTCAACCTCAACCACAACAGCAACAGCTGTGCCAAACAGGTCCTTAATTAAATGGATGCATATGACAAGCACTAGCTAGCTAGGGTTTCCTTGCTAGATCTTGCCTCTTGTCTCATTGATTATATTATCATCAAATCAACAGCAATTTAATCAAGTTCAGTAGTACTGTGGAGTGGAAACTTCACCAGCCATGTCGTTTTGCTGCACCACGAACCAAATCATAATATATAACGCAAGAAAGAGACTATGAAAGTAAAAAAAAGGAAAGGAAAAAACACAAATAAAACAACATTGATCAAAGCCTTTGAATGTAAAAATGCACAGAGCATTGTATACCAACTAGCAAACTCTCTGGACTATCTCATGAAATGTCGAGGAGCAGATCCCTTTCAAGTTTCTTTTTTATTTTTCTAAGAAAAATGCTCTGTTTTTCTAGGATTAATTAAGAACCTCTCCTATTTTCTTTTGGAATGTTCCAACCATGACTTGTGGCTGTCACTGTATAGATCAACGTATACGCAAGGGCTGTGTTTTGTTGAGGATGAAATCAAACGAAAAGCAATTACGACCTTGAAAACGGCATGTGAAGTTCCTTGAAACCGCAGGTACCAAAGACTCAGCTCCTCATCTTCGACATCTGTTTTAAAACCAGGAAGTCTCCTCTCGCCTAGCTACCAGTACTGATATATATGCAGTAATCTGAGCTTAAAATTCCAACATTAGGGTTCTTGTGGGCTAAAAACACAAACAAATACGCAGCGAGGATGAAGAAATATGTATACATAGAAACAATAACACTGGACCAAAACATCAAGTAAACTAATCATGCCTTCACATCAATCCGTCATTTGATTGGGATTTTAGTATCCTAATCTTGCTTATTTTTAATGTCCAGAACAATCAAGTCCATGCATTATTTAACATGCCCTAGCGAAAGAAGTGTTACAACTCTACCTTATATTAAATTTATTTTGTTTTGAATAAATAGTAGAAATGGTATAATTCACAACATCTTTAATAGTTTAAATTGTTAAATTTTTCCTCTTAATATATATATATATAAACTTTATACTATATCAAAAAAAATCATCTCCTCTAGGCAAAAACATTAACACACATAAATCAAGAGCAGCAAAGCAATAATTGTTTACTTGTAGCATTTTCTTGAGCAAACTGCCATTTGCAGAGAAGGGAACAATTCGTCAAGCTTTCTGCTACATTTTGAACACACAATAGCTAGTTTATTACATCACTTTTTTTCTGTAGAACTTGCGAACACGACATATTTCTGAACTCAACCAGACTAATAAAATCAAATTCAGTACAGTAATAGTCCCATATAGGATGAATTTATATGTCTCTAGCTAATGAATCCCATGATGTCCCCTTCCATTTCTTTTTCTCAACGAGACTGGAAGAGGCGGGATGCTCTGCTCGTGCCTGAAGAAGTTGTCTGGATCAACTTTGGTCTTCACCTGTACCAGCCTGTTGAAGTTATCTTTGAAGTATTTGGCTCCCCAAACACTAGCCTCAATAAAGCTCGTGTTGCTCTGCTTGTTCATCCCCAAATCAAGGTCCCTGTAATTGACATATGCTTGCCTTGGAAACATGGAAACATAGGGCGCCATGTAATTGTAAAGCCTCCGAATCCAATCTATGTGCTTCAAAGCATTCTCTGCAGGATTCTGCCACATTGTCAAGTACTGGATCTTGAAAAGGGTACCTTTTCTATGCGGGAAAGGAATCGATGACTCTGAAATCTTGCTCATCATTCCACCATAAGGATTCCATATCATGAAAGGAGTCGCTTCTTCGAAATACCTTTTCCATATCCCCTCGAGTGCCGTTTCGGGTATCGGTTCTGTGACAAAATCTGACTTAGCTTTGAAGTAGGTTTTGAAAGTTGACTTGCCTTGAAGCAAAACTTCGGGAGGAGTGTTGGCTGGGTAGCCTGCGATGTATAGCACAGATTTCAGCCAGGTGGTTTCGGTGCAATCCTTTAGCGTCAAACCCAAATCAGGGAATCCTTGTGCCATGACATTTAGCAGTCTTTTGGCGTCACCGAGAAACAAGGCATTGTAGGAAGTTGTGACAGTTCTTTCCCCCTTCTTGGCGCCATCAGCTGCTTGAATTATAACTCTGATAAAGAGATCCTCGTCAAGTTTATCTGCAACTTGCTGCCATCTGTGGAGAAGCTTGGTGCCACCTTGTTCCAAGGTCTTAGTAACTGTAAAAACAGTCACAGTTGATGGGACAGGAAACAGTTTTACTTTCCAGGCAGTAATGATACCGAAGCTGGCTCCACCGCCACCTCTAATGGCCCAGAAAAGATCCTCTCCCATGGCTCGTCTTTCAAGAACCCTGCCGCTAGCATCGATTATCCGAGCATCAATAACATTGTCAGCGCCTAGACCAAACTTTCGCATCATGGAACCATAGGCACCTCCTGTGATGTGCCCACCAATGCCTAAACTGTTGCAAAGGCCGCCTGGAAAGCCATGGATTTTGCTTTTCTCTGCAATTCTGTAGTAAAGCTCACCGATCGTCGCTCCTACCTGAACCCAGGCGCTATTATCTTCAATATCTACGTGGATTGCTCGGAACTTGGCAAGGTCTACAACGATGAAAGGTGTTTCCATTTCAGAGGCATAAGAGAGACCCTCATAGTCATGGCCTCCACTACGGACTCGGAGGTGAATTCCAAGCTGTTTACAGCAAATAACAGATGCTTGGATATGGGCTTTGTTAAGAGCATCTCACCTAAAAGCTCAAGCTATTAGGTGAGGCCCTATAATATTTATATTATTCTCTAACACACCCCCTCAAGTGAAAGCTCTTTGGGCTTGAAACTTGCACACAGATCCATTCTACTTTGTGTTTGATTTTTATCAAATAGAATGGGGGTGGTGAGATTCGAACTCGTGACCGCTGGGTCAACAAGGCTCTGATACCATATTAGAATTGAGAAATGTTGCAGGTAATTAAAGGAATTTAGGAAGAAAGGGAAAGTTGTTTAGAGAAGAGAGAGAGAACGAGAGGGAGAATGAATTTTGTATTTTCAACAGTAAACCATTATGTTTTTCCTTGCATTTCCCGTGAGTCCATATTCCTATTTATACATAACAAACTATCATCATTCATATTTCTAGAATACAAATACACTACTCTAGAATATTCTTTCATCTATACTCTAACAGGCTTCATACAGAGGAGTGAAAATAAACGCAGGTTTTGGCACCGAAGGCAGCAGGTACCTCAGGTTTTGAGCAGTAGATTCCAAAACAGCATTGAACGAGGAGCTATTGTCTGGGGTGTAAAAATCTGAGGCAGGAACGACAAATTCTGAATATTGTGAGAGACAGTGGACAAAACTTTCTTTAATTGGAAGAGAAAATGCCAGTCCAGGAGATAGCAGCAGGACTACAAAGATTGAAAGAATGGAAAACCTTGAAGGAACCATTTCCACCTTCTTCTTCTTCTTCTTCTTCTTCTTCTTCTTCTTCTCTTCTCTTAGTGTTTGGCAGCTAAACTTAAAGCTAAGCCTGTGTTAAAAACTAAGTCACAAGACTTTTCTTATAGAGGGTCTTCAGAGTGTTGATGATGTCACGGGATGTGATTGTGTATTCATTAGGAAATTAATTAGAGCTATAATTAGTAGTTAGTAGTATTATACTAGGACATTTATCATTCTTCCATACTTAGCCCGAATTAATAGCTACTCATGTAAATCAATTTACGGTCTATTTAATGAACAAGACACTCAAGAAGAGTGATCATTCAGTGCGTATACAAATCAATTTTGTCATGGTATCAGAGCTACTGACCTGTGAATCATCGTAAGCAGAACAATTTTTTTTTTTGATCTGTGTCAAGTCTTCTGTGTGGGTTCTTTGGTTGTGGCAGTCGTCGTACTATTCTGTGATTTTTTGGTGGAGATCGGTGACTGTTCCGGTTCTGTGGTCTCTGGTTCTGTGGGAGTTGTCGAACGAAGACGATGATCTCTTGTTTAAATTCTTGTTGACAAGTCAGCATCCCACTTGTCTCTGTTTGTTGACGCGTCGGGCTGCTCTACTAACACGTGGCGTGGTTGCTGGATTGCGTGGTGTGGGCTGACTGCTGGGCTGCGTGGCGTGGGCTTTTCTTTTCCATGTTTAGGCTTTCGTTTTTGGGCTTTATTTTTCCTAATTGGGTGCTAGGCCGGGACTGTTTCTAAAGGAATTTCTGGGCCTTATTAGTTGGGCCTGTTTAATTAATTGGGTTAATATTTGGATTACTTGGGCTAATTTTCTACGGATTTGCATCATGTCTCTGGAGAATAATATTATTCGTTTTACTGAAAATAATTTTTCTACATTGGAGTTTCAATCCAAAATATTCTTAAAAGGGAATCAATTCAAAATATTTTTGGAATGTAATATCAAACCATACGTGCGCTCTTTTCTAACCAAGTAAGCAAAAGCTAAAACATTATTATTAGGTTTTGTTTCCCTTCCTTTGTTTTTTCCGTTGGAAACGCCCTTACTCCTTAGCTCTCAACAAGCAACAATTTGACCCATTCATGTGTGAATAGAATTTCATCCCCGTGATAAAAGAAATAAAAAAAAAACATATATATTTTTCTTGATGCTTTAAGTTTGAACCATAATTTTCACCGCTCAGATAAACCAACCTTACCTCCCTCTACTCATCTGAACAAGCAAACACAAAAAAAAAAAAAAAAAAAAAAGTAAAATGCTAGAAGAACTAGTTATTTAGAAAATGGAACCATCAATCACGATGACAACGACCTTACTCGAAAGTCGGAACCCTAGAAAACTGAACCTTTGGTCTCTCGTCTATTATTCTATGTTTTTCATGGATCAAAAGCTAAACGAGGGTAAGAAGTGCTTTTCTACCAAGATCTAAATATGTTCCACGTTCAAGGGAACAGGATCCTTTGCCATCATTGTTTCTGGTCAGGTTTTTCACGACTTTCTTTTACTATAAAATTCTTAGCTCATGCATTCGAGAGAGCATTTTCGCCGCTCCATCCGCCAAGTCTCCGGACTTCATGATCAACCTTCCCCGTCTCTGCTAAATCAATGCCATAACCTCGACTTTTCTTCTTCTCTTTTCCTTTTAAGTGAGGTGCAGCCCTACACCGTGAGTTCGTAGGGTGGAAGCCAAAGACCCTGATCAAACATCTGTTCATAGCCATATGATCCATGTCAAAAAATCATCTCACCTAATAGATTAAGTTGTTATATAAGATTCCAGAATATAATTTATATTATTCTTTAATACACGAAAGCTCTTTAAGCTTGAAACTTGTACACAGACATACACATCTTGTGCTTGATTTTTATCAAATAGAATAAAAATTGTGAGATTCGAACTCGTGACTGCTGAATCAATAAAGTTCTGTTACCATGTCAAGGAACCACATCAGCGTTAAAGGAGGATGTTGGTTTGGACAGCAAGGTATAAAATAAGGAGCACATAAATCACCCCAATATGATTGCATCTGTATAATCATTCGGTGTATTGCGACCGTCTCGGCATGAAGTCCCTATGTCTCATCTCTTTAATCATTCATTGAACAAAACATTAGCAATTAATAATATTAGAAAAAAATAATTCAAATAATACCACAACACACCATAACATAAAAGTTATTATTGAATGATCCATTGATAACAAAAAGTTAAATTAAAAAAATAAGGCAAACCACATACAAAAAATGCATTGATAACATAAAAATCATTACTTAATAATCAATTAATACAACAAAAAAATAATTAATTTAAAAAATATCAATTAATAAGTCATTAACGCAAGAAAAATTAATTTAAAATAATACAGTAATCACACACCAAAACCATTAATAATAAAAAAATATTTGTAAAAATAATGCAATAAAAAAAGAAAAGAAGATGAGAAGATTCTTAAGATAACTAAATGTCATCCATAAAAAGAAAAAGAAACAGACTTGACCTCGAAAGTCTTCGTCAATTGATAATTTAATTCAAGGATATTGACAAGTCACAACAACAAACGGAAACAACACTCATCTATACCGGGTAGCACCAAAAAACATTATAACGTAAAAATAATAATAACTAGACCATAGAAAATGTTTATTAAACTTTACATAATAATTTAAAGGTACAATTAAACTCCCCATTCTAATCCATATCGTCAATCTTCTTGTTATTATTATTTTTGAAAAGAAAAGAAAAGGATAAATTTAGAGAGTAACTCATAAATAGGTTAGGATAACCTCAATGTGAACTTGTTGACTGAGCATGTCCAAAGTACAAAAAAAATCAAGTTAACCCTATTCAATTTATTTGCCAAACTCTGAATTAGTTTTTTATATTATATTATAACGAATATAAAAATCAATTTATAATCCATCTAATTTTGAAAATTTTAATTAAATTAAAATCTCATATTAAAGGACATCAAATATGAGTGGCGTGCCATGAGTCTCGAGATAAATACACCTTGATCCTTAAACTTTATAAATCACACAAATTATACAATTTTGATAACTCAATATTTCTCAAATTCCAGATTTTTTGGCTAAATTCCGTCTGAAATGCGTCGGAATCGTTCGCCTGTTCCGTTTTGGCCAATTTAGTGTTTTTTTAAAAATAATATATAATTTTACAATATTAATCATATCTCTTAATCCGACTGTTAGATTGAGATAAAATTTTACGAGGAGTCTCTTGACATATTTATAAATATTATGTTAAAATTTCAGAGCAATTAGAGAATGCAATGACCTTGTGAGATTAATGATGACATTCTCATAATATTATATATGTTTATAATTTTATTCAGAAAAATCATTTTATTGTGCCTTTTTTTAAATTAAATTACACAATTCTAAATAATTTTATTTTTTGATTTGAACTAATTTTTTTTGAATTAATATATTTAATTATACACATATATCACACACACACACACACACACACACATATATACACCCAAAACAATACACCGAAATACTCTAAAATTAAAATATTTCATTTCTATTACAAAAACAAAGCACCAACCGAAACAAAATTGACACCTTTCTTATTACATCCCAGGATTTGCATCCAAAAGTGAATTTTTTTGCCCTTTCATCGGTATAGGCCATAAGCCCTTGTCCAATGTGCTGTTTTCTTATGCGTTATCCATGGGCTTATGTGGCCCAAGTAACAATTTGGACTTGTAACAGAGCTGCAGCTTTTCAGTTATGAGCCGTAGGTAGAAATATTTTTCATGAAACTATTTTTTTTAAACCTCGATCACAATTAAAATCATAATACCAAACACACTCTTTGTAACATCCTTCCAAAAGCTCCCTAGCTGGAGCAGTGATTTAATTAAATGGATGCATATAACAAGCACTAGCTACCTAGGGTTTCCTTGCTAGATCTTGCCTCTTGTCTCATTGATTATATTATCATCAAATCAACAGCAATTTAATCAAGTTCAGTAGTACTGTGGAGTGGAAACTTCACCAGCCATGTCGTTTGGCTGCACCACGAACCAAATCATAATATATAACGCAAGAAAGAGACTATGAAAGTAAAAAAAAAAAAGGAAAGGAAAAAACAAAAATAAAACAACATTGATCAAAGCCTTTGAATGTAAAAATGCACAGAGCATTGTATACCAACTAGCAAACTCTCTGGACTATCTCATGAAATCTCGAGGAGCAGATCCCTTCATGTTTTTTTTTTCCAAGAAAAATGCTCTGTTTTTCGAGGATTAATTAAGAACCTCTCCTATTTTCTTTTGGAATGTTCCAACCATGACTTGTGGCTGTCACTGTATAGTGTCAGAATAATCAATCTGTATTTTTCTTATTCAATTGAGAATTACACAGCCCTACTTTACATACTTATAATCACAGTATAAATCTTCTAATTAAGACTACATATTATGTTCCTGTAATAAAGCTAATAGAGATGGAAAGTGAAACGTCTTTCCATCTCTGTTCTTATAACCTCTCCTAGCATTTATGTTGTACAGCTCACGCCAACTCTCCCCCTCAAGTTGATGCATAGGGGTCCATTATGCACAACTTGACTAGTGAGCTGTGGAAATCTTTGCTTGATACGGCCTTGGTAAGTATATCTGCTAGCTGATCTTCAGACTTGACGAATGGGAACTTAATTGTCTTTGTCTCGAGATTGTGTTTGATGAAATGCCGATCGACCTCCACATGCTTCATTCTATCATGTTGGACTGGATTTTGAGAAATACTTATCGCGGCTTTGTTATCACAGAAGAGATTCATTTCTGATTTAGGAGCAAAGCCAATCTCGGTTAATAATTTTTTCATCCAAAGGAATTCACACACACCTTTTGCCATCCCGCGGAATTCTGATTCAGCGCTTGAGAGTGCCACCACCTTCTGTTTCTTACTTCTCCATGTCACTAAATTTCCACCAATAAAAGTAAAATACCCGGAGGTTGACTTCCTGTCTATGCAATTCCCAGCCCAATCTGCATCGGTATACCCTTCAACTTCCAAGTTACCATTCTTGGAAAATATAAGCCCTTTTCCTGGAGATGACTTCAGGTATTTTAGTATTCGAGTTACAGCTTCCATGTGTTCCTCACTTGGGCAATGCATAAATTGACTCACCACGCTTATCGCATACGCAATATCTGGACGGGTATGCGATATATAAATTAGTTTGCCAACTAATCGTTGATATTTCCCCTTATCAGTTTGTTTCTAGTTTGGATAAATCCCCAGTTTATGATTCTGGATAATCGGGGTGTCTGCTGGTTTGCACTCCAATAGTCCTACTTCTGATAGTAGGTCTAGGATATATTTTCTTTGGGACAAAAAAATACCTCGATTCGATCTTGCAACTTCTATTCCCAGAAAATATTTTAACCCACCTAGATTTTTCATCTCAAATTCGCTGGCTAGTTGCCCCTGAAGCCGTGATATCTCTTCTTTATCATCTCCTGTAATAATCATATCATCAACATAAATGATTAAGGCTGTTACTTTTCCCTGCTGCCTTTTGAGAAATAAGGTGTGATCTGAGCCGCTTTGCGTGAAGCCATACTTCTTCATTGCTAAGCTGAATCTTCCGAACCATGCTCGCAGCGATTGCTTTAGCCCATACAGGGCCCGCTGTAATTTACATACTTTATTTTCTCCAGTAGTTACTGAGTAGCCTGGAGAAATATCCATATACACCTCCTCTTCAAGATCACCGTGCAAAAAAGCGTTCTTCACATCAAATTGATGTAATGGCCAATCCAGATTTGCTGCAATGGATAATAACACCCTGACAGTGTTCAGTTTGGCTACTGGGGAAAAAGTTTCGCGGTAGTCTACACCATATACATGTGTATACCCTTTAGCCACGAGTCTTGCCTTGTACCTTTCCACGGATCCATCTGCCTTACGTTTAATAGCAAACACCCACTTGCACCCTACCGTCTTCTTTCCTGTTGGTAGTGGTACTAGGCTCCATGTTTCATTTTTCATCAAAGCTTCCATTTCTTCTTTGATAGCTTGCGTCCACTTCGGGTGTATTATGGCTTCCTCCATGTCGTAACCCAATTTTTGGGTTACTCCCCAAAATAAAATAAAATTAACAAAAATAAAATAAAAGGGGTTTGATGTCGGTAGAAAATCACGGTGGAAATTTGGAATATTTTTTGGGCCGAATCGTATCTCTTTTGTGCCAAAAAAATGAGAGAAAATACAAATTCGAGGTAAAAATTAAGTCAAAAATCATAATTATATTTTTTATATGCCAATTTGATTTAATCATGGGCTAATTCAAAATATTATTATGTTTTGAGAATTAATTTAGGGTCCAATTGAAGAATTTAATTAAGTGCAAGGACTTAATTATGATTTAAATTGATCAAATTAATTTTATTAAGGGCTTAATTGACAAAAAATCAAATTCTTGAATTTAATTCGGGCTCAATTGAGAAGATTGGAATTTTTGGAGACCCAATTGAATTTTTCCAAGCAAATTGTGCAAAATTAAGGGTCAAATTGAAGTTTAATTATCAATTGAGGGTCAAAATGCACAAATCAAAAGAGAAGGACTAAAATGAAAAAGGCACGCAAAAGTTAAGGTTAAGTTGAAATTCGGCCAGGGGTACAATTGCACAAAATTATAACTTTAAATCCAATTGAGGATGCAATTAATACAATTACAAATTGAAGGACCATAATGTATTTGTCCATTAACCATTTTCAACGGCAAGCTGCCGACCAGCCACCGGCACGCTGCCGACAGCCCGCCTGTGCCGCTACCAACAGCTACCCACCCGAAAGCAGGTCACCATGCCGACGACATCCACAGTTTTTCAGCCACCGTGGCAGCCCAAGCTCCCTATAAATAGCAGCCATGGAACGCTGCACAGAGGAGAAGAAAAACCGAGAAAAAACTGGGGAAGAAAACGCAGAAAAGAGGAAGAGATTCTAGGTAAATTACGTTGATTTTTGGCATCAAAAACACGCCCAACAACTCTGAAAGAAAAATATCATCTTCTTCTTCGTCAACACTGCTCTCTCTCTCTCTTCGGTTTCGTCTCTCTCTCTCTAGTTACAGAGTCCTGTTTCGCTCTCTCTCCACCGTTGGCAGTCCTTCGGCCACCCTAAAAACCACTTCATCATCACCATTCACTCCCCCTCTACACCAGAAACATAAACACACCTCCAGGCGAGGCCCCCGGCGACGGTTTCTGCAACTTCGATGTGAACACCGCGACTTTGGAGGCTTCCTCCGGCCACCACAGGCCACCGTTGACGACGCCACCACCACTGGGACAACCCCCTCGATCTCCTCTACCCAACGGTACTAACAGGTACACGTTTCGTTACACTCGAAAAATTACTGTTCAATCATCTTCTACCTCTCACCGGGGTTGCATGCAGTGGGATGTAATTTACGTCCCACTGTTCATCCAGGCCGGGCCGGCATCTTGGTGGGCCGGGCTTTGTTTTCGGCCCAAGTTCTGAGGAAGGGGCTTCCAGCCCACGTACAGTGGGCTGGCAGTCCGGCCCTATTTTAAGATGATGGGCCGGGTTTTTGAACCCGGCCCAAGGAAATAAAGGTTGGGCTTCCAGCCCGTGAGGACTGGAAGCCCAGTCCCCTCAAGCTGGGCTGTCAGCCAACTGTGGCTGACAGCCCAGCCCATAAAAATAAAAAAAATAAAAAATAAAATATTTTAAATATTTTTGAAATATATATATATATATATATATATGTTTTCCTTTTTTACTTTTAAAAAAAAACAAAAAAAAAATGTGTTTTAAAAAAATATATATTTTGTTTTCGTGCATTCGGCCGGATTCCAAAGCTTTTCCCATTGTTTTTTTCGAAAAAATATGTTGCATCTTTTTCCATATTTTTAAAACAAAAATTTGGATATTGTAACCAATTTACTATTATCCATTGGTATTCGGCCAAAATGTCAAAAATAATTTAACAATTATTTTGTTTTAGCTTTTGCGGTGTAAATTTACATTGTAAAGTACACCCGTAGACAAAAAAAAATGGTTTTTGAAAATGCAGTGCAAAATTATTTTTAACTTAGAAAAAAAACAATCAAACAACAATGCAGCTTACCTTAGGTAGGGTGCACTGGGGGTGATGCGTCTTCCCCTTGCACAACAAGTCCCCTTACCCTAGACTCTCGCAGATCAATAGGTTTCCTAATAACCTTAATATTAGGTGGCGACTCCTAATAAATATAGTTGTAAATTTTACGGCTATAAACACGCCCCATTTTCACCGCGCATCGTTGTCTCCCCCGAATCAAGGAGAGATGGCGGGGCGCGAAGCGCGTAAAAAAAAAATCGTCGTCGCGACACTTCACTCCTGTAGGGACTTGATTGCACGAAATGTCATGCATAAAGGTCTTGATTGGTTTTGGTAGTCCATGTGTAGCCACATAATTTGCAATAGGGTACCGTGATTTTCTCTCTTCAACATCTGGTGAATATCTCCTGGGTGGTTTCCCACGATTGTGCCTGTAAGGTAATTCATAACTAGCAGAGGGTTCCATGACATTAGTGCTTAAAGAGTTTACGTCAGGATTCTCAGGAGTTGGGTCTTCGGGTACTATAGAGGGGGACGATACACCAGCTTCTAAAACAGCTTCTTGGACTACATCTTCTAGTGCTTCTAAGGCTGCATTTTCTGCTCTTCTTATTTCTACGGTAGCTTCTGGAATCTCAATAGGTTGTGGGCAATTATCAGCTACTACCGCCCCTTCTCTGTTTTCAGCTTCTACCACTTCTACTCCTCTGTTCAGATCGTAACATGGCTGTGGTGGTTCAGATAGTCCTGGCCAGTGTAATTCTATCCACTTCAACTCTTCTTGTCCAGTCTCCCCCTGAAGAGGAGAATTGGATGGAAAAAATGTTTCTGTCTCCATGAATGTGACGTCCATAGAAACATAGGTGCGGTTGGAAATAGGGTCATAGCATCTATAACCCTTTTGATGGAATGCGTAACCCACAAACATGCATCGGCGAGCGCAGGGATCTAGCTTGGTTCGCTGATTTTTGTGAAGGTGAACATATGCAACACACCCAAACACACGAGGTGGAAGCATCAATACCGAGGGCAGCGGAGTATGTTTCGCAAGGACTTGCAGTGGAGTTTGGAACCCCAGCACCTTAGAAGGCAGTCTATTCAACAGGTGCACAGCCGTAGTGACTGCATCAGGCCAGTACCAAGAGGGAGCATGAGCATTTAGCAGAAGTGCTCTGGTAATTTCAAGGACATGTCGATTTTTTCGCTCAGCAATTCCGTTTTGTTGGGGAGTTTGAGGACATGAAGTTTCATGAATAATGCCATGAAGATTGAAATAATCGCGGAATTGATGATTCACATATTCCCTCCCATTGTCCGATCGAAATACTTGAATCTTGGCAGAAAATTGTGTGTTTATCATTGCATGAAATGACTTAAACACACTGAACACCTCATCTTTATGTTTTAGCAAGTAGAGCCAAGTCATGCGTGTGCAATCGTCAATGAAGAACACAAACCATTTGACCCCGGATATGGTATGGATTGGGGAAGGACCCCACACATCGGAATGAATCAAGGAAAATGGGATATCCCTTTTATTCAATTGCATAGGATAAGGGACCCTATGGCTTTTTGCTAAGGTGCAGATTTCACATTGGAAATCAGAAAGCTGCACTTGAGAAAATAAATTCGGGAACAAGTGTTTCAAATAAGTGAAGGACGGGTGTCCTAAACGGTAGTGCCACAACCATATCTCCTTCTCTTTACTGCCAACCAAATGCTGCATATGGTATGCTCTTCCAGTACTGAAATCCTCCACATAATAAAGTCCCCCCCTCTTAGTACCACGCCCAATGATCTCCTTGGTGAGAATGTCCTAGATAAGACAGAAAGTAGGATACATGAGCACTAAACAATTCAAATCAGAGGTGATTTAGCTTACGGAGAGGAGCTTGTGAGTGAGGGATGGAATGAGCAATGTATTAGGCAGCTGCAATGTGTGTGTTAGTATCATTGTGCCTGCACCAGTCACCAGGGAGATAACACCATTGGCATTTGCTATATTTGTACGTTTTGGTAAGGATGTTTGAATGAAATCCTTAGCATCAAACGTCATATGGTCCGTGGCGCCAGAGTCTAGTAGCCATTCATCACATTTATCTTCACACGGTGAAGTAATACATACACAACTGGGGTTACCTGCGTCTGAGGATGAGCTGTTGGCAGTCTGTGGTGTAAAGGATAGATGAGGTTCTGTGGTGGTCATTGCTGCAGTACCAGGGCCTTCTTCTTTGCTAGCTGTATCCCTGTGTTTTTTGGTTTGGAGTTCATTCCACCACTCCGGATATCCATGCAACTTGAAACAGTTTTCCCGTGTGTGCCTTTGGTTCCCACAGTGGGTGCATTTCAGGCGTTCATTTGCTGCTCGGGATTTCTGCCTCCCACTGTGTCCATTAGGAATTAAGGAGAGTGGCTTAAGCCGAAGTGCTTGGCTTGGTTGGAATGCTTTAGTGCCAAGGACAGCCCCAGACATATTCTCATTTTCAGAGGTCATCACGGTTTGGCGAGAGGATTCGCGGCGAACATGAGCATAAGCCTGCTCCACAGTGGGGAATGGACGAATCTGCAATACATCCCCTCTTACCTTGTCCAATCGGTTGTCCAGTCCATCCAAGAAGACATACACCCGTTCTTCTTGGAGAATAGCATTGTATTTGTGGATATCCACTGCACACTCCATTGGATTAGGGCATCTGAAATCAATTTCGCGCCATAACCCTTGGAGATCATTATAGAATTGTTCCAAGGATCCTCCTGCCTGTTTCAATTGCGTCACCCTTCGCCTCAGATCATAGACCTGAGATGTGTCACTTCCGTCAAAGTAAGTGGTAGCAATGGAGTCCCATACCAATTTAGCAGTAGGAAACCGAATAAAATTCCCTATTAGTGAGGGATCCATTGAATTGATCAGCCATCCCTTGACAATGGCATTGTCTGTGCGCCATTTGCGAAAGAATGGATCTGTTAATGGTGGTTGCGGAAGGTCACCATTGATATATCCCAATTTGTCTTTGCCTGAGATATACATCTCGACAACTTGGGACCATAGGGCATAGTTGGTGCTGTTCAACTTGATGCCAATCGGAGCCGCAGGGGACTCAGTAGATATGGTAGGTGTTTGTATTTTGCTAAGAGCTTCAGTAATTTTCATAGTGAACTCTGAAAGCATAGATTCTGGTTGGGGTATGTCAGACTGCTCTGTATCAGTCTCTGAAGCCATGGGTGGCCGGCTAAAGGGATATTTTTAGGGTTAGGGGTTTTGGAAAAATATGGGATGCTCTGATACCATGTCAGAATAATCAATCTGTATTTTTCTTATTCAATTGAGAATTACACAGCCCTACTTTACATACTTATAATCACAGAATAAATCTTCTAATTAAGACTATACATATTATGTTCCTGTAATAAAGCTAACAGAGATAGAAAGTGAAACGTCTTTCCATCTCTGTTCTTATAACCTCTCCTAGCATTTATGTTGTACAGCTCACGCCAACATATAGATCAACGTATACGCAAGGGCTGTGTTTTGTGACTGTACGTGGTTGTTGAGGATGAAATCAAACGAAAAGCATTTATGTCCCCTTTATATAAACTTCTGTCTTTGCTTCGGTAATATTCCTCAAAATTACATATGGACGGGTCAAACACTCCAAAAATACTTTTTCAATTCTTTTTTGTTTTCTTACATTATTATATGGTGTATGAGCTTTCGAGCAAATGTGAAAAAACGAAGGAAATTCCATCATATTCTTGAATGGAGCTGTCTAGAAAAGTTTTTTTCCTGTAGAAAATAGGATTGTTATGTGTGTATATTCTCCAGTATATAGAATATAGTTGCCAATTAAGTGAGCAACAAAACATTAATACCCATTTTGGAATTTTAAAAAATTAACACATAATTTCAGTAATATCATTTATTTATTTCTTAAATCTGACCACACCATTTTTTTTTAGAGAATGATTCTCGTTTCTGATTGGCTAACACATTCCTAACTATTGCCGGTCAATCTTTTCGCATCTATAAATAGTGGTTACTAAGCACTCAAGTCATCTACATGCAAAACATATTTTCATTCGAATATGAAGGTATACAAATTTAACTTCTTTTATTTTCTATTTTTTCCCATTTTCTTTTCTTTATATTTAAAAGTTTTATGCTTATTGAAGTTGACCATCCTGCCTTTTGGCAGCTTTGGCTGAGAAGCAGACGTGTATAATCCTATGTTATGTTCTAAATATTGCAGCAAAAAATAGTGATCAAAGTGCAAATGAATTGCGAGAAATGTAGAACCAAAGCCAAAAAGATTGCTGCCTCGGCATGTGGTTAGTATGCATCAATTAATTTCATGATTTAATTAATCACCCAGCTAACCTTGCCATGTCAAGAAACTAAACCCGATTTCATTATCTTAATCGCTAACAGATTCAGTGGACATATATAAACATCTCAGGCTTGCTGTTCTCCTGTGTTTCTAGGTGTAACCTCGGTGGCGCTGGACGGGGCGGACAAAGATCAGATAGTGGTGGTCGGAGAGGTTGATTCGGTTAGGCTGGCAAGGTCACTGAGAAAAAAGGTTGGCCATGCCAGTTTGATGAGCGTGCAGGAAGAGAAAGAGAAAGAGAAAGAGAAAGAGAAAGAGAAAGGAGAAGAGAAAGAGAAAGAGAAAGGAGAAGAGAAATTCTCATGCCAACCAAATCCATATCATTACTATTCACAGCCTCTAACGTGTGAAGTGGTTGGGGAATCAAACCCTAACAACTGCACCGTCCTGTGAGAGCCAAACTCCTTTCTCCGAGCTGAGCCTGGCAGCAGGACTCGTATATTTCTTGGACGTTGTCCAGTCTAGGGCTTCTATGGTGTTACCTTTTAATTTGGTTTTCCCGGAGAGAAATTCCAGCAACTGCATTAAACAATGTTTTCTATTTGTGAGATTAATGTATGCATGGTTTAAGGAGGATTTCATTTCAATGTTGTCTGTTCTTGAAGACGTCCAACGTTCGTGCACGAGGACTTCTTTTAAAAAGTCTTCTTAGTTCAATAGCGATTGCACAAACTTTGTTCTATCTCAAAAAGTGTGCTAAATATAATTTTTCATCAATAATGTAATGTATTTTTCATTGGTAGTTATTTTCCTGACAACCACATGGACATAAACTTTTTGTCAATCGGAATTGAATCCACCGACTATAAATCTATCTATGGAAAGACCAACTGTAAATCTATTGGTATATTTTGTCGGTGATTCCAGCGGAATTGAATCTACCAACAGAAACACAAACTGTACTTCAATCAGTATATTCAGTCGGTGAGGTCGTTGGAATATATCATCGGTGATTCCATCATTAACATTTCGCTAGTGATTTCATCGGTATTTGTTGTCGATATATTCCATCAGTGCTTCTATCATTAACATTTCATCGGTATATCCATTGGTAATAGTGTCATTTTGAGTAATTATTATTCAACTCTCCGGAAATACCAACAGAACATTTTGTCTCTAATTCCTTCACTGCTATTTTATTTTATTTTATTTCAAAAAAATAAATTGAAAAATAATTCCAATAATATAAAAAATAATTTAAAAATCAAAATACATTTCAAATCAGATTAAATTAATTTAAAATTCAAATATTTGTTATAAATTATTAATTTTTTAGCATTTAAAATTGAAATACAATAAATCTATTTAAAATAGAGACAGCGTTCGAGGAGGATGTTGGTTGTTCTTGAAGCAATAAAAGTCCTCCTCGAGGTATCCAAATCTATAGGCCCATGAACTTTCCCTAGCTTATCTTCATCCCTGTAGCTCCCAAGAAAGAGTCTCTTCTTCTGCCTGCCACCAAGAACTCTAAGCCTTTCCAAATGATGCCAGCAATGGGCTGAAAAGGCTATTTCCAGGCCTGTACGTACTCCAGTCTTACGTCTTGCAGAAAAAATAATCGTAATGTTTATTTTTGTTGCTGGCATAAGAAGTGCATACAATTGAATAAAGCAAAATAAAATCCAAAGAGATGACGTGCAATACTATAAATATTTTTATGCAATATTCTATGAATTAAGAAGTTTTCAAAACATATAAAAAGTGTTGATGAATTAAGAAAAAGGGGATATGCTGACAGGTTAAGGCTGTTGCGTGCTTAATTAAGATCGATTCATTTATTTGTTGACAAACGCATTGATGATCTCATGAATCATCAATACTTAATTGTGATGTCCTCACTATTTTTGTACCCCCAAGGGCACTCAAAATGTATTAGTATGATGCAATTCAACCCGTAAAATACTCATTGACTCGATTTAAATACTTAAAAAAATTGTAAAAAAAATAACCTAATTAAACTCGACCTCGAATAGTTATTTGATCAGGACTTGGTGCATGGTCTAAGCCAATACAAGACAAATTAACTCGGGTTGACTAGGTTGATCTGACGGGTTTATATGTCACCCAATCAAAAAAAAATTAAAAATAACAATATGCTTTTAAATATTATATGAATGATGTATTTAAAATTTAGTTAGAAAAACCTTTGATTTTGATATAGCAAAATGAACATAAAAATATGTTTACTATTAAGAATAAAAATAGAAAAGAAAACATATTTCATGATGAAAATACATAGGGGCCACTCATAAAGCATTGTGGGGTAACAAAACCAGTCCACTTCAGATGTTTTTTGAGAAATTATCGAAGAGGTCAGAAGCAAGATTAAGGATTTATTTAGGTTAAAATAAATAAATAAATAAATAAATTGATTTGCTAAATGGCTATTGCTTGCTTCCAAGTGTCCCAAAGGCTGCCCTACTTCAACCACCATTCCAGAGCTTTGACATGCAAGTTGATGAGAGGCTGATTGGTCTCGATGAACCAATCGTCTCCCTCCACGTTTTCTTAAAGTTAAAGTCATTTTCAGTATACTATATGAAGATAAATGCTACCAATAAGCATATGAGAAACCATGAGGAGAGTTAACTTCAACTAATAGCTAAAGGTAGATGAGCAGATGCAATGAATAATCATCATAAGATAAAAGAAATTCGATATTTAATTAAGCCTATCAAATAAAGATACAATAGATAATAGAGATCCCTAACCTTTTTAGTCGAAGGATTCATTGTTTATTAATGAAAACGTGGTGAGCACTCGGAGAATTTTTAAACAGTATTTCTTACACGGCATTAATATAAATATAAATATAAATATAAATAGGATGGACCTTTAGAGAATTTTTATATACATAAAGATGAAGGAAGAGTGAAATCTAAAATGTAGTTATGCCCGTAAAATCAAGTTTTTCTCCTAGGTTTAGCCCCAGAAAATAAGATCCTTTTCTTGCCCGGACTTGAAGAAGGTGGTTTTTTAGCCCATTAAATCTAGATTTACCAACCACTATATGGTTTTTTCAAATCAATTTTATCATCAGAACCTTAAAAATTCTCAATGAAGAATTTCCATTTATTTTTTAGTCTTTCATCCATATGTCTATCTCAAGGGGTGAATATTTTAGAGGCGAAATGCATAGTTATTATGAAAATTTAAAAAAAAATAAGAGACAAAACTATGGAGATTTTAGAATTTCAAGGGGGTGAAGACAGCTTCTTCTCTCGATATAAAAGGGGTGAAGACAGCTTCTTCTCTCGATATAAAAGATCCATGGACAAACCAGCAAGGGTGTGGCCCAGTGGTTGAAGGGGAGCTCCCTCCTTCACAGGACCCAGGTTCGAGTCCCAGTGGGAGTGGAAGCTGGAGGGGTCTTCCCCTCTTATTCCTGGGTCCATCCTTGCGCGGTATGCATGTCACCCCTGCGGTGTCTTACATGCTCACTGAGCTTGCAGGATGTTCAGTGGGTCCGGGGAATAGTCGATGTGCGCGTAAGTTGGCCCGGACACCCCAGTCATCAAAAAAAAAATCCATGGACAAACTCGAGGAATCACTACCGAAAGGCATAGGCACCCATACCATAGTAGTAGAATTTATAGACTTACAATTTATTTTTTATCTTTTTTATACTTATAGTGTTATCTGTTTTGTTTTATTATAATCTATTAATTTCTTTAAACTGAGAATTCGCAGTCCATGTCCCATGATTAATCCACAAAGAAAAAGAAAAACACGAGCAAAATATCAGCACACCGTTGGAAAACCTCTCAATCCCTAGAGGGTGACATATGTCTATACAAAATTATAAGAAATATAAACCCTACCGTTCTAGCATTTAGTCTTTTTTTATTATATTTGAATTAAATCTAGTCATTCATTACCTTTTTTTTATTGCAAAAGAGGAAGCTTTATAGCATGCCTGCCGGCTTCTAGAGCATGATTTGACTCAAATTACATTGTGGTCAGCCTCGTGATCAAGAATATCAGAAAGCTTTGAATTACTTAGCCTACAGAATATATGATAAATTGGTATTTGATAGCAGCACAATTGCTGGGTCATGCCATCTTGAAAATCTGCTCCCAACTTCGAGCCCAGACTAGCCACCTACCTTGCATCCTCCTCGTAACTATGGATGTCTGAACCTGGCCGAGATCTGATGCTCGGGTTGCCAGCTCAAGCTCGGAAAACTCAGCTCAGTTTCAAGTTGACAAGTCAGACTGAGAGTTTAACAGCTATGTTCATATTCTCCACGTCCAGTAAGAAAAGCAACTATACTGATTGGCACGTGGCCTAGCGGGCAAGGGATTTGCTCCCCTCCTCTGCATCCGGGTTCGATTCTTTCTGTGCATCTCTATTACTCTCGTGGTGTTTTACTTGCTCATTAAGCTTGTAGGGTGTTCAGTGGGTCTAAGAATTAGTTGCGGTACGCGTAAGTTGACTCGAACACCTTGGTTATCAAAAAAAAAAAATTGTACTGATTGTACATCTGGCAATGCATTTTTATTTTTATTTTTCATGACATTATAAATTTTCATTTTTGTTTTTTGAATTTTGGGTTATACTTTTTGTAATACACGTTGTTTTAAAATAAATAAAGGTTAGACTTGTTAGGTGAAGTTCCGAGATATGATTTATATTGTTTCTTAACGAGATCTATAAATTATTAAGAGATCTATTATCGGACAACAAGATTCAAATTCAACAAGATTAGGTAAATTAATTAGATTTTGATGAACATAAACAAGCTCAATATGGTATTGTTACCTACCACCACCTAACACGAGAGAAATGAAATTAGGCTGTCCTTGTCCTCCCCCCACTCATTCAATCTCTTGCCAAAGGAGCAGAATTAGACCGCTTCAAATGATTTTGCCAATCAAGTTAACTATCTCTTATCACTACCCAGCAATGCTAAGATGATCCAATTAGTCCCCACCTAATCCAAAAGGTTTAACAAAAAAAAACAATAAATTTTTTACGCGTACCAAAATAAAAAAACAATAATCCTGCGGCTGTATTCAATAAACAAATGAAGAAAATGATGATTCGAATCAACACCCACACTAGCCACTCATGTTTCCCATACGGAGGGGGAGGGGGGATACACACTCACACTCCATATTGATTTCAGTCCAGCCCCACAAGCAACCATAGACAAATCACTGCCTGCGTGTAGGGTTGGGATCATTTTAAATGTCATCGTGTAGATTGCTTGTGATATTGGGATTTCTAATGGATTCATGTTTGGCCTGCCCCACAAATAGATACCTCTCTTGTCCACCTCTCAAAGCCTCCAATCACAAGGGAGATTTAGGGTGTAAGTTGCAATATTATAATTTTGGGGAGCAACAGACGAATCCAAGATTCCACCCTTCCCCTTTTCAGTTTCCAATGAACGATCCCACAACATTTCCCTTTCTCCTCTCATCCTGCTTTACAAGAAAATGTTTTCGCACTACATTTTTGCTTTTTAATATTGGAAATGCTGAGCTATGATACACCAGCTGTGTTTTGAACCCCTACTGGTAAATCTGGGCTTGATTTACTATCTGTTTGGAGATCAGGGGTAGTTTTTGTTGCTAGGTCTTTTTTAGGAACTTGGTGCTATGAGATCATGGAATTTGATGCTTGCACATCAGAAAACCATGATGTACAGTTTTTATTCTTTTGGATTTGAGGAATTTCCGTCTCAGAAAGTGTATTTTGTGGGTGTGGACAAGGTAGTCAAAATCGAGATTTTGACACGAATCGGAAGGGGCTCCGAAAAATCGGATCGTAAAATCGGATCGTAAAATCGTAGAAAGATCGTACCCGAAATGTCCGTACAAAAATCGTAAAATCACAGCTAAAATCGTGTGAGAAGAAAAATCGTAAAATCGTTTGTAAAATATTTCTGAATATAAAATAGCATAATTATGGACATAAAACTTAATTAGTTTAGGTTCATACATGATGTAAAATAACTTCAAAACACATTACAAAATAATTATGTCCCCAAAAGTTCATAAGTTAAAAACTAACAAATTTAAAACAAATCTTCAGCTGGCGTACAAGTAATTGTATATTTTTTTATGATTGTTGTATTTGAAATTAATTAATGTTATTTATTATCTTAAATTAATAGATTTTTTTAAAAATTATTTTGTTTTATTTTTTTTTGTTTTAAATTAAGTGTTTTTGATGTTTTTATATTATTTTGATGATTTGATATAAAAAATAAAAAAATATATATTTTTAATAAGTTTCTAGATAAATTAAATTTCTAGAAACTAGTTGAGCCGGCAGCAGCCTATCAATTGGCGCGTCATCATCGCAGCTGTTTTCTCTTCCGCGCACAAATTGTCAATGGACGGTGAGATCTCACCTTCCCCATAGCCTCGGCTTCGCCCGGCTTGACTTTCGAGTCCTTAACCCAGAAATTAGTTACTTTCCTCTTCCTCTCTCTCTCTCTCTCTCTTCTTCTTCTTCTTCTTCTCCAGGAGCACTTGTTCTATTTCTCATTTTATCTCATTTCCCTTCTCTCTTGTAAAGAAACTTGAAAAAGCGTAATTTTTCTCTTTCTCCTCCAGGAGCACTTGTTCTTACTTCTATTTCTCATTTTCTCTCCATAAAATCGATTTGGGGATGAGAAGAGAAGACTACGATGGAGAGGAGAAGAGAAGATAAAATCGATTTGGGGGAAAAGTTTGAAGTGATTTTACTTGATTTAAGTCTGTCGAACTCCGAATCACTGGGATCGTGAAATCGGACCGATCCGGTCCGATTTCACGAGTCAACCCGATTTTGACCGAGTTTGACCGAGTTTGACCGGTTTCGGTTTTTCTTCCGGTCCAACCAGGTTTGCTGAGCCAACTCGCAAACTCGTACGAGTTTGCGAGTTGACTCGCGAGTTTGACTACCTTGGGTGTGGATAAGTAAAATCCTGGTTGTCTCATTCTTTTACAAAAGATACACGTCCTGACTCAAACTTGAGACCTGTTATGCAGATATCAAGTTTTTTGTCATCATGCAACGTCTCTCATGTACTTCTTTTGGATTAATATTCCATCCCATCATTAAAATTTCACACCTTTAGTAGATATTATCTATACTCCTCTTCAAACTCTCCAAGATTGCAAACATTACTCGAATAAATCACATGCATCTATCAAATTATTTCACTGTATTATTGAATGACTCACACACACACACAAGGAATAAATGATAATCTTGACTTGGAAGCTTCAAAAATGTCGAACAAATTCTTTTCCTTCTCAACCATACAAGTAAACCTCCATACACACACAAGCACATGAAATAAATAATTATTGAAGGAAGAAGGATGCCGTCTGTCTTCAATCTCATATCTTAATGGATGAAAAACAAACCAAACAATAACCTTTAACGTCAAATAACACAAACTCTCTTCCTTGCTTGCTTGCCTGCCCTTGAAGTGTAGTGTAAGCCTACAAAAACCTCTCCTCTCTTTTGTCTCTCTCTTCCGGCTTAGCCAAAAAAAAAGAAAAAAGAAAAAAGAAAAAAAGCAAAATAAACTTCACCATCAATGGCGTAAAGCAACACCAATCAATTCCCTTGCGTGACCGAAATCATTGAAAAGCAACTAAACCAAGAGCCAAGAACCACACCCCAATTTCTAACTTTCTTTATATGTTTTCTTTAAAGAAGATATGATCACCTCATCAAGTGCAAGTTGAAAGGAGAGTGCGGTACCAAGAATTTGAACAAGAGAGATAGGTTTCTGACTGTGACTGTAATCATTTTTTGTGTCCTTTTTCTTTTTTGCGTTTTGTGGTTATGTTTAAGAGGAGTGATCAAGATAGTTATAGTTCTAGTAAGGGAAAACAAGATATTTGTACAAGTAGTAATCCTGGGAAAGGCAGGGGAATATTTTCTTGATGGGAGGATATTTGATTGTATCCATGAAATTACAGTGGCTCTTGCTTTTGCTAGGATGACAGATTCTTCTGCTTATAAAGTTGAAACCACTTCTCGTCTTGCTCAATGGAGGATAGACAATCTTGCTTCTTGTACTTATCGCAAATCAGATCCTTTCAAGATTGGCAGGTGGAACTGGTTAGTACTTTCGTATTTTCTTTTTCTGCATCCATGGATTGACTGCCGACGGTAGATTGTTTAGTTCTTGTTCTGTTTCAAGAAGATAGAATTTCCCCTGGACTCTTGTGTGATTGTTGTTTTCTTGATTTTGGTGAAGTTGGTTTCTTTCACTGGAAATTTAGGATCTTTTTTGCAGTTCTTCTACTGTTGCTGTTGTTTTTCTCTTTAAGTGGGAATTTATGATCTGAGTGGTCCTAGAAATGGGTAATTTTGAAGTGCGATATTGGGTTTTTTCAATCCTTGTGAAATGGTGAGACTGTAGCTTTGGATAAGATGTGAGAGACTGGGAGTATGGTCCATGGCAGAGACAGGGTAGGCACATGTTTCTGTACATTGATGATCCTTTGCTTGGTTACTTTTAAATTTTGTTGCCAAGGAGGAGAGAGTAAGATAGCTATGATTTATCAGTGTACTGTGAGTTTCTTTTTGGCCATTGTTTTCTGTGATCCTACTATATCAGCTGAGTTTAACAAAAAAAAATTGGATTGAAGGCATCTATCCGTGGAGAAGAACCGGGTATTGTTTGTTAAGTTGTATCCAGAGACATCGAATCTAACACGTGAAAATCCTCCGATTGCTTCATTTATTATTCGAGTTGTTTCTTCCGCAGGAGATCGCAAGGCTTTGATTCATCCTGGTAATAAACTGAAACTCTGTCTTCAGTTCTTAGATACTTTTTTCTGTGTTCATATCTTGTTTTTCTCCAATGATGATGGAACATGTTCAGTTAGCCATCTCGAATCTGATATTTCTGACCCTTTATTTCAATTCTAATTTGTGAATGACGTAGATGATCTATACCCTCGATTGTATGTTCCAAGTTGTGATCCACCTACCAATGCTTTGTATACGAATTGGTGAAATGGAAAAGCAAATGACAAATATGATCTTTACAAATATGATAAACCATAACTTGAAACTGCAAATGATATGGTAAATATGATCTTGTTTTGCCGCGTAGGATTAGCAGTTTCTTGTATGTTTTGGTATTTTCTGACAAAATGCTCAACTTCCCTCAGTTTTATTTTAAATATATATTCCTGCAGACGTAACAGATAAGCAGCTCAAGAACAACGATGATTTCGTCTGGGCAATTGATGTTCCTTTAACAACAGGGAAATTCATTATCGACGTTGAATTCCTTGATTTGAAGGCTGCATCTCCAGGGGTATGTTTCTATATTGGCTGGCTAATCAATAACATGTTATTTGAATTCTTTTATTTTAAAAGCTGCTATATGTGATTAAATGTATAGGGTGGAGAACCTTGCTCGATCTGGGACGAAGAAACCACAGAAAAAAGATCAAATGCAACAGCTCTTGTAACACTTGGCAGAATGTTAACAGAAAGCATCCACACGGATATCAAAATCAATGTTTCCGATGGCAGCATTGGAGCCCATCGTGCTGTTCTTGCTGCGAGATCGCCTGTTTTCCACAGCATGTTCGCTCATGACCTGAAAGAGAAGGAACTGTCAACCATAAATATCTCCGACATGTCCATGGAAGCTTGCCAGGCTTTTCTCAACTACATATATGGGAACATCCAGCGTGAAGAATTTCTTGTCCACCGTTTGGCACTTCTTGGAGCAGCTGATAAGTATGACATTGCTGACCTGAAAGAGGCATGCCATGAGAGTCTTCTGGAAGATATCGACACAAAGAACGTCCTCGAGAGGCTACAAAGCGCATCCTTATATCAATTGCCGAAACTGAAGACCAGCTGCCTGCGGTATCTTGTGAAGTTCGGTAAGATATTTGATATTCGAGATGATTTTAATTCCTTCATGCAATGTGCAGACAGGGATCTGATAGCTGAAGTCTTCCATGAAGTTCTCAATGCCTGGAAAGGATTCTGAAGATGATAGTGGGGTTAAGTCAGTTACATTTTACAAGATGGGTGCTTAGAAAATTTAGCGCCATCAAGATTATTCTTTGTTCAGAATGAATTTGTTGATGCCCTATGTACATATACTGCGTGACATAGACCTTCTATCATCCTTGTTATTGAGGATCGTGTATTCATGAACACAATGATTTGAATGAAATGTAAATACTTTGATATGATTCAAATTTCAATACAACTCTTCTTAGTTTTTCTTCTAAATTAGATGGCATAGATATACATGAAAGTCATGCGAGAATGATCTAATCTGATTTTCCATGAATATTGAGTCAAATATCATGACTATAGTCACGCAAATGCTCATAAATTCAAGAGTTGAACCCAGATCTGCTATAAAGCTCATAAGAGATCATCAGGCATGATTCTGCAGATTAAGCATAATGAAGCAGCTGATTCACACGCTCACTCAAAAAATGCTGATTCTAATCATATTCTCCACATTTTCCAAACCATTGAGCATTAGTTCAGGCTTAATTACTGCCACTAGATCTGACTTGCCAACCTATCTTGCTAATTAAAACAAGAAGAGCAATCCTCTTATCAGGACTAGAAAACAGAAGAGAATAAAGAGGATGTAGAATGACACAAGCTAAGCAAGGTGAACATGCTAGTATTGGTTGACAAACTTGCTAGGATAGGTTGATTAATGCCCTAGCGGGGTTCGGAAATTTTCTGTGTCCACGGAGCAGCCAATTTTATTGGGTGGTGAGAAAACTACATTTCAACAATGGAGGAGGAACTCCCTCAACTCAATTCCCACTCTCACATTTTCTCTCTACTGCACCTTTCCAGCCTCTCTTCAAGCCTTGTTTCCATCTCATTGTAGCTACAGTTCGTCTCCTCACTCAACAAAACTCAACTCAAGGAAAGCAAATCTATCGATCAAACTATGCAAATACCAGCATCAATTATGGAAACAGGCAGGAGCAACACCGCCATTAGGTCCTAAACGTAAACGGGTTCTACTACTTGGCCTTCGTTTCCAATTAGAGTTCATAAAACATAACAGAATCTCACACACAAACCATGGTTCTATACACGAATCTAGTCAATTCATTGTTGGAATGAACATTTAGCACAAGAACACATCATGACATTGATAGAGGATCTTCTCATGGTCAGAATACCAGGTCCAAAAGTAGGATGTGATATAATACAACAAGGTAGCATCAAAATGAAAAAAAAGCCACATGTTTATTGTTCAAGTAGCACAGCAACAAATGATTATGCAACAAGAAAAGCAAAAATGTTTTTTTGAATATTCCAAGAATTCCAATACTAAAAGCAGAGCTAAGAAACTAAAAACAGAATAACATGACAAAAAACACAAGCAGAAGGGTATGCTATTATCCTCTAGAGCAATGAACTCACCTCTTGGAACATCTTTTGAGGGCCACTTCATATTGATGTTGAAACCAAAAATCATGCCAGAGAGCAACCATGGCAGAGGATTCTTGTAGGAGCTGATAAGTAAATAAGGAGAGAGATGGAGGGAAGAAGTAGCTTCTTGCAAGAAAGGGAATATTGGAGGGAATATTATTAGGATATCTTCATTGAGTTTTTGGCACTTCTGTGAGCCATAGCCCGAGGTGTTAAAATTAGGAGACCCTTTTATTTGATGGGTACAAAATCCACAAAAATATTCATGCAAGCCCAATTAGAGTCGGTTCGAAGAACCCTATCTAGGCTCTTGGCTATTACGTTAGTAAATTAATTTCATTCATACAAGAGATGTTTCTCCTTCCATCTCATTTACACTTGGAATTAAACTGACTTCTCGTATACATGCATACGTATACAATAGCGTGGCGTGATGATAAAAAATTTAAAATTTATTTTATAAATCTCGAGTTTGAGTAAAAGTATGCTCACCTTGTAAGAATCTAAGATAGACTCGTTTAACCTAGACCCACAAAACATACTTAAATAGAGGTAGAGTTTTCTCGAATCTAAAAAAAGAATCCAAGAGAAATGACTTTGTTTTGTAGAAAGCAGGACGATTTTGTTTAAGATGAGAAATGAATTTAAATGAGATTCTCCATTGAGAATTGCTGAATTATCGTATATACTCCAAAGTTCTCACACAAGAAGGCTCCCATGAAAATTCAAAAATGGTTAGGGTTACATGGAAATTGGATGTTCGGTGAATCCAAATTAAGAAAAGATAGCTATTAAATCTATTATTAGTTTATCAATTCCAACAATTTGACTTGAAGACCTTGCAATAATGATAAATTAGATAACTTATTAATATGTATTTAAGAATAAAACTAATTTACATACATCATTTATTAACTATATCTCTGTATATCATAATTGATAAAATCTATTAAAAAAGGTTTTTTTTTCCACCAAAAAGTGACTGAATGTTGCAATTGTTAAAATATTTTTGATAAAATTTGTCAGAAAATTTGCTAAGAAAATGAAATAATTTATTACAAATTTGTTGCCATGGATACCATGGTTAAAAAAATACAAAAAAAGAAACCTGGTAAAAAAAAAAACTGACTTGGACACCTTGGTTATAAAAAAATTTAAAAAATATATAAAAAAAAAAGGTTCCCGTTTATTAAAAGAAAAAAAAAGGAAGTCCGTCATAAAAAAAAATGCAAGGGGAAAGAATTTTCTTAAGAAAATCATTTGACTTGAAAATTTAAAAACTATACCGCACTATGATGCGGGCTAAGTGAACAAGTTTTATAATTGTTTGGATTAAAGAAATCAATAGGATTTGCAAATCCAAAATTAAAATAATATATATATATATATATACATATACAAAATTAAATATAATAAAACAGATCATCACACCCTATTATAAAAATAACAACATCGAATCTTTAACATCTAAAACTATCATTGCTATTACTGTCAAAATAATAAAAATTATCAAATTATCTCGAGGAAAAAAGCTGAAAAAAAATTAAAAAAAGTAAGCAAGAAAAATAATTAAAATAATTCTTCTTCTTCTTCTTCTTCTTCTTCTTCTTCTTCTTCTTCTTCTTCTTCTTCTTCTTCTTCTTATGATTATTATTATTATTATTATTTTGTTAATAATGAAAAAAAGAAAACAGAAATAAATGAAAGATTAAAAAAATCTAAATAACTTTAACAAAAGATCAAACAAAAAAATAAAATAAAAATTATCAGGTAAAAAAAATTCATTTGACAAGAAAAAAAAATCAATAAAAAAATAACAGAAATAGAAAAATAAAAAAATAAAATAAATAAAAAACATAAAATAAAAATTATTAACTGGAAAAAAATCATTTGACTTGAAAATTAAAAAAGTGACCACACTACGTTGCGGGCTGAGCAAACAATTTTTATAATTGTTGGGATTAAAGAAATTAACAGGATTCGCTGGTTCAAAATTAAAATATAATATTTATATATGCAAGATTGAATATAATAAAACAGATCACCACAACCTATTATAAAAACAATAACATCGAAGTCTTAACATCTAAAATTATCATTGCTATTACTGTCAAAACAATAAAATCTATCAAATTATCCTTAGAGAAAAAAACTCAAAAACATTAAAAAAAAAGTGAGCAAGAAAAATAACTAAATTATTATTATTATTATTATTATTATTATTATTATTATTATTATTATTATTATTGTGTTAATGATGAAAAAAAGGTTAAAAAAATATTTAAAACTTTAACAAAAGATAAAAAAAAAATTATTAGGTAAATTTTTTTTAACCTAACTTGAAAATAGAAATAAAAAAAACTAAAAGGAACATAGGGAGAAAAAAAAATATCAATTTTCAAATGATTAACATAAAATTTAAGAGCCAATTGAAAAGAAAAAATATCACCTCAATAAATAAGAACATAACAAAAATTAAAAATCAAAGATAAAAGCACACTTATATATACATGAACAAAAGTAGGGATTATTCCATGAATAAAAAAAATAAAAGGATTAAAATAAAAAATTAAAAGTATAAGGGCCGACATGAAAATCAAATGTCCAGGGATTAAAATCAAAAATTAAAAGTATAAGGGCCGAAATGAAAATCAAATATATTATCAATTTAAATCAAAGGATAAAATTGAAAAAATCAACACTTGTGTACCGAATTTATTGAGTTATTTCAACCTAGTCCGGAAATTAAAAGACTGAGGACCGAAGTGTAACATTAACATTTAATTAATTTCAATCGAAGGACCCAATCGAATTAAATCAAAACTTATATAACAGAAATCAGGACCAAACACAAAATTGAAAGTTGAGGGACCGAAGTGAAGAAGGAAAACACTCGGGGGCCTCTTCTGCACTTTTACGTGCAGGAGAGAGAGAAACGTGGTTAGCAGATTTAACCGGCCACCGCCGCGTCCACGACCATCCGTTGCTGAAACGCGCCGAACCGGGAGGACGAACACGCGCAGGCGCATCGATTGAGACGACGGTAGCCCATCTCCGGTGACGGGATCATACCTCACGCACCACCTGAACAGGGCGTGAGGCGGAATACCGTGGGTCGCGTGTACCGCACGCGCCGACCGTAAACCGAAAATAATAATAATAATAATTAAAAAAAAAGGTCAATTACCGGTATGCCTCTGATCCCAAGTCATCAATTTTATCTTATTAGGGGCTAAATCAGTATTTAGCTAATTTCAGAAAATAAAAAATGCAAAAGTGCGGTGAACCGGACCGGAATGCGCAATGACCACAAAGCCCCTCAGTCCGGCGGCTTTTTTTGTCATTTTCGGGGGGCAAATTCGTTAATACATTGTTCACAGACGGAAAAAAAAAAGGTGGACATGCGCGCGCGATGCACCGGAGTAAATTGCTAGTGAACAGTGCGCATGAGTCTGGAGCTACAGTGAAACGCTGAGCTCTTTTAGGTTTTTAGTTAATAATTTATGATGTAGAGGATATCTTGACAAGTTTCATTATGTATTGATATGAGATTGAATTAAAAATAAAAAAATGTTATCTATAACTAAAAACCCTAATTAGTTTTATGATAAATTATTGATTTTTTATTTATCTTGAAATCCATCGCCAAAGCTTTACCTGAACCATATGTGTGGGAGGTAAAGGACCAATAAAACCTTAGACATTGCTTCAAAATTTAAGTGTCTGTTTCGGAGTATAATTGTTTTTTAAAATATTTTTTATTTAAAAATACATCAAAATAATATTTTTATTTTTAAAAAATTATTTTTGTTATCAGTATATAAAAATAATCTAAGAACACTAAAAAAATTAATTTAAAGTAAATAATAAAAAAAATATTTTTTTTCAAAAGTATTTTTGAACCGCAGTGTGAAGCACCCCCTTAAGCCATGTAATGAAACTCAATTTTTATTTTTTTGGAATACCAGAAGATAAAAATAATAAATGAGTTTTAGTCCATTCTATTCAATTACACCTAAAACGAGTTTAAAGACCACAACCTACACTTAATGTCGTGCTGTGCTAAAACAAGCAAAAAAACAACAAAAAAACAATTTCACTTTTTTTTTTTCTATTTATTTTTAAAAAAATATATACTTAGATAATAGTTTTAAAAATAGGTTAGTAGAGATATGATAGAGGCATCAAACCAGCCCACTAATATACATATAACACATTTATAGGAAGGAATAAAAGCAACCTGACAGCATATCTCATTGACATGTCTAGAGTAAGTTTCTTCATATAATAAATAAAGGAATTTCTTCTAAATTAAAAGTATTGGAATGGGATTTTTCTTTTCTAAAATTACAAGGAAAACTAATATACAATTTTTATTTTAGCAATTCAGGAGTTGGGTCTTGAAAAGTGGCTATCCCAGAAAAGAAAAATGTAGGGGGGTTTATTGCATTTATATAGGGTGGGTGGGCGGTTCTAAAATTGAGGAAGTTTTTTTTGAATATATTCCATGTTTTGAAAATATATAAATTTAATTTAAAAATATATTTGTTTTATATCTCTACTTTCTCAACAAAAATACATTTGTGTGGAGCAACAAGTGACATATATAAAATTTATGATCCATCGAAAATAAAAAGAATACCATTATCTCTAATTTAAATCGCAAGGAATAAGTAGTAAATATCATTAATTATTTTCTCGCCGAGCAAAACCAAAAACATCCATTGTGGGTGTATTTAGAGAAATAAATTTATAGAATGCACTTGGACAAAATGTATGCTGATGATTGTTGAGGCATGAATTCTGCATTTAGGGTTTTAAACTATGATGGGTTCATGGCATGTACATCTCATCTATCTAGGGTTTGCTCCTCTTTTTTTTTAAATAAATAAATAAAATAAGTGGGCAACATATCGTTTTTCAATCATGGTATGTTGAAATTAAAAAAAAATCCTCAAAAATTATTAATTTGTAGTTTATTATTCACTGTTTATTTTCTCAATGCCAAAATGGGATCTTTGACTAGTGATGTTGAGGATCACTGGGTATCAAGAATATAAAAAAAAAAAATACTAAATTGATATTTTAATTAATGTTTTTCAGTGATTTTAATATTATGATATCAAATATTAAAAATTAATTTAATACTGTAACAACAACAACAACAACAACAATAATAGAAACTCTTGTTGGAAAAGCTAATTAAACAAAATGCGAGTCCTCCTCTTCAGTTTCCCCTTTAAATTAGCATGTATTGTTTTTTTTCCTTACAAAAAAAAATGGTTGTGACCAGTAAAATTCAAATCAAAATAAAAAACTTATTGACAAGTTATAATTTTATTATTATAGTTTTTTTTAATCGTTCATATATATTTTAACCCATATAAGAATACAATTTTCAGGGGGGGAAATATGTTAATTTTTAACTAAGCACACTAAAAAAAGAGAAAGAAATAATTTTACTTTTTTCTTCTCTCTCCCCTTTCATAGCATGTGGGGGAGGGCAAAATACAAGTTACCTAAATTAATTAATTAATTAATTAAAATGAAATACATCCATATCACAACTGCAACAATCCTGAAAGGAAAACGGAGATTGAATGAAAGAATATTTAAATTATGGGTCTTAAATCACTCAAATCTTGCCTGCAAAATGCATGCATTCCATTCTTGTCCATCTCCATCAGAACTGAAAGGATCTTTGATTCGTAAAACCAATCCATCTCAAATACAGAGTATAAAAACAGAGGAAAAGCAGAGACCCTTTACACCTCTCTCTTCGTGTAAAGCAATGCCTCTTTCAATTATCTTCTCTCCTTTACTTCTTTCATTCTTTCTTTTCTTCTCTCTTTTTCAGCCATTAACTTTTGCCACACAAAAGGTGAGCAACCATGTTTTTCTTTTCTCTGTTTTTGATCATATCGCTCCTCTGCTTTTGATTCTTCAAAATGAACTTCCAATGATTATTTTTTTTGTACTAGAACTCAACATGGGATTTTCATGACTTCCTTGAATTTATCATTTCCATTTTGGAAACTAAAGTGGAATATATTTGATCAATGGCCTTATTAAGGTTGAATTTTTCTCGAGCAGTCTTATGTAGTTTATCTGGGATCACATTCACACGGCTTGGAGCCTGCTCAGTCCGATATCGAGCGAGTCAAAGATTCTCATTATGAACTGCTGGGATCACTCACTGAAAGGTATGCGTATATTGTGAAGAATTTCTTCTTTTGTTTGTCTCTTACTTCTGCTCATTTTGCTGCAATCCTTACTTGACAGTAAAGAGAAGGCGAAGGAGAAGATATTCTACTCTTACACTAACAACATAAATGGCTTCGCTGCACTCCTAGAAGAGGAAGAGGCATCAGCTCTTGCCAGTAAGAACTTGAACTCGCACATTCTTGTCTTTCATGTTAAATTAGTGGCCAATCTTTAGCGGAAGAGAGACAAGTCTTTTGACTCTGTCTTGTCTCTGATGCCTCTGTTTTGTCACTGGTTTGATTGTAACTGGCATTTCAGGATACAGTACTTATCTCTGCTAATGGTTTTTTCTTTTTTAATCAATGCAGAACACCCAGATGTGGTGTCAGTTTTCTTGAACAAAGGAAAGAAACTTCATACGACACGGTCATGGAACTTTCTTGGATTAGAGGCAGATGGGGTGGTTCCTCCATACTCACTTTGGAAGAAAGCAAGATACGGTGAAGATGTAATCATTGGTAATCTGGACACCGGTAAGTACTATATCCCTGTAATTGTTGATAAAGTAATTCTAGCCATTTGGGTTGTCAAAATGATTGAAACTATATCACTTGCATGAGTTTTTGTTCTTGATTTGATGTTTACATGTTTTTGCACAACCCCAATTAATCTTGTCAGCCTCGTCGTTGATTGCAATGTAGTCACTATTGTGTTGACTAGACCTCAAAAATATGATGAGGAAATGAACCTCCAATCACTCTAATTTTCATGCTGAAATACTACCAACCACCCTATATTTTTATTATGGTAACAGGATTGACCACAGATTTTGTATTTTAGTACAGGGAACGAGATAAAATTGAGGATAATGACATAATTGTTCCTGTTTAACCACCAAATCTCCCTTATCACTTTACTCCTCCATGTTCATCAGAAAAGTGAAAAGGAAAATATAAATTTTGTCATGGTTTATCCACTGCAAATAAGAATCTGATGTTTTGAAATTTGAAACTTGTTACCGATCTTGTGATTTTTAATTTTCTTTTTCTTTATCTTGGAGTCTTAAACATTTAGAATATGTAAGTGGTAGGGCCAGTATCGAAATAAAGCTTGACTATCCATTCTAGCTTTTGTTCCCTTTTGGCAGAGTATAATAATGCATGTGCTACTGTTGCTATGCCAATTGCATAATCATGTCTTGCCATTTTAAATGGAATTTTGCTAGGTGTTTGGCCGGAATCGAAGAGCTTTAGTGATGAAGGAATGGGTCCGGTTCCATCAAAGTGGAGAGGAATCTGTCAGCATGACACCAAAGATGGTGTTGTTTGCAACAGGTCCATGTTCTTTTCCACTTGCCATCAATTCTCTGTTACAATATTTGCCGTAGTCAGTGGAAGTCATCTTAATCTTCCAAGAATTGGCATAATCCTGCTCAACTGATTACTGATTAGCTTCCATCAAATCATCTTAATCTTCCTGTTCTCGTTCTTGATTATTCAACTTGGTCATGGTTGGCATCCGAAGTAAACTTCACATGCACATGTAACATTATTTCATGAGTTTTTTTTTCTATCTATTGAAATTGTTGTTTCCTGCACATGATAATTAGTTGGACTTAAGACTTGTTGCTAATTACTTGTTTAATGTACAAAATTCTTACGCAGGTTTTTCTTCAACCATGATATATTTCTGTTGGAAGCTTCTCATCCACTGTTGCCATGATATTAGTTGACTTCCAAACTTGGAAAAGAACCAATAAAACCATGTTTACTTCGGATAGAATTTTTCTGATATGTAGCTGTCATCTGCATTACCATATATTTGCACCATGTCAAACTCTTACATGGCTTAGTTCCATCCTAGACTGTACGGGAGCGGGTCGGATCTCACAACTGTGAAAGTTCTTTGTTTATGCAGAAACAATCTGCAGGCCAAACCTCCACTTATGCATAATATATGAGAAAGTAATGATCTTGAAATTGGAAAAAGGTTCACTTTTAAAATGCCATACGGCTTCTGACATCACCCTCAAGAACCTTTTTAAGTATAGTGGGGATGGTGCTTTTCATTGCAAGTCATTACTGCCTGCTATATACATGGGCTCAGTTTCGAAAGCTTATATCCCTCCAAACGCAATGTCGTCATGCCTATATTCAAGATTTTACTACTGCCTTGCATTCTATCGTACGGCATGCAGGTTTTTCATCTTTTTCCTTACCATCTTGTTTCCTATGGCTTCCCCAAAAAAATTAGGAAGCTGATTGGAACCAGGTACTTTAACAAGGGTTATGCTGCCTATGCTGGCCATCTCAACTCAAGCTTCCAAACTGCACGTGACAGTGAGGGCCATGGGACTCATACCCTATCAACAGCAGCAGGAAATTTTGTTCCAGGAGCTAATGTCTTGGGTTATGGCAATGGAACTGCCAAAGGAGGATCGCCTCACGCCCGTGCAGCAGCTTACAAGGTGTGCTGGCCACCTATAAATGGGAGTAACGAGTGCTTTGACGCAGACATCTTGGCTGCCTTCGATGTTGCCATAAGTGATGGTGTTGACGTGCTCTCAGTTTCCCTGGGTGGGGATCCTGCTGAATTTTCAGAAGATGCCATTGCGATCGGTTCTTTCCATGCTGTTGCGAAAGGCATTACTGTTGTTGCCTCTGCTGGAAATTCAGGACCGAGCGCAGGAACAGTATCGAATGTGGCACCTTGGTTGATAACAGTCGGTGCTAGCACAATGGATCGTTCCTTCACAATATATGTTGCGCTTGGCAACAGGAAGCACCTCAAGGTTTTTTTTTCTTTTCCTTTTTAACGTCTACAGTATCAATTTTCACATCCATTCGAGATGTGTTTTTCAGTAGTATACCATTGTTCTTTACAGTATCGATCTACATTCCTTCTCTAACTAACGATCTGACAAGTTTTATCGTCCTTTTCTCATTCCTAGGGAGCAAGTCTTTCAGAAAAAACATTGCCTGCTGAAAAATTCTATCCATTGATCAGTGCTGCAGATGCAAAGATTGCTGATCAGTCTGAAGAAGATGCGTGAGTATCGCCTCAAATCTGTAACCTCTTTTGCTATAGCGTTGCCTGAGTTGGTAATTGAGTTCACTTTTGCAGACTGCTTTGCAAACCTGGAACACTTGATTCCAGAAAGGTCAAAGGGAAGATATTAGTATGCCTTCGAGGGGAAAATGGAAGAGTAGACAAGGGACATCAGGCTCTTCTTGCTGGGGCTGTCGGGATGATTTTGGCTAATGATGAAGATTCTGGAAACGAAATCATCGCCGACACCCATGTGCTTCCGGCTGCACACATCAGCTTCACAGACGGCGAAGCTGTCTTTTCCTATCTAAACTATACCAAGTAAGTTCACGTCAATTTTACTGAGAAATCTCTTTGAACTTGACAATTCTGATATTCATTCGAGGCTCGTATCTGCGCACAAAGCAGGGAACCTATGGCATTTTTATCCAATGTAAGGACAGAATTGGCAACAAAACCAGCTCCATTTATGGCCTCTTTCTCATCTAGGGGCCCTAATATTATCGAAGAATCAATCCTCAAGGTTTGCTTATTGTTTTTTTTTTTTTATCATCTCTGTCTGTGCTTTTGTGTTTGTCATGCAGTATAAGAGAACATACTGATCTGGTGTGTTTATTTCAGCCTGATATCACTGCTCCGGGTGTTAGTGTAATTGCTGCTTTCACTCAAGCAACCGGACCAAGTGATGCAGAATACGATAAGCGTAGGACTCCATTCAACACTCAATCTGGCACTTCAATGTCATGCCCTCATGTTTCTGGTGTTGTTGGCCTTCTCAAAACACTCCACCCAGATTGGAGCCCTGCTGCTATCAGATCGGCAATAATGACAACTGGTAAAGAACAATTCACCAGATAAACCGTGAAATATATATCTTTGGACATTGATTGTTCGGCTAACTAATCGATATTTCATCCACAGCAACAACAAGAGATAACAATGGGGAGCCAATACTGGATTCAACCAACACCAGGGCAACTCCATTCGCAGATGGTGCAGGACATGTGCAGCCCAACCGTGCCGCAGATCCTGGTCTGATTTATGATCTGACTGTTAATGACTTCTTGAACTTTTTATGCAACCGTGGCTATTCCAAGAAGAACATCCAATTATTCTCAGACAAACCGTACACTTGTCCCAAATCATTCAGCCTGGCAGACTTCAACTATCCTTCGATCACAGTTACTAATCTGAATGACTCCATAACAGTCACTCGAAGAGTTAAAAATGTTGGATCTCCTGGCACATACAAGATCCATATCAGGGCACCGCCAGGAGTGACAGTTTCTGTTGCTCCTTCCATCTTGAAATTCCAGAAATTAGGTGAAGAGAAGACATTTAAGGTTACATTCAAACTAGCACCGACAGCCGTGCTTACAGATTATGTATTTGGGATGTTGACATGGGGAGATGGTAAGCACTTTGTCAGGAGTCCTCTATTGGTGAGGCATTACTAGAGTCATTGAAATAGTAGGTGCATGCAGGTTGAATTTTGCTCACAGTCCCTCATCATTCTGTGTAGAAATCTGATAGATCAATTTGTTGGAAAATGATGCTTATTTTTTAACTAAAAGACAAAATATCTCAATGAAATGACATTTCTACTACTAAATAAAAAGAGATTATACTAGCAAGATTTTTCACTCACTGATACTTTTCCCATTGATGGATAAAATAGAATAATTAACAGACATGAGATTTTTTTCCCCATAAATGTTATAGTAAATTGCAAACACCACTTGTAAATTCACTAGATCAGTTTGGTGGACGATGAGGCTTGCTGTTTGAGTACTGAAAGAAAACATGTCTTGATGACATGACTTCTCTTGTATTCCTTTTTTTGCTTTTCACAATCTCATAAAAGCAAGAAGCTTGATGCTTATCCTCCATGGAGCTCCAAGAAGTCTCCCTCATTCTTGTTCAATGGTTATCACAGTGTGTATGTACGAAGAGAAAACAACAATTTCATAAAGAATGGTTGAGAGTTATCCAACCTTTTCCAAAACCTACTTCAATCCAAAATTCAGAAATCTACAACTCAGCCTATGATCATAACAAAAATTTCCCTCCTCCCTTACCATCTGATCTGGCTTCCAGACGCCGGTGGAAAGACAAGTTCTACTCTAAGTTTCTAAAAAAAGAGGCATCAACCTGACAACAATTTTAGATTATACAAATATTCCAGCAAGCTCTTCAGAATCCATTCTGACAACAATTTAGGTCCTGGTTTAATGTAAGCAAACCACCTGCAGAAAACTAGCAGGGGAAAGTAAAGGTGAATAAAATACATATTTTAGGAAACTGCAAGTCTAACTTGATGATAAAGAGGAGTGAGAAGTGAACATAGATCATCATATTGCTTTTCCAATTTTGATTGGCATGAGTTTTTGTTTTTTTGCCCCTTTTAACTGTGTTCTCTCCTTCTGTTTCTTTTATCCTTTTTTGGCATACCAAGTACTAGGGCTGATTTTTGTGCCATGTTCATGAGACAGAGCTTAAAAACAGAGGAAAGCAGAACATTTTTATAATTTTCTTCTCAAAGGAAGTTCTGCAGGAAAGAGAAACAATGGGGTTTTCAATGTTTTCGCATTTGTTTCTTCCTCTCCTTGTTTTCTCTTTCTTGCAGACTTTTAGTTATGGTGAGAAACAGGCAAGCGACAGCCCTTTCCATTGCTTTATATGCAAATGTGGTTAATCTATGCCCAGAGAATTCATAATTATTTCTCTTTCATGCAGTCTTATTTTCCTTAGTAGCATCATAGTCTGGTGAATATCGATTTGGTGGCTTACCACTATTTTACCTGAAAGGCAGCTTATATCCAACAAAACCAAGTCCAGCAATGGCCAAATTCTCATCCAGTAGACCTAGTAAAATTGAGCCAGCAGTACTTACGGCTAGTTCAGCTTCACTAGCAAGTCTTTGGCTTCTCCATGAACTATCTCACATGTATTTTTCTGTTTTATGTCTAATGAACAATTGCAATTGCAGCATCGGACTCCTTTCATGGTAATGTTTCCGGCATTACCATGACAACAGGTACGTACTTATGATCAATATAAAGTAGAAAACTACAAAAGTTTACAGCATGTCATTCCAGCCCTGCAAATTGAACTGAACTTGGTTTTGCTCCGCAGCAAAAACAAAATCTAACAACAACAAGAGAATGCTTGATTATGATGGTCAATCTGCAACCCCATTTACGTATGGTGCAACCAAACTTGGCAGCAGATCCTGGACTAGTTTACGACACAAACGTGGATGATTACCTCACCTTCTTGTGAGCCGGTGGCTGTAATAAGACCTTACTGAACGCATTCTCAGATGGACCTGATACATGCCCAGAGAATTTTAGTTTCGCTGATTTCAATTACAAAAATATTTTCTTTTATCATTAATCATTATCCCTCAAGCCATCATGATTTTCATTTTGAAAAATATTTTTGAAACAATAAAAGATGTCAACATATGATGAAGTAAGAGATTTTCATGGATTGGTAGTGAAGATAACTTATTCCAAATTTGTAGGAATTGGTGGGTTTTTTTGAATAGTTATTTTATCTAATAAATATGATATAAATATTGTTAAATCTCAATCCAAAACCTAACTCGAGATATACACATGTGTGTTTCAAATATATATTAATATTTTATTTTATATTGAATAATAAATAATAATCTTATAATGAATATCTATGCTGTATATAAACATTTAAATTTTCACTTGAAAAGAATAAATGAATATAAAGAGTTCCTTAGTTGTTTCGATGCTTGACTAGTTCATGCTGAATCAATGTTAGCATTGTTCCTAGAATCATTCTTATCCATTTAAGTTAAGGATTTCCTGGCTGTCCACACCAAAAATATAGAAGTAAGATTTGACTAAAATAAGAAAAAAAATAGGAAAAAAAAAAGGAGTTAAAAAACAGGGGAAACAGAACATATTGCGATTGTACACTGAAAGGAAATTTTGCAACTGAGAGAAACAATGAGGCTCTTAAGGTTATCTCCCTTAGTTCTCTCTGTCCTCATCCTTTGTCTCATTGAGACTTGCTCTTCCAAAAAGGCAAGATTATCTCCCTCTTCATTGTCCTACATGTCGATGCTATTGGTTATGGAGTTATTAATGCTTCTGTTTCATGCAGTCTTATATAGTTTACATGGGGGAGTCTTCATTTTCCCCATTATCATCATCTGGAGAGAGTTCTTTATCAGAATTCGATGTACAGAAAGTGACAAAATCACACTTTGATCTTCTTGGATCATACTTGGAGAGGTTTGCTTTGTTCAAAAGTTATTGAATTCGATTGAACTATTGAACTTCATTCATTATTGTCACATTCATATGCAGCAAAGAGAATGTCCAGGATGTGCTGATTTACTCTTACACTAAATGCATAAATGGTTTTGCTGCATACCTCGATGAAGCTCAAGTAACTTCCCTTAAAGGTAAGAAATACAATCTGTATATTTTTCTCTGGGATGTTAATTTAATTTCAGATACTCTGTTTCGCTCTGCTTTTCTTTGTTTGTTCTCTATTTCGTAAAACTTTGTTTTGAGTTTCAAACAAAATCCAATATCAAATGAATTCATTGTTTCGTTCTTTGGAAAATGTAGGTAATCCGGGAGTGATATCGGTTTTCGAGAACCAAGAAAGAATATTGCATACAACACATTCATGGGAATTTATTGGATTTGAAGCAAATGGAGCACCTACCCTCAGCTCCCTTCAGAAGAAGGCAAACTTTGGTGAAGGTGTAATCATTGCAAATCTTGATACTGGTAAGCTTCTGTCCTTGAAGCTCCGAGGGAAGATTTTTAACTATGTTCATATTGGTTCCTCGCCAATTGTAATGCTCTTACATTTTTTTGGTTGCGTACTATGACTATAGGTGTATGGCCAGAATCCAAGAGCTTTAATGATGAGGGAATGGGCCCTGTGCCATCAAGATGGAAGGGAACTTGTCAGGCTGGAGGTGGATTTAAGTGCAACAAGTCAGTTCTCTTTCTCTTCTTGATCAAGTTTCTCACACAAACTGGATATGCAGATTTTGACGAAAAAAGTTTTGTTCTATACCAGAAAGCTTATCGGTGCAAGGTACTTCAACAAAGGTTTTGCTTCTGCAAGTCCTACTCCAATCCCTGCAGAGTGGAACACTGCCCGTGACACCGAGGGCCATGGTTCCCACACCTTATCTACAGCTGGTGGTAGTTTTGTTCCTGGAGCAGGCATCTTTGGTTATGGGAATGGAACTGCTAAAGGTGGATCGCCAAAAGCTCACGTGGCTGCTTACAAAGTATGCTGGCCTTCAGAAAATGGTGGATGTTTTGATGCAGATATCTTGGCAGCTTTTGATGCTGCCATAGGTGATGGAGTTGATGTGATCTCAATGTCGTTGGGTCCGAGTCGACCTGTAGAATTTCTGCAAGATGGAATGGCCATTGGCTCCTTCCATGCCGTCAAGAAAGGCATTCCCGTCGTTGCTTCAGCTGGCAATAGCGGGCCAGTTGCTGGGTCTGTAGCACACGGGGCTCCCTGGTTGTTTACGATTGGTGCTAGCACATTGGATCGTGAGTTTTCAGCCACTGTTACTCTTGGCAACAAGAAGCTTTTCAAGGTATTCTTTTCTTGGAAAGGACTAGAATTATCTACCATAATTGTCTGTCATTAAGCTTATCAGCGGTACTGTGCTGCTAAGATACTGTTAAGACTTGGAACTAAAACACATTTCACAACCTTATTCTCCTTTCAGGGATCGAGTGTTGCAAGTAAAAGCTTGCCAGCTGGGAAATTCTATCCACTGATCAATGCTGCAGAAGCGAGGCTTCCCACAGCACAACCTGCAGATGCGTAAGTAACTACTCCAATCTACAAATAACATAATTCAGGAATGTCGAACATCTGTGTAGTTTGCAAATCAGTAGGTCAGCCATGTCATTAATTTGCATGAAACCGTGCAGTCAACTATGCCAAAACGGAACGCTTGATGCTAGGAAGGTTGCAGGGAAAATTATAGTGTGCCTTCGAGGAATTAACAGTAGAGTAGGAAAAGGACATGAGGCTGAGCTTGCTGGTGCCGTTGGGATGATATTGGCAAATGATGAAGAAAGTGGAAGTGAACTTTTGTCCGATCCTCATGTGCTCCCTGCTGCCCACCTCACGTACACTGATGGCCAAGCTGTGATGAACTACATCAAGTCGACCAGGTAAATGCTTTTTTGTTTTGTTTTTCACCCCTTTCTCTTAAATTCTGTCAATCTAAAGACTAATTATTCGAGACTTACAATGCTATCTGTGCATATTGAGATAGAAATCCCACAGCATCGATTAGTCCAGTACATACAGATTTAGGAGTCGTGCCGAATCCTGTGATGGCTGCATTCTCATCAAGGGGGCCTAGTTTAATTGAGCCAGCAATACTCAAGGTTGGCTCAATTGTGCATTAACTTGTCATTCTTTGCTCTCAATATGAACTATCCATTGTTTTTCAATTCTATATCTAATGAACAATCTCTTGCAGCCCGATGTCACTGCACCTGGTGTTGATGTAATTGCTGCTTACACTGAAGCTGTAGGGCCATCTGAACTACCATTTGACAAGCGAAGAACACCTTACATCACCATGTCTGGCACTTCAATGTCATGCCCTCATGTTTCCGGCATTGTTGGCCTTCTTAGAGCTATCCATCCAGATTGGAGCCCAGCTGCTATTAAATCTGCAATCATGACAACAGGTTCATACTTTTGATCAATTTAAACTAGCAAAAGTCTGCAGCATGTTGTTACAGCCCTGCTAACTGGATCGAAATCGTTTTTCTTATCTGCGCAGCAAAAACAAAATCAAACTCCAAGAAGAGAATACTCGATGCTGATGGCCAACTCGCGACACCATTTGCATATGGTGCAGGACATGTGAATCCAAATCTAGCAGCAGATCCTGGCTTAGTATATGACACGAACGTGATTGATTACCTTAACTTCTTATGTGCCCATGGCTATAACAGTACATTCATACTAGAATTCTCAGGTGTGCCGTATAAATGTCCTGAGAAAGCTAGTTTGGCTGAATTCAACTATCCTTCAATCACAGTGCCTGATCTTAATGGCCCAGTAACTGTTACTCGCCGAGTAAAGAACGTGGGGACTCTAGGAACATACACAGTCAAAGTTAAGGCGCCACCCAAGGTTTCAGTAGTTGTTGAACCTTCAAGCTTGGAATTCAAGAAAGCCGGTGAAGAGAAAAAATTCATGGTTACTTTTAAGCCTTTAATGAATGGCATGCCGAAAGACTACACATTTGGCCACCTTACGTGGTCAGATAGCAACGGCCATCATGTCAAGAGTCCTCTAGTGGTGAAGCATGCGTAGATGTTCATTGTATTTTGCAGTTTCAGTACACACAACTGTACTTTCATCTAGCTTAATTTCCCACTAACTCTTTTTTTTTTACTTCATCACTTTCATTTATTCTAGCTAATTTCATGTATCTATTTATATAATCACTTCATTAAATAAAAAAAGAATTTTAATAAATAATATCATTAAAAACAAAAAGATCAAATATTTATATTGTACAAACCAGAGGAGATAAGATGCAGCTGCACAAGTAGCTACTCGAATCTGCGAATATCAAAATTCAGGAATGTAGAACATCTACATGGTGTGCAAATCACTATGTTTGTCTCATTAGTTATTTGCATGAAATTGTGCAGCCAGAGTTTCCTGAAGGGAAAACTTGATCGCAAGAAGGTTGCTGGGAAAATTATACTATACCTTGGAGCACCTGGCACAATGTCAGGTTAGGGACATGAGGCTGAGCTTGCTGGTGCTACTGAGATGCTATCTGCAAATGTTAGAGAATATGGGAATGAACTTTTAACCTATCCTCATGCATGCTCTTTATGATTATTGAAACAGAGAATCTACGGCATCAATTAGTCCTGGAAATACAGATATGGGAGTGAATTCAAATCCAACAATTGCCAAATTCTCATCAAGGGAGCCTGATTCCATTGTGCCAGCAATACTTGAGGTTAGTTCGATAGTTCATTCACTAGGCAGTCTTTGCTTTTGTTAAGAAACCATCTCATCTAAAAGTTTAAGCTGTTAGGTGAGGTCCTAGAATATGATTTATATTGTTCTTTAATATGCACCCTCAAGTAAAAGTCTTTTGAGCTTGAAACTTGCACAGACCCACACTACCTTGTGCTTGATTTTTATTAAATAGAATGAGGGTGATGAGATTTGAACTCGTAACCGCTAGGTCAACAAGGCTCTGATACCATGTTAATGAACCATCTCACCTAAGAGCTTAAGTTGTTAGGTGAGACCCAGAATATGATTTATATTATTTTTTAACAGCTTTGAAGATGAAAAATCATTTATTTTTTCTGTTTTATATGAAAATGAAAAACTCCTCTTGCAGCTGGATTTCACTGCACCCGGGGTAGATATAGCTGTTGCTTAAATTGAAGCTATAGTTGGGAATCTGGTCAGCCATTTAATAAGCTTCGGACTCTGTGCATCACCATGTCTTCACCATTGCTAATCCTGAAGACACCAAAACTCCAAAAGCAGTTTCACAAGTTATATATATATATATTCTTTTAAGTAATTTCACAAGTTAAAAGCATTTTGAAAAGTTTGGAAACCAAACACCAAAACTCATTTTTCTTCAACCTTCAACTCAACCACAGTTTTAACCAAACACTTAACTGCTTTTTTTGAACCACAGTTGAAAACTCCATTTTTAAAACTCCATTTTTTCAACCACAACCGTAACCGCTACCGCTATACCAAACAGGCCTATAGAGATACTTGATTTGTCAAGTTGCTTGAACAAACTTTCATCATTCGTGATGTGATTCATGCAATCACTGTCTATAAACCAACAATCACTTGCATGCTTGCTAGCAAACAAGTAGCCACAAACAACTGCTCCATCTATTGTTGATCGGCAACTTGAGCTTCACCTTCTTCCTGATTAGATCTGCTTTTGCATTTATTTTTTTCTGTTTGTCCCAATTGATTACATTTTCTGCATCTAACATCAGGTCTCCACCAACTGTATTTCTGCAAGTGATTTGTTCTCTTACAGTGTTGACAAAGAGGAAAGTCTCCAATTCTTTTATATTTTTTTCTTCTTCGTTCTGCCTTTGTCTTCTTCTTGAACCTGTACTGTAGCTCTAAAGACTCCTTCTATGGACTCCTCTTGTTATTCGAACTACAAGAGATAGATATTTTATTGATTGAATCATTCTTTTATTTACAGCTAATCTCCTAGCTTATTGGTGATTAACTTGACTCAATCTGCTAAGTATTGAAGATCACTTCTTCAGCGGCAAATGAAGTGATCTTCAACAAGCGATCCCATTAACAGACAACAGCTCAAAGTATCACATACGCCAAATTTTACACAAGGAGACTTGGTCAAACTCTTTTACCATCTTAGTTTTAGGTTAAATCTTGATTAGTTCAAGAATCTTTTAACATATTAATTAAATTAAATCAGAATATGTGTGAATATGAATCCTTAAGATAAAATATCACTACGATTTAGCCAAATTTAATATCATCTTTTTAGTTAAAAGAAACCTAGACGTGCCCAACTCATGGAATTAAATCCCGGTCCAAGTCAAGTTTCATAAAAAATAAATTGAGTAAAAATGTTAATAAAAACAATCATGAAAAAAAATTGTAAAAAAATAATATTTTATTAAAAAGAAAAAAGTTAACCTGACCCGTCCGAATCAAATCTATATCAGTTTTAATCAAGGTTGTCAATACCGTTCCGGTCGTCGTTCCAGTTTTTTTATTGGAACGGAACATTTCGGTTTCGAAGCATTTCAGTGTGCCGTTTCGGGGTTCTACTGTTCATATATAATTAATTATATATATATATGAAAAAAATTAAAATATTAATTTAACAAGTATAATTTTAATTCAAGATAAATTAACTTTAAATTATAAAATACAAACACAAAGTCAAACAAACATAATCTTAAAATTAGAAACATCTCTAAAATTCCAAAATATTATGATAGTAAAATGTTCTAAAATAAAAGGAAATATTATGATTTTGAGCCGGAACGGTACCGAGACGTTCCGACCGGAATTTCCGGAACGGACCGGAATTAAAACCGAGATGAAAATCATGTCATTTCGTCTTGGTTTTTTTAATGGCGCGGAACGTTCCGGCTATTCCAGCCGGAACGGAACGGAATTAACAAGTCTAGTTTTAATAGCTAAGATCTTTTGAAGCTAGTTAGAAAATTAGTTTGGATTTACAAGTTAGGCCTAAACAAGGTACAAGCCCACTCAACATGAAGGGGACAAAACGGCGCTGTATTTACAAGCATCTAAATATCTTATAGCCACGTGATTTGCTCTTTTTATTTGACAAAACCCTAATCTTAACCCCTTGGAGATTATCAACCTTTGCAGCCCAAGCAGAGAGAGACTGCACGGAGACTGCGTTGAATTTCAAAGTATCAAAATTAGATAGTAAGCTCTCTTTCTTTTTCGTTTTTGTACTGTTTCTTATTAGATTAACAAAAAATGTTTTTTTTTGGAACTTGTATTGATTTTATGTTTTCTTTGTTTGTTTGATGGGAAAATCTAAACTTTCTTTGAAGGGTTTGGTTTTGTGAGTTCTGTTTTTGAGGTTTTGTATGTTCAATTAATTTGACTTTTGAAATAAATTATAACTTTGAGGATTATAGCTTTATGTAATGGTTAATGCTAGTATATATCCTGAATTTTTTGTATTGTTTTGTATAGTAAATTGATACACTTGTTTCTGTTTTTTCTTTGATTTTTGAGAAAATTGAAGAAGATTCTGTATCTAATATGGTGCTCTGTAGTTTCAATGTTTGTGTTAATTTTAATGATTGAATCATGGTGTATGTTTGTGTTAATCTTAATAATAATCATGGTATTACAAAGAATTGATTAAATCAGTAGTTTCAATGTTTCTGTTATTAATCTTGTTTTCATAAATCAAGCTTTTTTCTTATTTTCACAAGTTGAAGAAGATATCGTCTTGAAGTTGTATCTAATATCCCAAGTTTGGTGTCCATTCGGTGCAGTTAGAATGCAGTCCAGTAAAGCCCCTGCACCAATGGAAGTTGAAATAGCTCCACGTGAACAGAAGTCTGAGGGCGCTTTGCCTGCAAAGCCAAAGTTTGAGCCTTTGAAAGCTCATGAGATGTCTGATGGTCGAGTTCAGTTTAGAAAAGTTTCGGTTCCGCCGCATCGTTATACACCCCTTAAAAAAGCATGGATGGAAATCTACACTCCTGTATATGAGCAGATGAAGATTGATATCCGAATGAACCTCAAAGCCAGAAAGGTCGAGTTGAAAACTAGATCAGACACGCCTGACATAAGTAACCTACAAAAGTGTGCAGATTTTGTGCATGCTTTCATGTTAGGTTTTGATGTGATAGATGCCATTGCTCTTTTGCGTTTGGATGAGCTCTATGTTGAATCTTTTGAAATTAAGGATGTTAAAACACTTCGAGGCGAGCATTTGTCTCGGGCCATTGGGAGACTGTCTGGTAAAGGTGGCAAAACAAAATTTGCCATTGAAAACGCAACCAAGACAAGGATTGTGATTGCTGACACCAAGATTCACATATTAGGATCTTTTCAAAATATCAAAGTTGCGAGGGATTCTCTTTGCAGCCTCATTTTAGGGTCTCCTGCTGGGAAGGTATACTCAAAACTTCGACAAGTTACGGCTAGAATGGCAGAGAGATTTTAATATTTTTTGTGATATTGAGTTCCAGAGTGATTCAGCATGAAATTTTTGGGTGGGGATGTTGTATCAGCTATTAAAAACCAAGGAATTATTTTTCGTTCTGTACTCTGCAATTGATTTAACGTCATTTACGCTTTATTGCTATGCCAATGGTTGTCTTTGTACCAATGATTTTGCTGTTTTAACAGCTCAACGCTATTCAGTTTAAGCTTGCTGCTTGAACTATTCGTATTGCATTACTGTTAATATAGCCTTATCTTAAAACAATAAATCATCGAGTATCTATGCCTTATTTTCTTGTCATCCACCAGCAATTTTGTTCCTGCATGGAATAACTTGAATTCGGGCTTTGTAAAATTTTCTTACTATTAAACCTGCAACTGCATTGAACCTTGTGTGTATCCAATAGGGAATGCTGTCAATTGAAAAGCTCCATGGCCATGTAGTAGATTGAGCATTCATAGTATAATTCATGACTGAGTTTTTGCTTTAGGTTGGGAAAGCGGTTGCTAAACCTGGTAACGGTAGAACTCCATGCAAATCACTTGAAAAGAAAAATTATTACTACATGAATCTGGTCCTTCAGGTCAGGAGACAATTTCCAGGCAATTGCAGGGCAAGAAACTCATCTTGCATGATGCACAAAGCAACTTTTTGGTTCTCATAACGATTTCCAGAAGCTAAAATTTAACAGACTCCATTGTCAATCTCTTAATTCTGCGAAGAATAGGGAAGAGGATGTAAAGCCTAAAGCCATATCCTTGTAATCCAAGACCTACACGGATTCGCTTTCTATTAAGGGTCCATCTGGCAATGTGATTAAATGTAATTTAAAATTGTGTTCTATCGCAAAGTATTGAGTGCCTGGTTAATACATAGTAAAAAGTCTTTTTTGGAACCTTGATTAGAAAAAAGAAAAAAGAAAACTATAATTTATAGCCTTTTTAAAAATTAAACCGTAACCCCAAAAGCTATTACAAATTTACAACACCAAATATTCCATAAAAAACCCACAAGAAGTGCATTCTTCTATGGTTGATGCAGACGAGGAGGAATTGCCAATAAAAGAAATTAAAATGCGAAAACCATGAAAAATAAACCGAGTTTAGGAGCATTGATAAATCTGCTTCCCATTTGAATTGCAAGACTTGTTTTGAAGGTATAGATTGTTCAAATCAAACTCTGTTTGGTACAAAGCTTCTTTAATTTGTAAAGTTACTAGATCACCATAATGAATATGGCTCCCACAATGAATAATCGTTGAAAGAACAAACAAGTTAATCTTCAGCCGCCAAAAAGAAATCCAGCAGCCTGTTCTTCATTTCCATCAAATAATCTAAGAGCTTGTATAACTGCCTCTCTTCCAAACCCTAGCTCAACAAGCTTTGCAACTTTGGCTTCAAAGTCAGGTCCCTGGCCAGCCAATATGTGAGAAAACTATTATTGGCATTCAAATTGGTTGATAGAGTAAAGATAGATAGATGAAGTTGCATTTTAACAGAATGCGTGATCAACTTGAGAATACTGAAAGAAACAACTGTTCAAGTAAAAGCTCAGGCTAGATTTCCCACATGAAACAAAGCAGAAAGATGAGTCAAATGTTGATTCTTTTTACCTGTGCCGTGCCACCACGTGCAACTCCTGTGGAACACCAAGGAAAAAGATTTAGTTAGAAAATCAAATTCATTGACCGCCTAGGTAGGAAATCTAAGACAGCTGTAATGATTAAAACACAACTATCTGCAATTGCATAATTTATAACCGAACAAAATTAGTTAGATTACTTATAATTGGACAGGTAATTCGTATTGAAAATACCAGCAGAATGTATCCTAGACAACATTATATATCACATCACAAGAACTAACCAGAAGATTGACCTCCAGCTGGTGGATCATTCTTCTTCACTGGTATTCCTGATGTCACCTGAAAAATCAAGATGGATCAAAGCAAAAACTTTAGCTTTTAAATTAGTAGCAGATGTCAGCATCAATTCATGAATCATATGATTTATGTTGAGACAACCAATAATACTCTCAGCTTTTCTCTTCTGTAAAACTCCTAGATATTGCTTGAAATGCAGGAATGCAACTCTAAACGTTTTCTCTTCTGCAAAGCCCGTCATTCTTGTTTCACAAGCAAAATAAAGCACTCCCCCATCAAGACCTTCTTATATAAACAACTACATCCTTATATCCAAGTATAGTGTACATTCAGAAATCATCCAAAATTAAAGTATACAACCAGCTCAAAGAGGAAGGTCTGTCTTTAGTGTTTGGAAACAACTCATAAAATCAGATTAAATAGCAACCTATCAGTAACAAGGATCTATTTCAGTAATAACATATAACTAAGACGACTTACTGGGTTTCCTGAGCTGGATGCTTCTTTTGAAAACCTCTCTTCATCAAGAAAACGAGAAGGAATGTCCTTTTCTGAAACAACACAGCTTTAAGTTCTCAAGTGGAAAAAGAATTGACCACTTAAATGCTTTCTCAAATAGCTGAAAGAAATCAAGCATATAGAAGAAAAACAGTCATCATTTCAAAATAAAAGGCAAAAGATCAACCTTGCAGAAATGGTACAGAAACTTCTCCACCACCCATTCTCAAAACATTCTCCTTTAAATCAATAATACACTGCATGTACAGGCTAAAATTAGAAAAAATGCATCCACGTAAACTTCAACAGTCAAAGGTCCGAATTGCCATCAATATAAGACAGTGATGATGTTACCTGGTGCTTGCGAAGCATATCAAGCCCAAAGAGGAATTCCATGTTAGGAGCATCCAGTACCATGAAGGAACAAGGATAAAATATATTCCCAATCTAGAGGAATAAAAAGAAGAAAACAAAGAGATTAGAATCAGCTTCAAGCATAGCGTGTTGAGAGTGACAGAAAAACATGGTGAACAAAAATAGCACAAGAAAAATTCTTCAGTTAAACAGAGAGGTGCAATACTTGGTCATACAAAGAAGAAATATGAGCATAAAGCGATAAAAAAAATATCTGCATGCACGTCAAAGTATGCATGCCCAATAACCTTGAACAGTTTTATCGTCTGTACAATTTGTAAGAAGAATAATGGAGATACAAATTGCGAGAGGAGTAGAAGTGGTTAATTATCGAATATAAAAACATAAATCTCAAAGAAGAGAAGATAAAGAGTACAAATTGGTCAAGTATCCATATATAACCAAACAGCCAGTATTAGATTAAGAATTGATAAATAGTTGTTGCTCACTTATTTCTGATGCTAAAAGTACTTTGAAAATGATAGAAGAATATTCGTCTTGCCTGTGCAAGACAAAACTGTAAAATAGCCTTATACAATCTTGTATCTGTGCAAACACATACATTTAAACAAGCATGTACACAAACTGAATGACAGTAAGTAGAAACTGCATGTATGACCACACGTGACTTTAAGCAAGAAATGATGCCCCAAAGATATATACCTTGATTGGAGCTACATGAATACGACCCAATATCTCGGATTGTCCAACTCCATGAGCAATGCCTTTGTATCGTTGATCTAGAAGTCTCAACAATCTGAATAGACATGCCAACAACAAAACAGGTTACCCTCCATGTTAACCTCTTGCAAGTCACTTGATAGAATCAACACAACGCTAATTAGAAACATGCAGGCACTCAAAACCAAGGTTGCTATTTAAGAGATAGCTTGACAAGAAGAAAACATAAAGCACTTGGGTAGGCTTATTATATCACACTTATCTTTCCAACCATGTAACCTCAGAAGAGACCAATAGAAAAGGAACAGATACATAAGAACAGAACATACCCACATCGCTCGGCACAGCTTTTTGATATTATCGTGGACTGAGCACCACTATCAACGAATGCCTGAAACAAAAAAGAGAAATTGGTATGTCTAAATAGTTTTGCATGATCCCTAGTCACACATGCTCAATGCCCACATGAGAAAACTATTCAAACTGTGCAGAAAATTTCAGTGGTAGTCCTAGTCTATGATGAGAGCTGTTTTGGGGAATAAATGAAGATTACAAGAAAAAACTTGATTATGTTGAAAGAATACAAGGAAAACACATCAAACACAAATGAAGATTACATGACTGTCTCTACCTTTAAAGGGACGCCATTAACCTCCATGTCAACATACAACATAACCTGAAAGGTCAAAGAAGAAACTTGAAATTTAAGAGCCAATAATCAAACTTCAATTGTACTACACAAGGTTGAAGAGCATACGTACCACCCTGGCAAAAGCTTCAGGATTGTATTCCAAGGCTGCTGCCCAGTTCTCATCAATTCCTTTCTGCATTTGCAATTAGCAGGAATGGAAAACATCAAAACAGACTGGAAGAAAAAAGCATCTGGACAAAAAAAATGCATGCCATGATAATCAGTAGTGGAAGCCTTTGGGTGGAAACTAAAAACAAAAGGCTATATGTATTGCTTTAAAGAATTCATCTCCCAGAAACGGAGGGGCAAGACACACATCATGTCCTTGCATAGCATAAAACCACTTTTTTATTTAAAAGAAAAAGAAGAAGAAAACGAGTTGATTTCTAGAACTTCAGACAATAAAAAAACCCAATCTTGACTTCACATTAGTTCTGCAATCACAGTTGCCAAAATAATACAAAAGGACACAGGCATATCCAAATACTACTCACCTGACGAATGGCAGCTTCAATTTTCTTTTGTGCCTCTACGTCAAAGGGATCTGCTTCAAGGAGGGCCTATAGCCCAAACCAGAAAGAATATAGGTAAATCATCTCCTTCAGTCAACATTTACAATCGATTTCTAATTGAAATAACATAATTATATGGTGGAATACTTTTCTTAAGATAGAAGGGCATGACACCATAAATAACATAGGGAACCGCCAGTAAAAGCTAGTACTCACAAATTCCTCTTCTTGTTGACGTCGTAATTCAGATCTTTGGCGATGGCGTTGCCTGAGAACTTCCTGCAGTTTGTTGAGATCGTTTCCAAGAACAACTTGGGCAAGTTCAGGATCAGCCTGTTGCGATATAAATTGATAGCATCAAACAATCACTTATAGCACCATTTAAGGGGGGGAAAGGGGTTAGGATACATGCAGTTAACACTACAGACAAGCAACAATGAAACTTCTTGTGACAGGGAACCAGTTATTAGATTGCAGGATATTTCTCATCTGAACTAAAACATTAAATCAACATGAAATTGCACAACACTCCAGATTCAGATGGGTGAAAGGAAAAACTGAACAAACAAATCATCCATCTTACCTGAAATAGTTGAGCCATTGTATTAGAATCATTTCGAAGGTGCTGCTGGAAAGCTCCAGGATTCACAGCAGATCCATCAGGATTTAAGCCAAAATTATTGGAGGGGGCACTGTAAAAGAGTACGCAATTTATATCATTTAACATGAAAATTTGAAAGCCGGAGAAATTTAAGCAAATACACTGATGTTAGGATCACCAATGCCCAAATTGAACAAATTGATCCATAACTAACATGATAGACTGCAAAAACTAAACCAAAGTCTAAAATTCCATGAATCGCAACAGCAGTCAAACCGAAAGTTACCAAACTACAAAAGACCTAGAAACCAAAATTCCAAGAAAAAACAAGACAGATCAAATCCAGGCAAGCAATTTAACTGGAAAAAAAATACAAAAAGGTGTAAATACCTAATAGCAGCAGAATTAGAAACCATCATGACCAAATCCTCATCCTTGACACCCAATGCACTTAATTTACCATTATTCCTCATCTCCCTCCCATTATATAGCAGCTGCTGCTGCTGGAGTGGCACCTGCGTCTACTCTCACATCAAAACAAAACAAAAATCAATACTTTGAATACAAACCAAAAAATGCACAATTCCACACTTCAATTAAAACTATAAAATTCCAGCGTAAGGATAAGGTGAATTGGATTCCGAAAATGGGAAAGCTCAAAACTTTGGGTGCTCTCACACCATATAAAATCAACAATAACAGTAAAGATACAGAATTTTTCAATAATTAAGCTTCGGAGAAGAGACATATAGCAATTAATGAACTCATTGCGAACAAATTTGAATTGGGTTTTTCAAAACAAGATCAAAAATTTCGAGCAACCCGATTTCTCTAGCCATACAAATAAAAGGGGGGGGAAGGAGATCTTTCACCTCTACTTCAAGTAAAGCTTTCACGTTTTCAACCTGGAATCAAATAAATGAATGGTAAGCATGTGTATTATTCAAATGACTGGAATAAACAAATGGGGTTGAGAGATTAATGATTACAGATTCATGAGGATCAACTTCAAGAGATATGATATTTTCATCTGCTGTCATTACAGTGATCCTCATGTTTCTTTGATAGGATTGGATCTCTTTGGTGTTTTCTTTTCTTTTCTGGGTTTTCGAGTATGCGTGCTGTGTAAGAGTGAGCGCTTGTATTTAAGGTTGCCAGGGAGTGAAGATTTCTTAGAGGAGAAGAAGGTGGGCTTTGGCTTCGGCTTGACCAGAGTTGATCTTCGGCTTTGGGATTTTTGCCTTGCTTGTGACTTGTGGGGTAAGTTGGGATAACTTAAATTACAAGGATTTGGATCAAACTGGTCAAGGGTATTTTTCACGTACTTCATATTTTTCACGTGAAATTATAATCTTGCTTTGGAATTCAAAAATTTTAAGCCATGGGTGTATTTATATTTTCATATTGATTTTTTTTTTGTTGTGAGTATTAAATCGGTAAGGGGTGATCACATTACAAAGAATCTAAAGTAGCTCGGTGAGTCACTATTTATTTACACTCATGTGTATTGTGAACTGGCCATTTGCTCTGGTGCTTCGCACGTGCATGTGTTCCTTTTTTTCTTTTTTTAAAAGACTCTAAAATAGCTCGGTCAGTCATTGTTCATGTACACTCATGTGTACTGTGGACTGGTTATTTGCTCCGGTGCTTCGCGCGCGCACGTGCTCCTTTTTTTTCTTTTTTTAAAAGAGCCTAAAGTAGCTCGGTAAGCCACTGTTCACGTACACTCATGTGTACTGTGGACTGACCATTTGCTCTGGTGCTTCGCGCGCGCATGTGCTCCTTTTTTTTTACACAAGGCTTCTTTTTGTAGTTTTTATGGTGGAAATGATAAAGGAGTAGCTGTGGCCGAGCGGTTGTCGGCTCGCTGCCAGCATCGGCACGCGAGAGTTCAAACCGCTCAGACATCAAAATTGATTTGATTTGTTTTTTTTTAAGAACTGGTTTTTTTATTAAAAAAAAGGGGGGGTTAATAACTGGTTGTTGTTTGTTTGTTTTTTTAATAACTGAGGTGTTCGGGCCACCTTACGCGTATCACGACTAAATCTCCCTATCCACTTTTTTTTTAACATTTTTTCCCCTATTTTGTTTTTTCACTTATACATTGTTTTTTTGTTAATTTTTTAACCGAGGTGTCCGGATTAACTTACGCGCACCACGATTTTTTCTTCCCAAGTATATTTTTTTTCCTGGCCAACTGAGCGCACCACGAATAATCTCTGGACTCATTTTTTCCTATTTTTTCCCCCACTTATACATTTTTTTTATATAATCAGGGTGTCTGGATCAGCTTACACGCACCATGACTATTATTATTTTATAAAATACCTAAAAGAGATCGCAATTCCAAAAAGTAATGAATATATATATATATATATATATATATATATATATATATATATATATATATTAAGGCCCTAATAGGAAATAAATAGCAAAATATATAATTCGTCTAACATATTTATCAGAGAAAAAATTACAACTAATTATTATCATTATTTTTAAGGATCTAATATGAAATAAATAGCAAAATATATAATTAGTCTAACATATTTATCAGAGAAAAAATTACAAATAATTATTATCATTATTTTTAAGGCGCTAATATGAAATAAATAGCAAAATATATAATTAGTCTAACATATTTATAAGGAAAAAATTGACGAATAATTATTTTCATTATTTTGAATGCCTTATCTACAATAATTAGAAATTTCAACACCTAATAATATTTTTTACAAAAAGCAATTGAAAAATAAAAAAATCACAAAACAAAAAAAAAATTATTAGATCTTAAAAAATTATTTGACATGAAGAATAAATAAAACGAAAAAAAGAGAATAATAGGCCGAACAATTATGACACACCCAACTGTCAACGAATGCCCAATTGACTACAAAAAATAAAGTAATTCATCTCTAATTGATTTCATCGATTGCATTTTTTTCATCAATCGATTATATAATTGTTAAAACAATTAAGACACACTAAACAATCAATCAATTGCAGTTTTGCAATCTATGAATTAAATAAATCGAACCAAAATAGCAAGCAACCAACTAATTTGATACAGGAAAAAAAAATCTACAACAGAATTTAACGATTACAATTTGCTATTTACCAACTAAATAATATTTTGCTAGCTGAATAATTGATCAGTTTGCTTCATCGAAAAAATCCAACGCAACACGCGGGCTAGCCAACTCGTGATTCACTATTTAATTATGATTTTATTTTTGTCAAAAAACATTATTAATGTGAGTTATGCCAACCTCGATCGTATGGAAGGCAACATGAATTTTGGGGTGGCGCATATAACATCTCCCAGGAGTCGAAAAAATGTTTTTATCATGTAATTTAATTAATTATTGTGTTTTTTTTGTTTTATAGGCGCGTATATCATCTAAAAATTATTGGTTTATCATTGATATCTCATTCTTTTTTCCCCTTTTATTTCTCTTTCCTCCTCCAAAAATTATGATTTTATCATTCAACATTGCTTTTTTAAATAAAAAATGATCATCAATATTTCTTTTTCAACCTCTTAAGAATTCATGTGGTATAACAGTGAAATATAAATAAAAGGAGAGCGAGTTGACGCAGTTCTTCAGCAATGAGTTGAAGAAAGGACATGGCCGCTGAATCTCTAATCCGCACGATCAAAATCATAAACAGTACTTCCAAAAACCAAACAGATAGAATTTAATTAAAATAATTCACTGTGACGATGAGCATGAAGACCGGATCAGGAAACGATGTCCTAGGATAACTAAAATTTAATAAAAAAATAATCCAACATAAAAAATCCCAGCAAATAATCACCTCACAGATTCCTAAGAAATGAGTACACGTAAAAAGACTCGAAACCCTAAGCACAGCAGCAGAATGAGAGAATTCTTCTTGTCCCTAGAAAGAGCCAGGAGGGGGAGCTGGGAAACCCAGGAAAGGCCTTGAAGCTCGACCACCACCACCACCACCACCACCACAAAGAGAGCCAATAGCGTTAGGATCACAAACATCAAGGTGATCCTTCAACTTATGAAACCCATTCTTGAAAACTCCGAAACCGAACGATAAGCCAATCACGATCACCACTAGTATCAAACAGGTGCACAGCATGCACATTCTACCTCCGCAACACATCTTAATTTCTTGATAAGGGTTTCTTGGATATTCCTGATCGTTTTTTTTCTTTTCTTTTTTGTGAAACAAGGCAGTTAATTATATGAAAAGGGTGGTTTGTTTTGAGATCTTGAAAACGTGAAAGCAAGGTGGTGGGCTCTGGTTTGTGGCTAGTGGGGAGGATTTGGACGTGATGTGGAGACGTGGTGGTGTGGTGGCTTCGAAGGAAAGTAATGATGATTGATGTGTGAATTTTTTCTTCTTTTTCATACGGGATAGGAGTGTTGATTTGATTATATATCATAACTGTTGAGCTGTTTTTTCCGTAGATTTCCTCGGGGGGTTTGGATTTGGTTTGCCCTTTTTTAGCTGTTCTTCCCGTCTAGGTTTGAATCACTATCAAGTTATTGGAAGACGTCAATTCTTCTGGTTTGGATTCCTTTTACCATGCTGCTGCTAATCAGGCCATGGATTTGTTTCTTTCTTTTCAACTTGGCCAAGGATAGATCTGAGTCAAGGGTTTTCTACATCAATTTCTCATCTCGGAATAACCATGGACATGTTTTGGGTTCTTCAAGCAACAGGGCATTTGGAATGGACCTGAAGCCCAGCAAGGGACATTTTAACAAACACTTTCCAAACTCATACCTCGCGGTAATCAAAATCATTTTTAAAAAAATATAAAAATAAATCAAGAGTATGAGTTTTTTATAGTAATATACATTTGGCCAAAATGTATAATCTGGACAGAATTTTGTTAAGTAATGTTAAAAAATTATTTATAAGATGATTTTTTGTGTTTAATATTGTTGTGAAGTAACACAAATTTACAAAAATAAGAAGAAAAAAAAAGACAATTGCATTAACATATTTATGAGCAGATAATTAATAAAATTTATTAAAGATGAGTTATTTGTTTTCTACAATAAACTGATTAAATATTGCGTTTGTTTTAACTGTTTGGCTAATTACTCAATCGATGTATAGTAAAACTGCAATTGATAAAATCTATTAAAAATTAGTTATTTATTTTATGTATCAAACTGATTGATTGATGGGATTGTTTTAATTGTTCAGCTGATCATTGAATTGATATCATGTTTATTTTTTTATATTAAATTAGTTGAATTGTTATTATTAAAAAAATAAAGACAATATTGACCCACATAATTTTTTTAAACCATGAATCAAAAAAAAAATAGAAAAAAACAATCAGTGAGATTATTATCATCTTTGTGTAAACAATAAAAACCATAGAATTATCTTGAAGAATAAAATAGAAAACCCAAAAAAAATTGAAAAAATAGAAAATAAAAACAACCAAAATAAATTCAATCAGAACCATATTTTTTTCAACGCAAAAAATATAAGAGTGAGAGATTTTTTTTTACAATGCTATAAACTTGGGGGGAAAATAAGTTTGTGCAAATGTTTTTGTGAAACGTAAGTTTTTAATAAAATATATGAATTTTAAATCAAAATAAATTTATTTGTTTAATATGTTTCAACAAAAGCACCAACATAAAAGTATCATTATCATTAAAAAAAAGATTCGGATATCCGAATATTTGAATTCACTATATTAAGATTAACTCATTTCATAATTAAATTTAAATTAAGCAAAATAAAAAATATAAATTATATAAACACATGCAGTAACTAAATAGCAAAAATAATTTTTTGATTTTCTTCGATTATAACAATTAAAATTACAATCATCAATATTGTTTAAATAATAAAAATTATTAAATTTCCTTGAAAAATAAAATAAAATAAGCAAAATATTTTTACAAAAAGATGTTGCAGTAATTGACCATATTTTGTTTTATTTGGTGACTGTTGGCGCGTGTGACACAAGCGCCCAACAGTATTTAGCCTCACGGCCTCTTTGGACAGCGTCGTCTAGTGGTGAAAAATATGTATTCAACATCTCCGTGGATGTGCCACCGTGTCCTCTTCCTCATAGTGTGGCGCGTGCAATCAAAAGGTGGTCGGAAACGAAACAGTAGTCGGTTGAAATTTTTTCCCCTTTCCTCTCTCCTTCACCCTAAACTACACAACAACCCCCCAGTTTTATGGCTTTTCATTTCATTCCCTACTCTTTTAAATGTGTTGTGTGGTCCTTATTTATGTTATGTAAGTTTTGATTTGTTTCAATTGTGTTATTCGATTGAAATTGATTATATATTGCATATTCATTTCGGTCTTTAATCTTTTAATTTTCGGATTGCTTTTAAATCCCTCAATATTTTTGGTACATAAGATTTGATTTTTTTAGTTTTGTCATTTGATTGAAATTGATAATATGTTTGGTTTTTATTTCGGTCCTTATACTTTTAATTTTAATTCCTTTATTTTTTATATTTCTTAAATAGTTCTTATTTTTGTCCATGTTCATATATATGTGCTCTTAGTTTTTTATTTTTTTATTTTCTCTTTTGTTGAAATAACATTTTTTTTTTCAAAAATTGTGTTATTAAATTTTAGTTTGTGTTATGATCATTTGAAGAAAAAAAAATTATTTTTTTTCTTTGTTCTTTCTTTTGTTTTTTTATTCATTTGTTTATTATTATTTTCACGTCAAATGATTTTTTTAGATAATTATTTTATTTTATTTTTGTTTGCTCTTTTGTTAAAGTTTTTGGGCTTTTTTTATTCTTTTATTGAATTTATTTTCCCATTATCCATGCAATAATAATAATAATAATAATAATAATAATAATAATAATAATAATTTTAGTTTTAGTTTTTTTTCTTGTTTCTTCTTTTGTTAATATTTTCGAGTTTTTTTCCTTGGAGTAATTTAATAATTTTTACTGTTTTAGCGATAATAGTAATGATATTTTTAGATGTTAAACTTTGATATTTTTAGATGTTAAACTTTCTATGTTATTGTTGTTATAATATGGTGTATTGACGTGTTTTATTATATCAAACCTTGCATGTATAGATGTTATATTTTATTTTTAAACTAGTAAAATTTATTAATTATTTTAATCCCAACAATTATAAGAAAATGTTTACTTGAAGTGTAACATAGTGCGGGGTATTTGAACAAATATGAACTTGATGGTTTATGTATTTGAACAAGTATTTTTATTAAATAATAATTGAGACAACATGTGTTTTGTTGTGCTTGTATTTTAAAATAATGATTTAAATATTATAAAAATATATTTCACAACTTAAAATGAGTGTGAGATGAGTCTATAACTCAAGACATTGCAGCTGTAAATTAACCTCATACTATAAGAGTTGATGAGTATATTTTGAACGAAAAACTCATGTATACAGATTATGTCCTAACCAAAAAAATAAATATCCATTATAGTCCCTAATCTTCCGAGAGCATATTTCTTAACCCTCTATGTACAACCTTTTTTCCAATCCCCCCTCAAAAGACAAATAAAAAAAAACAAAAACCCTCCTCCTATCTTCTTCCTTCCTTACCTCCATCTTCTTCTCGCTCTCCTACTCCCCTCTCTCTCTCGCCATGGCATCTCCAAATCCTCAACAGCAACCTCCCCCTCCTTTTGACATTCACAAATTCTTCATGCCCACACCCACACCACCACCTCAAAACCCTTCTTCCTCCCCTCCTCCTCCTCCTCCGCCCAATCTCATCACGATTCCTCCACCCCAACAAATGCCTTCCCCTTCTTACCCTCCATCCACTGGCACCCACCACTTCCCTCACTACCCCAACTTCCCTTTTCCCTTCCCACCCCAACAACAGCAGCAACAATTTCAACCTCCTTACCCTCTCCAACAAAACCCTAACCCTAACAACCCACCTCCTCTTGCTAACATGCACCCCCAACGTTCCCTCTCTTATCCCACACCCCCTCTCACCCCAAATCAACAACTTCAAGATCGTTCTGGTGCCGAAATCATGGCCCTCCTCCGCCCCCCTCAAAATCAAGAACCCCCGCCACTCCCACCAGCACCGCCGGCCGCACCTGTGCAAGATTTTTCTGGAGCTCTCAATGATAATAATAACTTTTCGGGGCCTATTAGGATGCCTAGCACTACTAGTAGCAAGATTCCTAAGGGAAGGAGGGTAGGGGGTGAAAATGTAGTGTATGACGTGGATGTTAGATTGCAAGGAGAGGCGCAACCCCAGCTTGAAGTTACGCCTATAACTAAGTACTCTTCTGATCCTCAGCTCTGTTTAGGAAGGCAAATTGCTGTTAATAAGAGTTATATTTGTTACGGGTTGAAGCAAGGGAATATCAGGATTCTTAATATTAATACCGCGCTGAGGTCTTTGTTTCGGACTCATTCTCAGGTTAGGTTTCAATTATTCTTGTACCCTATTTTTTTATTTTTTTTTGAGTTGTTTACGTGTTTTGGTGATATAATGTATAAGGGTTTTATCTGCGATGTTTTAGAAATGACTGAAGTTATGCTTTTGTGAGATTGAAATGCAATTTAGATGCGGCGGGGGGTTTTGTTCATTGGATTTTTGGTGTGTTGTTGTCTGTTATTGCTGTAAGAATTCAGTACCATGAGTCGTGTCATTGTCACTGCTGTAAGAATTCTTACCATAAATGATGTCATTGCTGCAATTGTGTGCCTGTATGATGTGATATGTGTGATATGATCAACGTCGATAATGACTTCATTTTAGGGTATTATATGGATTTCAGTTTTATTTTATACTGAATAGACTATTTTTAAAGTGGTGAAGCTTTTTGAGTTGCTCTGCTTATTATTATTATTATCTAAGCTGGTGTTTTGTTCTTTCAGAGGGTCACTGACATGGCTTTTTTTGCCGAGGATGTTCACCTTTTGGCTAGGTAGCATCCTGTTTTGTATACTATGATTTCCTCATCTTTTTACTGTCTTTGGGTTACTTGACATGCTTTTGTGCAGTGCTGGCATAGATGGACGGATTAATGTCTGGAAGATCTCTGAAGGTCCAGATGTGGAAGATAAGCCACAGATTACAGGACAGACTATTATTGCTGTCCAAATAGTTGGTGAGGGTGAAATTAAAAACCCTAGGGTTTGTTGGCATTGCTATAAACAGGTATGACATTCTTTGACAGCTTATCATCTATGAACGAGTTTCTATAACACTACTGAATTTATGGAGGTGTTTCTCTTGTTCACGAAGTTGCTTTTGTCATATTGCTTACCATACTTTCACTTTTTTAAAGGAAATTCTGGTAGTTGGAGTTGGTAAACAAGTTCTGAGAATTGACACTAACAAAGTTGGAAAGGGCGAAGTCTGTTCATCTGAGGCACCTCTTCAATGTACTGTTGACAAGCTGATTGATGGGGTTCAATTCGTTGGTAAACATGATGGAGAAGTCACTGATTTGTCAATGTGCCAATGGATGACCACCCGTTTGGTATCTGCTTCCATGGATGGCACGGTTTGTATTTGTCCTTATCTTTGGATGCGCTTGATACTTATAGTTCTTTATGCAACTATCACTTATTTCTGTCTTCAAACTATTTATTTAAATGGCACACATGAATCCTTTTTTATCCTTGTTTTGGCATAGTTGCATGTCTAATTTCTTGATGCAATATATGGATGGGTTAAGTTAGGATTTCTCTATGTCCATTTCTTGTCACTCCAATATATAAAAGGATAATGAAATTGATTAAAAGAAAGCTAAGAATCCTCAGAGAAGTACGGACATGAATGTCCTGGGTGGAGCTATGAGTAGAAAAATACCATGGAGGGGGGCCTCTTTTTTCAATCAATTGAGTAGGAGAAATAAAAATTGATAAAACCTGACTCATCATAGTAAAAAATAGTTCGTTTTGCATAGCTAAAACTGTGTTCTAATAGGGAAGCTGCAGCATTGAGTTTTCCTGCTATGGCATTGCTTTATGTTATCTGGATTTATTGGTCATGAAGCTTTTATTCCAGTTTGAACTGATAGCAATTAAAGAGACATTTTCGTTGCATGCTGTGCTTTCACATCCCTAGAGTAAGGCTGTTTATGAGTGCCTTGTGCATATTTATTTTGCTTTTTCACTGTTCTTGGAAATTGAAGGGGGTTTCTAATGAACTGCATTTTGTGTGACAGATAAAGATTTGGGAGGATCACAAGACGTCACCACTTGTGGTTTTGAGACCGCATGATGGCCAACCTGTTTATTCAGCCACGTTTCTGACTGCTACTGACCGGCCAGATCACATCATACTTGTCACAGCAGTACTTACTGAGATCCCTATTTTCATTTGCCATAGTCTTGAATCACAATGTGGTAGCCAGGTGTTGAAAACCTGAGCTTTTGTCAAGCAAGTTGGCATGCATTTGATTGTTTGGGCTCTTCAGAAATCTAATTTTGAGCTTTGGTCACTGTAGAGTCCAGTTTTTATTTTTTATAGGAGCTAATGCTTACACCTTTTGTTAATCGATCTTCCAAAACTTTTGAATAGGGGCCTCAGAACAGAGAAATGAAGATTTGGGCCTCAGCCAGTGAAGAAGGCTGGCTCCTGCCTAACGGCTCTGATTCGTTGAATTGCACCCAGACATTAGAGCTGAAGAGTTCAGCTGAACCTGGAGCTGAGGAGGCATTCTTCAATCAAGTAGTAGCGCTGTCTCAAATGGGCCTTATTTTACTTGCAAATGCAAAGAAGAATGCTATATATGCTGTGCATTTAGATTATGGTCCTAATCCAGCATCAACTCGTTTGGACTACATATCAGAGTTTACTGTCACTATGCCTATTTTGAGTTTAACTGGGACAAGTGATGTTGTGCATGGCCAATCTGTTGCCCAAGTTTATTGCGTACAGACACAGGCAATTCAACAGTATACTTTGGAATTATGTCAGTGCCTGCCGCCTTTGTTGGAAAATGTGGGTGCAGAGAGGTCAGACTCCAATGTTTTTCTTGGTGCACCTAATGCTGATGGATATGCTGCCCTGGAGTCACATGGACGTAAATATTCTGATGTTCTTATGAGCTCTACATCAGTTGATGTGAACACCCTGCAACAAGATGCTCCTACTTCAAATTTGAACCCCAGAACTATTGCTTTGTCCTCATCAACTAGTGATGCTGATATAGTTTGTGTTCCATCACCTCCTCTTCCTTCGAGACCTAGATTGTCTAGAGATCTTGCCGAGATTGCAGCTGGGGGAATGTTTGAGCCAAGTCCTACATCCAGCAACCAAGGCTTTAATCAACCAGCTAACGATTATTCAGTTGACCCAATTTGTTCAAATTTGTCCGATGTGCCATCCTTGGATAGTGACTTGAGGAATGATGAGAAGAAAATTGTACAAGATGATAATTCTACCGTTCTTAATCCTCCTGTTACATTTAAACACCCAACTCATCTAATAACCCCTTCTGAGATTTTAATGGGTGCTTCATCCTCTGAAATTACCACTGTTAATGAGGGCAAGAGTGAGGTTGACTCGAATGTTCTAGATGTAGTTAATAATGATGTTGCCAATGCTGAGGTGGAAGTTAAAACAATTGGTGAAACAATATCCACTCGAGATGATGAATTTAGTCTTCGAGGGGAATCCAAAAGGCCTGTTTTTGAAAACAAGGAAAAAATCTTTTGCTCCCAGGCATCAGATCTTGGTGTTGAGATGAGTAGAGAGTGTTGTGCATTACCGCCAGACACAAATATTGAGGAACGTGAACAAGTTGACGGTGCTGGCATTAGTGAGTCCCCTGCCCCACCTTCTAATGCAGGTGGGGATGAAGTCCATGACTCAACAAAAGATGTATCTGGAAAAGTTTCTGAGTCCACTGTGTCTACAGTTGTTCCACTGCCAACAACTCCAAGTACAAAAGGGAAGAAGCAGAAGGGGAGAAATTCTCAAGCAGCAGGTTCATCTTCTCAATCTCCATGTGCCTTTAATTCAACAGATTCTTTGAACGAACCTGTTGGGGCTTCAAATCTCCCATCTGTGGAGGGTGCCTTACCTCAAATTGCGGCTATGCAGGAGTCAATTAATCAGGTGATTGTTTAGACTCTGCACATGGAAATTACCCTACCTTAGAATGTGTTATTTTCTTGCTAGAAAATGTCACAAACTTAGAGATTTGACAAGGAACATACAAGGCTGCAAGCAACAACCTTGTGCTACTGTATTTGGCTGCAATCCCTTTGTTAGTCCCTGTTCATTATCTGGCTGGGAATTAAGGAAGATTTTCATTATTATTGTTGTTGCATATGAATAAATTCTTATAGCATAAATAATATCACTGTCATTGACTTGGTGGGCTCTACACTTGGGTCTTATCAATGAGTGGTGGGATTTTCTGTCTTTTCTCAATGCATGATCTTCTGTGCTACATGGCACAATTCTTTGCTAATAGAGGTATTAGATTTTGCAAATAAAATTCTTGTTTTCTAGTTTCTATGATTTCATCGTAGAATATAATACACAAAACTTTAATTGTCCTTTAATTAGTGCTCATCCACATTTGACATTGGTGTTCTTTCTTCCCGTTTATTTTCCAGCTAGTGATCACACAAAAGGAAATGAATAAGCAGATGTCAAATATGGTTGCGGTTCCTGTTTCTAAAGAATGTAGAAGACTAGAGAACACTTTGGGGCGTAGCATTGAGAAAGCCATCAAAGCGAATACTGATGCATTGTGGGCTCGATTTCAAGAAGAGAATTCAAAGAATGAGAAGTTATTGCGAGATCGCACACAGCAGATAACAAGTTTGATCTTGAATCTTATCAATAAGGACTTGGCAGCCATGTTAGAGAAGGCACTGAAGAAGGAATTGGCATCAGTTGGACAAGGTGTAGCCCGCACAATATCTCCAGTCATTGAGAAGGCAGTATCTTCTGTTATTGTTGAGTCTTTCCAGGTAAGATATCTGAAAATCAGATGCATTTTTTTCTCCAGAAATTAACTATTTTCTTACTAATGTTTTTCTTTCTCTAGAGAGGAGTTGGTGATAAGGCAGTGAATCAACTGGAGAAATCAGTTAACTCAAAACTCGAGGCTACTGTTGCTAGGCAAATACAAGCTCAGTTTCAAACTTCTGGCAGGCAAGCTCTCCAGGTATGCAGAAGTTAACTTATCATAATTGTTATGAATATTAAACATAAGTGGGCCTCTGAATAAATGGTAAAGGTCTTGGGCTTGATACCAAGATATTGCCAGCTCAAGCTGTAAGTGTAGCCACTTTTCACACATGCTGAAGGGTAGAGCTATCTGTTTTGCAAAATACTACATGGACCTAGTTTGGTGGTCCTACGCTGGCTAATAGCTTTCTATTGAAAATGCATGCCCGACATTATTTTCCTGAAGAGTATTACATCATCGTATAACTTTTGGTATGAATTTAGGGAGTGTCAGTCAGACATTGTTGATAATATAACTTTTCATGCAGGATTCCTTGAAGGCTGGTCTGGAAGCATCAGTAATCCCTGCCTTTGAGATATCATGCAAAACTATGTTTGATCAAGTAGATGCTGCCTTTCGGAAAGGGATGGTCGAGCATACAGCTGCAACCCAGCAGCATTTTGAATCAGCGCATTCTTCATTGGCACTCACTTTGAGGGTGTGTTTTTTTGTGCCATGTTATGAATTCATTACAAAGAAGTCTACATTAATTTATTGAAAACTAAAATGTTGGGGTTTCATCGGATGGATCCTGAGCAAGAGTTGTCTGTTTATTTTGAATTTGGATTTGTATGTGCTGAATAATCATATTTTCATCCCAACAACATCCAATTTTTCAAGCAGCTTGCCAAATTGTCTTACCCTGTATATGTCATTCAGAAATGTTAGCCAAATATAGGTTCTTGGGGATCATGAACTTATCAAAGGGCAATTACATATGACTTGAGGCTATGATGTGCTTTTTGGTCATTGAGGTCTTACTATGGGTATTTGAGTAAGGGTGTATCACAGAATCTTGACCGTAACTGCCATGAAGCTGTTTAGTATGTGCTGCTATTGTGCTTTTAGTATTGCAATTCAAAGCAAATAGATGTGCTGCAATTGTCCTTTTGTCTTCTTTCTTTTTCATATTTGCCTGAATTATTTTATTTCTTTTTGCGTATGTCCTCACCAAATGCAGGATTCCATCAACTCAGCATCATCATTGACAAAAACCTTGAGTACAGAGTTGGCTGATAGTCAAAGACAGCTGTTAGCTATTGCAGCAAACTCAGGTGCAACAAATCCATTGGCTGCACAACCTAGCAATGGACCTCTGGCTAGCTTCCTTGAGAAGGTTTGTTACGTTTTATGATCTGAACTAGTTTAGCTGCTCATGACTGTCAAATATCATTTGTTATATCGGAGGTAATTCTAAGTCTTCACCGTTAATGATTCAGGTTGAAACACCTGTGGATCCAACAAAAGAGCTAAAACGATTAATATCTGAACAAAAATATGAGGAGGCTTTCATTATTGTGCTACAAAGAAGTGACGTGGCTATGGTATCCTGGCTGTGTTGTCAGGTATTCCTACTTAATGCATGTGATGGGATGAAACTTGTTTGCTTCGCAAATGTCAAAACTTGTTTGCTTCGCAAATGTCAAGTTTTATTCCATTGTCATGTTTTCGATTTGAAAACCCGCTATTCCTTTGTGTTTCTTGTGTCATGATAATCTGCTGGGATTGTTGCTCTTATCTCGACTTTGAAATGGAATTGAGAAGAGTCCGTCATTTTAATTTCGCTCCCCTATTTTTGCCAGGTTGATATGCAGGGTATCATGGCTTTGTCTCCTCTTCCTCTAAGCCCAGGAGTATTACTCTCTCTTCTACAGCAGCTAGCCTATGATATAAGCAAAGAGACTTCCCGAAAGCTTGAGTGGATGACAGCGGTGGCGGCTGCCATACAGCCAACAGACCAAGTGATTATTAGCTACGGACAGCCTATTATCAATCAAGTCTCTGATATTTTGAATCATTTTAAGAGCTCGCCTGGTGTTACTGGTGCTGAGATTGCAAGCATCCGTGTTCTCACGCATGTCGTTAATTTCTTACTGGCGCACCTTAAATGATGCTCCCATCGTCAACCACCGTGCAAGATGCAAGGCAGAGTTTTGAGGTAGGAGGAAAGATCTGTGTACAAATCTTTGGGGGTTCATATACAGGGGTCGTGGATTTTCTCTGTTTCTATTTTTCCCATTCTGTACAAGTGTTATTGAAAGAAAGGAGTTTCTAGTCTAGTTTGTAGAGGCTGCAAAATGATACTCTCTCCTGTTGATCTGTGAAATAATCTAGGAGGACATGTTCAAAGATCCCATCCCCCATTTCACAAAAAGTAATCTCATGACATGAAATTTCCAGTCTTTGCTTTCCATGAATATCCTAAGCCTTCTGTGAGCAAAACAAAATTTTGAAGGCTAATTGGGCTCTCTCTTACTAGTTCTATCCTTTGCCTCAAAATTTTGAAAAAATGGTATGGCTAATTGATGGTTTCGCGACCTTGGCTGGCCAACCGGGCAGCTCTCGCAACCTTCCGAGGCGTCATATGCTGCCTTCAGTGGACATCTTCTCTTCGGTGTCTCCGATTGGTGATTTCACACGCAGCCGCCGCTGCACCATGTCCACTGTGTTTCATAGCGACTTGAAATCAGCCCGGTGGGGTTTGCTTTTAAAACATACATATATGGAAGTTAATGCTAATTGCTAGAGCATTGCCTGCCAGCCATGGGATCCCTGGTTTAAATTATTATGGAAATTAATCATAATAATCATAATAATAATTAAAAAAAAAGTATTTACTCTTCTTCTTCCTTTACATTGCATTTCGTTTTCTTAAAAAGAAAAAAACACGAAATCTACCTCTTTACACGATTCCGCGGCATTGACACGTTTACACTGCTACTACAGAGAAGAAAAAGAAGCCTGAAGCTCAGAAATTATAAACAAGACCCGGCCCGGATACCCGGCCAATCCAGGCCCATGTCAGCTTTCCGTTTTCTTTTTAGTTTTTACCAGCACTGATCCGTTTCCCATCTTCGGGTCGTATAATACCCACCCGAGTATCCAGCCGCTCGCCTATAAAAATTTCTCGCCGCTGCAGATAAAGACATGTCATAAGCCGCTCTCGCTTCCGGGTCCGATAGCGTCTCGTAAGCGTTGTGAATCTCAATGAAATCAACACCTTCCGATTGCTCGTCGTCACGATCTAACATCGCATCAGGATGGTATTCCTTGGCAAGACTTCTATACGCGTTTTTTATCTCCATTTGCGACGCAGTTGGATTGACCCGGAGTATCTCGTACAGACTCAGCGCTGAATTCCTCGAGTTGGCTCGGAGTGTGTCCGGAAACGTTGAGACCGAGGCTTTGATTTGAAATCTCCGGCGAGAACGGGTGGAGGCTGTCGTGATCGATGATGGGAGGAGAGTTTTATGGACTGTATTGGCGGCGGCAGCGGCGATTGCGGCGGCGGCTAGAGTGGAGGAGAAAGAGGTGGCATACATTGGAAGAGGGGCAAAAGGGGAATAAGAGAGGATGATTTTGGAGCGAAATTGCGCGTGAAATGGTGGGGGGAGAGACTGTTATCTATATTACTTATATAGAAGTCAATTTTATTTATTTATTTAAAAAACTATTCATTTATTATGTATCTGAAAAGGAAGAAAAGAAAACTGTGGGTTTGTGGAGTGGCAGTTGTCCATGTCGCAGTAGATTTTTCCAACGGGCTGCTCGCAGTTGCTGACGAGGAGTAGAATGATATATAATCTACACCTTCTAGAAGAACCAATATATTCTGTTTTTGTTTTTCTGTTTCCTTACTGGCTTGAGGCTGACTAGATACGTATCATCGCGAGACACGTATTTTTTTTAAAACAACATGTTATTGTAGTTAAAAAAAAGAGTAGAAGTTAAAAACTTTATACGTGATCAAATAAATTAAGAGTGATGTGTCAAGATATATATACAAAAATATAAATAATGACTAATTAAAAAAATATGATATATATATATATATATTAGAATATTTGATACCATAAGCTAATATATTTATCCAGTTATATTTGCTAAAATATTTTATTAAAATAATTATTTTATTCAAGCAAGTGATAGTAAAAATAGACATGCAAATTAAATTGATTGGATAAAACAAAAGGGAAACACAACACTATGCAACACTATACATTAGAAATATTATTTTAAATTTATTTATTTATTTGCAGAAATAAATTTCATTTATAAGAAAATAAAAAATATAGATAAATTAGAAAGCTCTTCAAATTTAAAATAAATAACAAGAAAAATAATTGTCATTTAAAACTGAATGTCTAAACAAAATGAAAGAAAGAAAAGATATTAATCTAAATATAAATAAATAAAATAGAGATAAAAACCATATAAAAGCTTGTTTTTTAAAAAAAAAATGTTTTCCTTCTTCTATCGCAAAAATCTGGCAACCTCGTTCAAGATGTCAAAAAAGATTTTTTCAAAAGCATACTAACGACATAACATAATTCATAACCCATTAAACACATCAGGATGAAAACTAATCATGAAATCGAAATAATCCGATTAAAACAAAACAAAGAAAATCATGATGCTCATTTTATTTTAATACATAAAAATTGTTATTTCATGTTAACTTTTCAAACTCATAACTTTTTTTTTTTTTTTTTTTTTTTTTGGAGACAGGAGGAACCACGTGACCCGGAAAGCGCACTTTGTGGGCCCAGGGCACGTGTAAACCCCCTGGCTGTCCCAGGCTCTTACGAGGGGAGGTTGTTTCCCAGCCTTGAACCTGGGTCTGCCGAAGCAGAGTACCCCAGGCCAACCACTAGGCCACCCCCTCGGGGACTTTTTCAAACTCATAACCCAATTCATTAAACCTGAAAAATATCCTATCTAAAAAGAACATGAAGCCCACTTCTCATTCAATTAAATTTTAAATGATAAAATTGAGAAAATAATTTTAATTATACAAAAGGATTAAAAAATACCAATTAAAAAAATATGGATCAAAACTAAAATACAAATAAATATTTTATTTTCTTGAAGGGTTAAGTAAAAAAAAACTAATTTAGCGAAAAGATCCAAAAAAAAACATAAGAATAAAGATCAAATTTGATAAATAAAATAAACAGGGTTTAACTGTAATTTTCAAGTCAATAAAAAGAAAATAAAACTCATCATCATTGACAATTATCGTACCAATAGAAATAGAACACACCACCACCTCCAAAGATACAGTAGAAGAGGATTGGTAACAACCAAGAGTTATATTCAGTGTCTCCCACGCGCTATTGTGTCCAACGACTTTTATTTTATTTTCCATGAAAATATTTAATTCCCTCTCATATGAATATGCAAGTTCAATTTTATTTTTGAAGATTTCAATATTCTCAATTTAATTCGAATTAGATTTTTAAACTTAATTTTCCACCAATTAAACCCTCAATATAACTAATTTGACTCATTTAAAGTATAATTAAATCATTGCACTTAATTTAATTCTTTAATTGGATCCTAAATTAATTTATAAACACAATTAAACTTTAATTTGTCCCATGATTAAATTAAGTTGGCCTGTTGAAAATTTAATTATGCATCTCGACTTAATTTGTATACAAATTTATTTGATAATCATTTATTTTAGACTTGAATTTGCATTTTTATTTTATTTTTGGATGTGATAGAGGTACGATCAGACTCTCGAATCCGTCCAAAATATGAAACTTAATTTTTTCACCATGTCATCTTTTTTTTTTTTTATTTCAAGTCGATTTTGGGAATAACACATAAATGGATAAATGGATTGTGAAAAGAAACATGAAAGAATTGACTAGCTAAGCTCATGTATTTTTTTTGGGTGTTTTTATTTATGTGGTCTATTTAATAAAAAACAAAATTTAGTTTTTATATTTTTTATTTCCAGATTATTTTAATGTATTAATATAGAAAATAATTTTTTTTTTAATAAAATTATACACGTACTAAGATTGCAACTAGGACTAAAGTTTAGAATCCTTAATTATAATTTATTTCTTGTATTTTTATTATTTAAGACTGTGTTAAATGTAATAAATTTTGATTTCTTCTTATAAATTTTCAATATCTTATTACCTATATTATATATTTGAAAAGTTAACTAATTTGTCACCATTTTAATATTTGTTTTAAAAAATATCATCTAATATGCCATCCTATTAATATTTTTAAAAGGTATTATATAATATTCATTATATTTTAAATTTGTAATTAAAATATTTTTCACTGTAAACAATGCTTAATATGTTTTATGTTAGAAGAGTTCATTTGACTGAGCGTTGTGAGGGATGAAGTCCTCCCTGCATGACATTAAACACCAGCATTGTTTTTTTGGGTAATCCAATCGATTGGCTCATTTCGGTGCAGCCGAGACGTTTCTCTAGAAGCCAAGTCCGCCTACAGAATCCCACTCTCCTTTTCTTGATCTGGCTTCTTCCCTTTCAAATCCAACGGCACGCGTGCAGTGAAATGTTTGGCACGCGCGAGGGCCTTCGAGAAGGGGAGGCGGAGCCACGAGTCGTCAGCTGTCACTCCATGCCCGCTAAAGAGGAAAGGACACCAGGTGTCGCATCTGCCAAGGCTTCTAGAATAGATGGCAGTTCTGTTATTTGAGGAAACCTCAATTGCATCCCGAAATGTTCCCCACATTTAAGTCTATTATTTTTTTCACGTCTAATGTACATATCTTGTGCTAAAAATGACTTTATTAAGAAGAAAATGCAGGTAAATAATTGATAAAAGGCCATGTTTAACTATTTCTGGTGTTTTTTACATCAGTACATGAAACACCAAGAAATTTTCATTTAAAATAAAATAATTTTTTTTGAAATTTTTTTTTTTTAAAATACAGTTGCAAACAAATATAAAAATATTACATGATTAATAATAGGAATAAAAGCAATAATTTGATTTTGATCGAATATAGGAGACAGAGTAAAAGTCATGGCCCACCATGAAGTGCTAATTTCAATTCTACAAAATTTATTAGTGTTTTCGTTGATAACGATTATTAGTGGTTGATTGGCTCGTGTAATTGGTCAATAAAAAAATAATTTTCAAATTAGTTACAGTGAATACATTTAATAATAATGCGCGGCTGTAACGATTTTAAAAAAAAATAATTTTCAAATTAGTTACAGTGAATACATTTAATAATAATGCGCGGCTGTAACGATTTTTTTTATCATAGGAGGAAAATCTATTCTTAAAAAATATATTTTGTTGGTTCGGATGAGCGAATATAATCTTGGTTATTTCAGGTTTTTATAAGAGATACTCGTTTTGATTCAAATTTAAAAATTTTTATACAAATTTTAATTTTTTTTATCATCACGTCATATTCCTTGAAAGCACATGACTGTAACTTATTAACTATAAACGAGACGAGATATAAAAGAGTGGTTTTCTTTTCTCTACTTTGTTTTTATATAGTTTTATCTTTTAATATCAATTTTTTTTTTTATATTTTCAAGACATGAATTCGGCGGCTAAAACGGCGGGCTCAATTATTGATTATGGATTAAAATTCATAGCGTATTTTGTTTACTTTTTGTTGTAGCCTCATAAACAATGTTGAGCATATTAACCTTGGTATACAGGAGTTGACTTTTGTGTTGTTTTTTAACTCTTTTTTTTTCTTCTTTCTAATCTCATCTTTAAAAAATATATATATTCTTCATATTATTATATTAAAAGTATTTCATAACACTTAGTTTATTTTATATATTCTAAAGCGTTAATATTAAACAAATATTAAAATATATAATTAGCCTCACATATTTTTTTAAAAAAAAACCCTTAAAAATAACTGCTATCATTACTTTAAACATTTTATTTGTATTATTCTTCGTGTGCATAACAACATATACTCCTCCACGAACCCTTTTTATTGAAGATGCATCGTGACAATATCTGGATTGATAAACACTTTGTTTTTATACATTCTACATGGACATCTAATATCGTCTCCACAAATACTTTTCAAATTAGATATTGCGTAGTTAATAGAACCCCGAGCCCCATTGCAATAAGTCATCATGCTCAACTCTTGGGGTGATTCACGATACATTCATGAACGATCCTCCAGTACTTATATCAAACATGCATACAATCATAGGTTTTTTTTAAATCCCATTGTAATTTCACCTGCAAATCCATTGGTATATACCAACAGAATTATCGATGGAATTTATTTATGGATAACTTCGTTGGTAATTCTTTCAGAACCAATGTCATGTGTCATGTAAAACGATGTTTTACATGAAAATAATTTAAAAAAATTAATGTAAAACAAAATTAAAAATAATTTATTTTATTTTATTTTTAAAAAATATATTTAAAATACAGTGACATGACATAAAAATAATACTCTAATAAATGTTTTTGATCTTGAAAGAATAGAACAAACAGAGTAAAAGTGATGGCCCACCATGAAGGGCTCATTTCAATTCTATTAATTTAAGACTCTATTAGTGGACAACGACAGTGCGGATTATTAGTGGTTGAGTGGCTCGTAAGGCTGGTCAATAAAAAAATGATTTTGAAGTCAACAGAAACCTTTCAAAGAAGCTAATTAACGAGTGACAAAAACACAGTGAATACATTTAATAAAAATGCGTGGCTGTCACTTACTACCTATAAACGAGACGAGGTATAAAATGTTATTTATTTAATAGTGGTTCTCTTTTCTCTACTTTGTTTTTATATAGTTTTATCTCTTAACATTAATTTTATTTTTTTTATATTTTCAAGACAGCTAAAACGGTGGACGTAGCTCTTTTTAATTTTATTATATAACATAAGATTGATTAACGTATTTTGTATATTTTTTTATTTTAGCCTCATAAACAATGTTGAACGTATTAACCTCGATCGGTATACATGAGTTGACTTTTGTGTTGTTTTTTAAACTAAACTTAACTCTTCTTCTTCTTCGAATCTCATCCTTCAATAATGTGTTTGCTAAATAATGAGCTTCATCATTTATTTATCTCTTATGAGAATATATTGGTCTCACGATCAAGTTCACAGGTTTTGACATTTTAATATTAGTTAAATTGGATGTTATCCCGGTCTCGTAACAAGTCCCTCTACATTGAATTTTATTTTTATCAAGTTGTATTTGTCTCATAACTTGAGTTGCAGGTTTAACGAGTTAACCTAATTGACTCAGTTATTTTTTTAATTGATTTTTTTTTAATTTCATCGTTTAATATTGTGTTTACTTGAAACTCAGGTTTTATAATTTATAATTTGTTTTGATTTACTCTCTAAGAGATTATCTTAGTCTCGTTACCAAAGTTATGGATTTAACAAGTTAATTAGAGTTAAATCAAGTTTATTTTTTTTTATGAAGTTATCTTGACATGATGATCTGGGTCATGCGTATAGGAGATTATCTCGAGTAATTTTTTATTTGATTTTTCAATCATATCTTTCATTTCAATAGTGTTGATTGAGGTTATTTTCTTCCCCACAATGTTATATTGGTTTTGACCAAAATCATTCGTGAATTTGATAGGTGAACTCAAATCTTATTTTTAGGTTTTTTTGTTCATCTTTTAACATTAAATCGATTGGTAACTAGGCTTCATAATTTATTTTATTTATTTTTACTTGGAATTATCATAGTCTCGTAATCGGTGCCATATATTTACATGCTAACCCAATTTTATCCAAGTTAATCCAACATGCTGTTATTTTAATATTAAAAAAAAATCATCTTAAAATTATTTTTAGTAAATTATAGTTTTTACGTCTGTTAATTTATATTAAATCACACTAATTAAATTTTGTTATAGCCGAGAGTTGACCGGTTGATTTTGTGAAAAACACACACACAATATCTAATTTTTTTTTTATATGTGTTTAAGGAAGAAGAAAAATGATCCGCGGGTAAATCCATAGGTAAGTAAAAAGTAGTCGAAGAGTAGTGCTCTAGAAAAGGTTAAAAAAGTAATAATAATTCAAATAAATAACTGTGGTCCAGTGTGGTGGTAGCGGAACCTGGACAGGATAGACCCACACAAAGTTAGCGGAAATGGGTCTGGTAAGGCAGGGCCAATTGACAAGTGTCCCAGGTTCTATGAACCGGTCCTTCACATTGTTATCGTGTTACGCTTTGGTCATTGGAATCTTTTAATTTAGTCCCTGTGTTTTTCATGTGCAGCTGACTTTTCCATTTTAGCCCATCGTGTTTTTTCTTCTCTTCCACGAGATAATAATCAAACACTGTTTTAGAATATAACTTTAATTATAATCAATCAGTAATTTGATTTGATTGGGTATTAAAGGCGAAGTGAAATTCATGGCCCACCATAAAGTCCCAGCCCACGGTAATTAAATAATCCAACAAAACTTGATGCGACACTGCACTCGTACTGATCCAAACAGGGAGAAGAATAATCGGAGCCAGTTCATCGTCTCCGATGATTAGGTGGTTGATAACAATTCTGGTGTTCTCGAATTTCTTAATCATCTCCGAGGTCAACAACACCACATGGGGACTAAGCTCTTAGCCCACAGCAGGGAATATCATAATTTTATTTTATTCTAAATTATGAATCTAGTACAGAAATCTATTTTAAAATTGAAAGCTATAATGGAGGAGTAGGGTGCAATCCACTCAAGAACTGTCTTGAATGCGATGTTTTTATTTCTTGTCAATTTCAAATAGAATCTTTCCTCTCAAGAACAGCCCCACCAAATGGATTACATGTATGTATGGCTGGGAAGAAAACCAAAACCCACAGCTTAAGATTCAACAGCCAGCACATGGAATTAGAAGACAGAGCTGTCCAAATGTGATAAGCATAGCAGCAAGCCTGCAACTTTCACACGGTAGATTGTGATCTTGATTGATGCCTCCTCCATTGAGCTCTGTTTGTTTGTCGCCATTTTTGACCACCCAAACTCTTCGTTGACGCATGCTGCTCTTGCGCTCAAGGTTCCGAGATTATCATCTTGGAATTGAAAAAACTAAAAACAATCCCATCCTACTGGATTCACTGTCACTGACAGAGGGATACAAAAAAGGGATTAAGGAACTGCGGCGATAAACAATCCCATCTTTATACTCCACTTAAAGAGCAGCCACGCAGCCAAAAGAATCCAGAGCAATTAATACAAAATTAGGAGTAAATTGCATAAAATAATTTGAGGATCAAGATAAATGCTGTAAGGAAATGTAGTGTCATTCACAATGATCGGTGCGTGCGTGAACAGTAACGTGCACAAGGAAACTCAGCAGAAACTGCAATGGAAACATCTTCTCCATCAGAACACAGCTTCATGGTACCCAAGAATTCGAAACTCCTACCTTAAATTGAGGAAAAAGAACAAGTCTTGTCTGGAAAAACCACAGGCGGGCGGACTGAAATATACAAGGTAGCATGAAGAAAACCAGAAGCTGGAGTGCATAAGAGGTCTTCAGAATCTCCGAGCACTGTTTAAAATTCTAACGTTAACACACAGGGTTTTCTTCAGAACTATTTATCAAAGAAACACCGTAGCAAATATCACCAGCAGATGATATTTCTTGCAGTAATCACAAGAGCTTCTGTACCCAGTAGAGAAGATCTTCTGGCTAATCGAGCAATACATAGTTCAACAATCCGCGAAGCCCCGCAAGGAAATATTAATCAAGAAATCGTGGTGCTAAAATACAAGACAACAGGAAGTATTCTCTAGTAACACAGAATGGAAGGAGAATGAAAAAAGAGATGCTGCTTCATTCTCTCTTTTACGGGCTCAAACCACCTGTTCAATGGAAGGTTGGCAAACTTCTGTGTATTCTTATCCTCCGTGTCAAACACCCCGAACTCAACACCTCCTCAAGTCCATATCTTTCCGGAGAATCATCAGAAATGTATCTGTAATTGGTTTTAACATTCAAGAAAATTGCTATGCAGCACAGAGCTACAGTTCATTTTAGTCTGAAAGATTTAGCAACATTCGGGATAATACGGAAGTGACTGAAATGTTGGCTTGAGATATGGGATTGAGAAGATCACATCTGCGAAATCTACCTTCATCAATCCTTGAAAGTAGCCAACCACTAGAGGAGGATAAGAATTTCCTCTCATCATAATAAGCCATGATCAATGTTATTTGATACAATTCTGGTGCTTTGTATCTTCAGTTTGAAACCAACTCCGAAGTCAAGATTAGCTGTGATTTTTTCTTATCTCCATGAGACAAACACTATGGCAGGAAAGCAGATCGAAAGAATTCATGCCCGGTTGCTCATATATTTCTTTCACACACCTCAATTCACATTCATTCAAGCATCCAAGGAAAATGGCCAACTGAGAATAACAAACAGTTCTTTGATCGAGGCTGGGCTAAGATGTGGTCTTTAATTGATGATGTTCAATGATTTAACCTTAAACAATCCAAGATCATGGCTCCATGCTGTTGGGCTAGTGTTAGTGGGCCGAGAACCCACGCTGCTGGGCTTACAAAATGGGCGATGAAGGGACTGCAGCTCTCTTAAACAAGGGCTTAAATTATTTGCTAGTGGAAGGACCTGTAGAGTAGAAACTCCTCCATTAATCTATTTTGATGGATTAGGACCATTGAGCGTTGATTCGTTTTTTCAACAAGACTTTTTGGTACTCGCCGGAATAAATATAAGAGAATAATCACTAAAATATCTGCCTCGTTGCCCCACTCACTGGCCATTGACAATGGCTTCATTCCTAATTTCTTTTTTATTGTCTTAGAAAATATATTTAAATTTTGTAGCATTTATTGGATTTTTGCGTACACAAAAAATTATCGTATACTTATAAGATTTAGTCTACAATTTGAGTTGGTAGGTGAACAATTCTATCTATTTATCTATATGTTTTAAAATAAATTGATATTAAAAATTAAACTTAAAAAAATATTATTTTAATTTAAAAAATATTTGAAAGATAAACCATCGTGAAAGGCAGGAATTGAACTAGAAAAGAGGGGAAGTCGGGCGGGCCTTTATTTATCATCATCATGAAGCTTCCTCGAACTATCATTAAGAACAGTAACAGAGAATATAAGATTTATTAAGAGATATTCTCAACTTTCCCCCTAAAAAAACAGAAAAAAAAGATCCTGGGCTGCAAGCCTGCAACTGCTGTTGTCCTCTGGTGCTGTAGGTTCTACTGTATTTTCTTAAATTAGAAAAAAAACTTTTTTTTATCTTAAATAAAACCAAAAATCAAGCGAAGAAGACGGACAATTCAATTGCTACAGCCCCTCACAAAAGTTATACATTTATATCCCAATTTTTATTGGTAATAAAAAGAAAACGATTTATTTTGGTGGTGGGTTTTCTTTCTCTTCTTATTGCTGTTTTTTTCGACATCCTTCACAAGCTCTGCAACTGTCCATAAAGGTTTGTTCCTTTCCAGATCCCATGCTACCATGCCTACCATCTTTTGTTTTACTTGTTTAATTTGGTTATTTGATTGGATTCTTGATCTGGGCTCTCATGGTTTTGCCTATGCATTGAACCCATGTGGGTATGGTTTTTGATGCTTTGCTTATGGGGCAATTGGGTTGTGTTTGTTTCACGTGTCTGTGTCATTAGGTGTACTTCTATGCTTTGAATTAGGCCCTTTTGTTTTGGAATTGGGTTGCAATTTGCAATGAATGAAAAAGAACCAGACTTTGTCTTAAAGATTGTATTTTTTTGGCTTTTACGCTTGCAGGATGGGGATCTTAGCGTGTTTGTGGCAGTGAGCATGGGTTGGTAGTTCTGTTTCTTGTTTAGTTGCATTGACTTGACTTGTGAATCCAGGACCCTTTTCATTTGAGGTTGAGGAAACTGCAGTGAGCACGCACGCATTCATTGACGCGGAATCAGATTTATGCTTATAATAATTCAATAACATTGATCAAAATTTACAAGTGGTAGGAACTCAATTTCAGCTTGAAGTAAGTTGCTTGCTTGTTCAGTTTCTTTTTATTACTATTACCATCACTAAGAAACTCTGTAAGATCCTCGTTTTGCTGCATTTCACGCTTGAATGGTCATTCTACATATAATATGTTAATTCTTTGTGAAACTTTAGTTGCTTTTGTTGCATGATAATGGAACAAGGAAGCATATGTTTGAGAGGTTTGAGTACAAATACTACTGATATTTCTAATCATAGCTGTCTTTATAGTAATAGATGGGAACGTTAACTCAAAATGGGCCACCGCATGGGTTTGAGGAGCAGAATCTTTTTAGCCCGGAATTAAGCACTCAAAAGATGCAACTTGGTCATATATCTGAGTATGGATCAGCTCCTGCTGGTTTCCAACCTGGTGTTAGTAAGATGTGGAGGAATATTGTGTATAAGAGCATAAAGATTGTGATTTTTTCAAATAAACTAAACCTGCTCATCCCTTTTGGGCCTCTTGCAATCGTCGTCCACATTTTGACTGGGCATAATGTAAGTTTGTAATTATCTATTTTTTCTTTCAGTTACCATGCCTTGTTGTTTCGCATGGCTCATTAATATTTTGAGGCTGATTACAGGGTTTGGTCTTCCTTCTAAGTCTATTGGGTATAATACCTTTGGCTGAGCGTTTAGGTTATGCTACAGAGTAAGGACCAGACTTTTGCTTTTCAAGTTTTATATGACTTTTTGGTTTTTAATCACCTAATATTGCTTCCTCTCTCCTCTGATGTAGGCAGATAGCTATGTTCACAGGACCTACAAGTATGGGATGTTTATAACAATCAGTGTCATTCAGTGTTTGGTTCTATCTGTAAATTTTGCCTTTGACCGATTTTTGTATCTCTGAAATGCTGAAATGTATTTGCAGTTGGGGGTCTTCTAAATGCTACATTCGGAAATGCAACAGAACTCATCATAGCAATATATGCATTGAGAAATGGGATGATACGTGTTGTTCAGCTGTCATTATTAGGCTCGATTTTATCGAACATGTTGCTGGTGCTCGGGTGTGCTTTCTTCTGTGGTGGGCTTGTTTTTAATGGAAAGGAACAAGTTTTTAACAAGGTACATATATTAGCTTTTTTCTTTCTCTTTCTAATGTTTATCTGGCTGTCTTGTCTCATTCTTACTACGGCTGAACTAAGTTGGCATGCAGGCAACTGCTACTGTGAGTTCAGGATTGTTGTTGATGGCGGTCATGGGGCTACTCTTTCCTGCTGTCTTGCACTACACACACACAGAGGTGCATTACGGGAAGTCAGAGCTGGCTCTTTCAAGGTTTAGCAGTTGCATTATGCTTGGGGCTTATGCTGCCTACCTTTTTTTCCAATTAAAGACCCAAAAAGATCCGTACATTCCTCTCTCTGAGGTTGGCTATTTTTTGTTGAATCGAGTATCTGCTTATTTTTAGCACTTTGGGTGGTAGTTTCCAGTGATGTGATAAATGGTGTGAACTCAGGAAGGGGATCAGAACGGGGAGAACAACAATGATGATGACGAGACTCCGGAGATTTCTAAATGGGAAGCAGTTTTTTGGCTTTCAATAATGACAGCTTGGATATCTATCCTATCAGAATATTTAGTGGATGCCATAGAGGTAATGCTTTTCTGTTTGACATTTTCTCTCCTTGTTCGATTAGATGACCACCTTGATATTTTTTCTTTTCTTTTCATAATCTCGTGGAGATCTGTTGATTTCTCAAGGATACAATTTTCATTTCTTACATATATGTAATTAGTCTTAAGATAGAATAGTGTCCAAGAGCATCTATATAATACCACTTCAGTTTTCCATAAAATCAAAGTTTATTGGTCACATTTTAGTGACTTTTTGCTGAGCTTGTTTGGTGGGTGATTTGCTTTGTAGGGAACATCTCATACCTGGAATATACCAATTTCATTTATAGGGGTTATCTTGCTCCCAATTGTGGGGAATGCTGCTGAGCATGCTGGTGCTATTATGTTTGCTATGAAAGACAAGCTTGTAAGAAATTTAATTTATTTCAGCTTCGTGGGATTTTTTCAGACCATGCCCTCTCATTTTTGCAAGTTTTTTTGCAGGATATATCATTGGGAGTCGCAATAGGTTCATCAACACAAATATCCATGTTTGGAGTAAGAATCGCAAGTCATTGAATGCAAGATAGGGATTTGTTACGTACATTCTCCCTTAGATTTACATGTCTTTTCCTGAAAATTAGTTTCATCAGAGTTCAGTAGATTCAGCCTTGATGGCTAGAACTTGCATGTATTTGGATGTGATCTCCATAAATTTCAGATATTTTATGATCTTTTGCAGTGAGGAATCATTGACCATTTCCAACTCCTGAATAACTCTGCAATTTGGTTAGAATGTCCTTTTTAGCAAATGATAACCAAGCCCAAGTCACAGACCAGTTTTCATCTTCCTCACCGTCCTCCCAATGACCACTCTGCCTCTCCTGTGCATCTGTAGGTCTATGTTGGACATGGGCAAACCATCTTATATTAAACCATTTAACCTAGCCTCAATAGGTGCCATGTTTTCAATCCTCAGCCAGAAGTTCTTCACTTTAGAGCTATAAGTTAGTCCCAAGTGTTCTGTTTCAGCAAATGCTGAAGATGAATAATATGATATTCTTTCTTAACCTCATCCAATGACAATGGAATGCCTATAATTTCTTAATTCATCATTCATGGAAGCTGAAGATGTAATTTTTTGCTCTTGGCACAGGATTAGCCACTGGTTTGAGAGAACAAACTCCTTCCTGCTCTTCTCTTGTTTGAAAAATAAGACAAATACAAGTTTTGAATTTTTACTGCAGCAGTGAACTGGTGATAGTTTCATTTTTGTATGATTAGAAGATTTTTTACGTGATGTGCATCTCATGCATCAACTAATGTGCTTCTTCTTGTTATTTGTATTACCTAAGATGTTGTTTTTGGCATAGTACCTTCTAAGATCCTTGTTATTGTCATCACTGCAGATTCCCTTTTGTGTGGTTGTTGGGTGGATAATGGGGCAGCCCATGGACTTAAACTTTCAACTTTTTGAGACTGCAACTCTTTTCATCACTGTCATTGTCGTGGCCTTCTTTCTGCAGGTAGTATGTCCGTGATTTAGAGAAGAAAATAATATTGATATGTACTGGAAAAAAGAAAAATTACTAAGGAGAACATGATTCAGAGAAAGAATGCACAATGTGTTGGCATGTTTATCGAGGAGGCTTCCAAGTCTGTTGTTTAGCTTGTCATTCATACGATAAATCATCATGTTATGTGTGGTTCGCCGACTATTTCTCAAGTATTCATGTTTTGCTTCTGCAGGAAGGATCTTCTAATTATTTTAAAGGATTGATGCTCATCCTTTGTTATTTAATTGTTGCTGCAAGTTTCTTTGTTCATGAAGATCCTCCACCTGAAGGTATCAGCACTTGCACTCTCCTTTTGTTGCTTTCGAAATCAAATAGCTTATCATCCACTGAACACTTGGGCTAATACTATCTGCAGGCAAGCCATAACACCACAATCATGGCCACAGCCAGTTCAAGAGGGTTATCATCAAGAACAATATATTCTGCTGTATATATGCAAACATTCCAAAACAATATATTTTTGTTCATTTAATAGTATGGAGCTGGTATCTTTGCTTATTTTTTGGTTCGTCCTCCAGCATATGCTTTCATCATATGTAGCCCACTTAGATGACAAGTCGAATTGTTTATATTGCAGAAAGTCTAAAACCAAAAAACATTTTTGTAATGTGACTCGTGTTCTAATTATCTTTCCATCATTGCTCATTTGTTAATCGCAACAGGGCAACATCACTCTTAAGTGTATTTGGGTGCTTGAAAGTGCGATTAAAGTTGTTTTTGAAAGTGTTTTTTTGTTTAGAAATGTATTAAATATTTTTTTTTTAAAATATTTTTGAGACTTAAAGAGTAAAACACCCCTAATAATGCCATAAATTCACAAGCCAGTTCCAAACTGAAGCGTCTGGAGTTCAACTAATCATGTGGACGGGAGCCCATTTTTTGCCCTGCAATTCCATGAATGCTGACAAAGTTGAATATCATTATCACCAGACTTGCCACCCTCATTAAATGACAAAAGATGGGTATGACACCACGCGCCACTCGAGAGTCAAATTTTGCAGGTTATGGTGTGGCAGAGGAGTAAGCCTACTTGGATACAGTTTCAGCTGCTACCATGAAGACTTGTAGTTGGCTAGTTTGTTTGAAATTCAGGTGGGTTTAGGCACCAGCCAGTCATGAATTGTATAATCATAATCATAAACACACACTCTGTTGGCTATTATGTTGGAATTTGCGAAAGCGTTGAAAATTCAAACATCTTTCTATCGCCTTGCGTGGTGTAAGTTATTCAAAAGAGTTCAATTTGAAAATCTCACTTCGAATTGGATCTGCTATCATGGAGATAATCTGCTACTACTGTAAAAACAGGGGGCAAGAAACTTGATGATAGCCACAACATTTTACAGTGCCTTCCATGTAATTTAACCCCGAATCATAACTTAGGAGTTGAAGATTCACCTAACAAGGAATCATGCAGCCATTTTCTTTATCTTGTACAAAAATGTCAAACAAAGAACCGTGTAAACAATGACATTACTCCATGTGACTTTTAGTTTTATGCTATCTTACCTCAAGATGATCGGCTCAAAAGGTCGGAAATTTTTCAAAAGTTAGGTAACAGAAATACTTTGAACGGAAACTAGGTAGGCATACGAGACAGGACAAGACCATCAACCCATTAAGCTAACGACATGCGAGTATTTAGTTGATGACACGGTTCTTCACATTTCTTACTTGTCAAAAGAGGGCAAAGGGTGATTCTTCAAGTTTGGCAAATTGAGGTCCTATGGGTGATGAAGCAGAAGAGTTGCCATTACTTGGAAGCTTTTCTTCAGCTTCAGCTGTTGATGAACCAGAAGAATCTCTAAAAAGAACTGGTATTAAGTCTTCCTGTTATCTTTCCATGTGTAGTTCTCATATGCTTTCTTCTACTCCGACAACATTGTTGAGACAGATAGAAATGGTCATTACTCATATTATTCTGCTTTAAGGTTTAGCTTCTTTGCTTGTTTTTATCTTCTTTTGTTAATGGTTTCTCCAAGAATCTGAAAAAAAGGGTTTCGATAATGGGTTGTGTAGTGGGTTTGATTGGTGGTTGCTAATGGGGCACCTGGAATTTTTTGTTTTTGGGAAATAGACAGACAAAAACACAAAAGAAAAGGGAAAAAAATAGAAACGCCGTTGCCGGGGATCGAACCCGGGTCACCCGCGTGACAGGCGGGAATACTCACCACTATACTACAACGACCTCGTGGTTGAGCCTTTTCATTTTTCATTAAATCAATCAAATTATTAAAAATGAGATTCCTGCAATCTAGAACCACCTCCCTTCCTCATTGAGCTAATTGTTTTTTTTTTAAAACTTGAAGGAACCATATGGACGGCAACAGCACATGTTATAACGGGAGTGATAGGGGCAGGAGTGCTGTCACTTGCATGGAGCATCGCTCAACTAGGCTGGATTGCAGGTCCTATATGCATGGCAGCTTTTGCAGTTATCACCCTAGTTTCTACAAACCTTCTTTGTGATTGCTATAGATTTCCTGATCCTGAACATGGCCCCACCAGAAACAGGTCCTACATGGAAGCTGTGAAGTTGTATCTGGGTGAGTGTATATACACATAGATTTGTTCCATCCACAAACTTCAAATTGTTGGTTCTCGTTCGTTAGCAAATCATCGTGAGCCACCAGCAAAGATCATGAATCCAATCTTAACCGATAGGTTTTCCGAGTTATTTATGCATCTTTCTAACCCTTATCTGCACTTGAAGATAGAATATATTAGTTTGCTTACATGAAAGTATTCACTGCCTTCGTCTCCGTCCTTCAACCATACATCAATCAAACACGTTTTTGTCCTCTGTTCCATTTATAGTTTGCTGTGTTATGCTGGCTATGATACAAAACACTTATCCCTTTTTCCAACTTTTGTTACGTAGTACACCCAATCACTCAATCCTTGACTAAGACATTGAATTATGGTCTTATATGGTTATAGTCATATTGATTGCTTAAACAATCGGTGGCCTCTATTGTACTCAAACTCTTTACTGTTTTTATTTTTATTTTTAATGAAGTGGTAAGTTCAGAATTCTGACAACATAAACAAATCAAATTCAGGAGATAGAAGCCAAATAGTGTGTGGAATATTTGCGGAGGAGAGCTTATATGGGTGTGGAATTGCCTATACCATCACTTCTGCCAGTAGCATAAGGTAAGAAACTTCAACCCTTCTCTGCTTTCTTCCTAATTTTCTATTTGATGGACTTCTTTGAGAAACTTGATAAACATGCATGAAGCCAAATTTTGAGTTTGGTATAATCTTGATTGATGATGAATTTTTGAGCTACAAACCTAGTCCTTTCCTTCCAACTCTTTCTAGTTGTCAGCATGTGAACAAATGTCTTCTCCCATTAAATATTATGTCATTTATGTTGCCAGTATTAGGGAAGTGAATTCAAGTATGATAGGAAAATGGAAGACTCCTCTAAGAGGAGAAATAACCAACATTTTCCTGGTTAGAAAATTCAACTTCTTGTATGATATCATTGTAGGTGTGAAAATTACAGGGAAAAAAAAGACTTTTTGGAATACTGTGATCAGAATCATGCTTGCCAGTTTTTAGTTGAACTCTTGATTCATGATTGCATGGTAATTACAAAAGTACAGAAGGAAGGGGAAAAATCAAAATGAAACATTCCTGGAAAGGTGGTTGTGATGGAACAAGCACCAAACTAAATAGGTGTTGCTAACTTTTTTTTAATGATGAAAGAGGAAATAACTCTTACTGGATAATATGGAAACGACAGTTATTCTTTCATTGATTGTCATAAGAGTAGACTGGCCACCCACCTCTTTGGTCATGTATGGATATACTGTTAAAATCCGTACAAAATTAGTGGAGTTGGATGTAAAAGGCAATGAATATGGCAACATGAAAATGACTGCCAATTGCAGTGCATTATTGCGAGCTGTAATGTTATCCTTCCTAAATGTTGCCTTCCAGAAGTTCTTGGCTGCAAATAAGCTAGAGTATAGCTATAAAATAATTCCAAATAGAGAGGAAAGCAGTCATAGGGTTAAGCATGCCATGCTTTTCATCTTTGGTTCCTCTTTCACATATCATCTCGCTGTTAACTTGGCGCATTTAACAAATCAGTAGGATCTCTGGGATATTAGAAACCAATCCTTGTTGATTGACTCATTCAAATTAAATCATCTCATTAATTTTGTAACAACAAATGCACTTCTTCATTTGGATGAGATCAAATTGCACCTTGGATACAAAGTTGCTACTCTTTCTTGGTATTATTACGTTCATAAGTAGGTATCTGTATGGAATTCTTGCTTAGTATAGCTTCACTCTTCCTCCACAAAGAATCCAGCAAAGGATTTTCTTATCTAATGCAATTGTTGCAGAAATGCTAGCTGCGAAGTGAAAGGAAAAATCAATTAGGTTCCGAGGGGATGGAGGTGAACAAATAATTCAAACTTTTTCTTGAAAGGCATATTGTGTATCTGCATTTGTTCATGTATCTAGTTATAGTGAACATAATTTCCTGCCGTGAATTGAATAATCATTTCAGTCCAACAACCTCTTGAACTGGCAAATGGCTGCTTCTGATGATGATGGGCATCCATTAAGAACCGGTAAAATAATTTCCAAGGAACAGTTTATGCATTTAAAGTTTGCTGCATTTTTTTCCCCAATTCAATCTTGAATTTGGTGCCTCTGGAAAACTCAACCAGGAACCTTATGGAGTTGCGTGGCACATATTATTACTGCTGTTATCAGCTCTGGAGTTCTGTCCTTGGCTTGGAGTGCAGCACAGCTAGGTTGGATAGCAGGGCCAGTGTCCTTTCTTTGCTTTGCGATTGTCACCTACGTTTCTGCATTCCTCCTTTCCAATTGCTATAGGTCCCCTGACCCAGTAACCGGAACACGAAACTACTCTTACATGCATGCTGTTAGAGTAAATCTTGGTAGTTAAACACATGCCCTTTACCTTTGAGCTTGTCCCGTAAATCCCTGTTTACCTTCCAGTTAGGATATGGGTTATTTGCTTCCTAATTTGATGTAGTGATAGTTCAGGTAAAACACAGACATGGTTTTGTGGTTTGCTTCAATATCTGAGCTTGTATGGGACTGGTGTTGCTTGTGTTATTACTACTTCAACTAGCATGAGGTATTTCCTCGCTGAATTCTGTGTCTTACACCAGGATTAATTACCTTGCAATATCATGTCTTAATATGTTTTTGTCTCCATAACATGTATTTTGTTGGTTCTTTTCCCATCTTTTTTTCCTTGTGGATTGCTAGTTCATTTCATGCTGATGACAATGGTATTTGTATGTGATTAATATATGGTTTTTTTATTTATGTAGAGCAATTCAAAGATCAAATTGTTACCATAGAGAAGGGCATAAAGCTTCATGTGAATATGGTGATACCATCTACATGCTGCTATTCGGAGCTGTTCAGATAGTAATGTCACAGATACCGGATTTTCATAACATGCAATGGCTCTCTGTAATTGCAGCAATCATGTCCTTTACCTACTCTTTCATTGGATTTGGACTTGGTGTTGCCAAAGTAATAGGTATTGCTGCTAATCTGGCCAGTTCCTCCTTCCTGTTTGTAGACATCATGCTCTGCTAGAAAGACCATCTTTTGAGTCACTTACGGCAAACAGCTCTGGAAGCTCAATTCTCCATTGTGTTTCTGAGGCTGTGTATTTAAAAGAATAGAAACCTTAGAGAATTTGTGAATTTCTGTCTGGAGAGATTAGTGACTTTTCATAAAGCCTTGAAACACTGTTCTTCTGGCAACCAAAGTTAGTATGTAAGATAAGCATGGATATTCCATCAGGAGAAACAGCTACTTTATCTCTAAAACTTGTGAAATTGCAGAAAATGGGAGTATTAAGGGAAGCATTACTGGAGTCTCAGCTTCCTCCACTGCCAATAAGTTATGGCTAGCCTTTCAAGCACTAGGGGACATTGCTTTCGCCTATCCATACTCAATCATTCTGCTTGAGATACAGGTTTCACTTCTACTTTTCTGAATTCACTTTCGTTGCAGAAACTAGTAACAAGTTTTGGGGGACTGAAGTGAATTGACCAATTCGTTTGCTTGAAGGATACTTTGAAGTCACCTCCACCAGAGAACAAGACCATGAAGAAGGCCTCGATGATTTCAATATTTATCACAACTTTCTTTTACCTATGTTGTGGATGCTTTGGATATGCAGCCTTCGGAAATGATACACCTGGAAATCTCTTGACAGGGTTTGGGTTCTTCGAGCCCTATTGGCTCGTCGATTTGGCAAATGCTTGCGTTGTTCTTCATTTGGTGGGAGGATATCAGGTACTAGTTTTCTTTCCTTCTCAAAACAACAGTAAAATAACATTTGCAACTTTTTTGAGGATCTCATTTTTCTGTTACAAAAAAATAACTATCATTTCAGCATTATGAATTTCTGAATGCCATCATATCATCAAGATGCTTTTCAAAAAGCATTGAGCTTTCTCTAAAAATTTAAGAAATCTACGATTTTTGATAAAATCGATCACTTTGCTCATGGTTTATGCATTTTCTTATGTTCTGTTTGCAGATATATAGCCAGCCTGTGTTTGCATTTATTGAAAGTTGGTTCAGTAGGAAATTTCCAAGCAGTGGTTTTGTGAATAACTTTCACACCTTCAAACTTCCATTATTTCCTCCTCTCCATATCAATCTCTTCCGGCTATGTTTCCGAACTGCATATGTTGTATCAACTACTGCCCTTGCAATGGTCTTCCCATACTTCAACCAAGTCTTGGGGGTGCTTGGAGCCTTGAACTTTTGGCCTCTGGCTATATATTTTCCTGTGGAAATGTACTTCGTGCAGAAGAAAATAGGTGCTTGGACAAGAAAATGGATTGTTCTTAGAACATTTAGCTTTTTTTGCTTGCTTGTAACGATAGTGGGCTTAATTGGGTCAATTCAGGGAATTATAAGTGCTAAACTTGGCTGAGATACTGCTTTTACTGAGTTATTTCTGCCAATTGAATACAGTAATCATATATTATGTTGGAAGATGAGATTCTTATGCCTCATGTTTTCCTTTCCTGTTCTAATACAAGGATGCAGATTCCTTGCTTGCTAGAAGGCAACTAAAATTTCTACCATCAATAGTCATTAAAGAAAATTAATATTGAGAAGTGCGCGGTTTCCTGGAAAGTTGTGAGCACTACAAACTAGTGAAATCCTCCATTTAAACTTATGATACCATGTTATTGACACTGTAGAAGATTTGAGCCATAAAACCTCATCATGAACTACCTTGAACTGAAAAGAAAACCTGAACCATCATATCCAAGCCTCCGATAGGAAATATTGAATCTGTAACATTTGATAATGAATATAAACATCAGACAATTGGGTTCCTAGGATGTCTAGAGAGACTTTTTTTACTCGATTCAACGGCAAAAACTATGCCAGTTGGGAGTTTCAGTTTCGAATGTTTGTTAAAGGGAAGGAATTATGGGGGCATCTTGATAGATCTTCACCAGCATCAACAGACCCATAGGAGCTGAGTGTATGGGCTACCAAGGATGCAAAAATTGTCTCTTGGATACTGGGGTCTGTTGAACCCCATATGATTAACAACCTTCGATCGTTTGGCACAGGGAAGGAGATTTGAGACTACTTTCGACGCATCTATTCCCAGAACAATTCGGCTAAAAAATTTCAAGTCGAAATGGGTATTGCCAATTACAAACAAGGTAATCTCTCAATCGAACAATTCTATGCTGGATTTCTAAACCTATGGAGTGAATATACTGGTATAATTTACTCTAAAATACCGAAGGAGAGTTTAGAAGCAGTGTACCTTGTTCATGCTGAGAGCCAAAGGGACCAGTTCTTGATGAAGCTTTGACCAGAATTTGAGGCCGTGAGAGCTAACTTAATCAACCGAAGCCCAGTACCTATTTTGGATGAATGTTTGGGGAACTATTACGGGAAGAACAATGACTCGCCACTCAACGGGAGTTGACTCAGGACACAGTGACAAAGATGAATGTGGCTTACATGGCTCAAGGAAGGGGACAACATAAGGGTGTGGGTGTGTAGTGTTTTAATTGCAATGAATTAGGGTACATTGCCAGAAATTACAGCAAGAAATTATACAATTATTGTAAGAAAGAAGGGCATGTAATCAAGGAATGCCATCTGTGATCACAAAATCGACAAGGGTTTACTGTTTAGTCGAATTTGGGGGCTGGTACTATGGATGCTGCAGCCGTGTCCTCATCGTCGGCATCAGAATCTTCATCGTTGGTGAACTCGTCGACGACCACTCTTACCCCCGAGATGGTGCAATAGATGATAATATCTTCCTTTTCTGCACTCGGGATTTCGGGTAAGTCAGCACTCGAGATTTCAGGTAAGAAATACAAATTTAATTTTCCCTTGGATTCGACACATAATAAACAATGGTTAATGGATTAGGCACATTATAAACAATGGTTAATGGATTCGGCTGCATCAAATCACATGACCAGCAGTGAAAATGGGTTGCATAATGTGCGAAAATACATGGGTAATCAGCATATACAGGTAGCAAATGATGATAATCTGTCAATTTTGTCGATTGGTAATTTGGGGTCTCATTTCGAAAATATTTTTATGTCAACGAGATTATCCACAAGTTTACTCTCTGTTGGTCAAATGGTAGAAAATAACTGTAAAATTCAATTTGATCGTCATGGTTGTTATGTGCAGGATCAAGTGTCGGGGAAGGTGATCGCGAATGGGCCTAAAGTGGGACGTTTATTTCCAATACAATTTTCTATTCCTAGTATTAATTCCTGTGCTTATTCTACTATCATTAATAATTCTTATTTTTGGCATAAGAAATTAGGGCATCCCAATTCTAATGTATTAACTCATCTTATGAAAAATGGATATTTAGGGAATAAAAATTCCTTTTCAACAGAATTTTTGGATTGTTGTTCTTGCAAATTGGGTAAAAGCAAAGCATTATCATTTCCTTCACATGGTAGCCGCACTTCTAAATGTTTTTAAATTATTCAAACTGATGTATAGGGTGTGAGCCATGTTCTCTCTCATGCCCAATATAAATATTTTGTCACGTTTGCTGATGATTTTAGTCGTTTTACTTGGATATATTTTCTCTGGTCTAAGGCTGATGTGTTCTCAACATTTCAGGCTTTCGTTGCATTTGTTGAAAATCAATTTTTTGTTCATTTTAAAATTCTACGTTCTGACTCTAGGGGGGAATATATGTCCAAAGAATTTCAGGAATATCTCAAAAATAAAGGGATTCTCTCTCAAAGATCTTGTCCTTATACTCGTCAACAAAATAGAGTTTGCTGAACGTAAGAATCGTTATATTTTAGATGTTGTTCGCATCTTATTAATTGATTCTTCAGTACCTCCTCAATTTTGGGTAAAAGCTCTGTCGACAACCATTCATCTCATTAATCGTTTGCCTTCCCAAGTTCTAAAATTGCATCTCCATACTCTATTTTATTTGGTGTTATTCCTGAGTATGATTCTCTCCATGTTTTTGGGTGTGTTTGTTTTGTTCACTTACTATTAACTGAACGTAATAAACTTTCAGCCCAAGCTGCTTGTTGTGCTTTTCTAGGATACAGTAATTTTCATAAAGGATTTGTGTGTTATGACGCAAATGCTTAAAAAAATTGTATCTCTCGAAATGTGATTTTCTTTGAAAATCAAAAAAATATTTCCTTCTTGTTCCTCTACAGATTCTACTTCTATCCAGCTTCCCAACATTTGATGATGATAGTCCATCTTATATATTTGAATGTTTTAAGCAAGAAATTGTAAATCAAAGACGTCATCCACCATCCACTTTGCCCCCTCTGGACACGGAATCGACATTTGATCTTTCCCTTCAACTAAGACATTCAACTTGAGTTTCATGTGCTCCAACACAGGTATGGATACTCGACAACTACTATTGATAGTACTTCTGTGCCTAAAACTTATGCTTAGGCTTCTACCCAAGATTGTTGGCAACATGCCATGAAAGAGGAACTTCAGGATAATCACACATGGAATATTGTTTCTTGTCCTACCGAAATCAAATCTATTGGCTGCAAATGGGTATACACTATTAAATTCAAATTTGATGGGTCTATGAAACGATATAAAGCACGATTGGTGGCTCTTGAAAATTGTTAGTCATACAGTATTAATTATGAGGAGACATTTGCACCTATGACTAAAATGACTACCATACAAACCATTATGGCAATTGCTGCTTCCAAGAGATGGCCACTTCATCAAATGGATATAAAAAATGTGTTTTTACATGGAGATCTGAAAGAGAAGATTTATTTGACTCCTCCTGGTATGTTTACTCACACATCTGGTAAAGTCTACTAGTTGAAATGGTCTCTATATGGTCTAAAACAAGCACCCCGGGCATGGTTTGAAAAATTTCGCACTACTCTTTGGAACTTAAATTTATTCAGAGCCAATATGACTCCTCTCTGTTTCTTCAACCAACTGCTACTGGTATTGTTACTCTTCTGGTATATGTGGATGATATTATCATTACCGGATTTGACATTCCACTCATTGAGAATTTACAACGTTCTCTCAACAGTGCATTTCATATGAAGGATCTGGGACACCTTCAATATTTTCTTGGTCTACAAGTACACTCTATGTCCGATGAGATTTTTCTAAATTAGCACAAATATACCCAAGAGATTCTTCTCTTAGGCAGTCTTGAATCAGGGAATATCATTCTTACACCTCTCGAGGTTAATTTAAAACTTTGTCAGAATAATAGTGACATGTTACATGATCCCTCCATATATAGGCAATTGGTGGGCAGTTTGAATTATCTAACCATTACTCGGCCAAATATTTCTTTTGCAGTACAACAAGTCAATCGATTTTTACAGGTTGCTCGTTAACCTCATTTAGCTGTTGTCCAAAGAATTCTTCGCTATCTTAAGGGAACATCGGGGCGAGGATTATTTTTTCCTGCTGATAATTCATTACAATTAACAGGATATAGTGATGTAGATTGGGCAGGGTGCATTGATACACGTTGTTTTGTTACTGAGTGGTGCATGTTTCTTGGAAATGTTTTAATTTCATGGAAAAGTAAAAAGCAAGACCGAATCTCAAAATCTTCCACAGAATCTGAGTATCAAGCTATATCCTCTGCCTGTTCAAAAAATATATGGCAACCAAATTGTAACAGAAAATCTTGTATTTATTATAGACTACAAATCAAGGATTATAGACCGTAAATTAGAGATTATTACATGTATTTAGAGGACTGAATTCCTCATTCTGAAATGAATGACAATACAGAACAAATTTACACAGAAAATTGATATTTGTGACATATTTTGCATTGTATACTATAGAGCACCGAAATCCCATAGCCAATACAAGAGGACAGCTTCGACAGAGAAAAGAATGGAGGTCCCTCCTTTGATCCGTGATAAATATAAAATACTTCAAAGAAGCTATTAAAGGCCTTTTTTTTTTTTTTTTAAATGGGCATCCACTCACTCTGCCATTCTATTCTTCCAAGAAGCAGCTTCAAGGGATGGGATGCTTTGTTCATACCTAAATAAATTCTCAGGATCTACCGTGGTCTTTACTTGCACCAACCTGTCAAAATTGCCTTTGAAATACTTGGTACCCCAACCACTGGCTTGCTCATAACTAGCATTGGCAATTTCATTGATACCCAGATCAATATCTCTATAGTTTAGATATGAACATCTAGGTGAGTTTGACACAAAAGGAGTCATGTAATCGTAAAGCTTTCTGATAAGATCCAAATTGTGATCCACAGCTTCAACACCTTCTTCTTTCCAACTTGCTGCATACTGGATTTTGTAAATGTTCCCTGCTCTATGAGGAAATGGAGTGTCAAGTTCTGAAACTTCACTCATTTTTCCTCCATAAGGATTGAATGTCAATACCGGCTTTCGCAGCTGGATCATTTTCTCCCATATTCCCTCAAGATCAGTCTTCGAAATAGGCTCTTGCACATAGTCAGATTTCCTCTTCAAGTACTTCTCTTTTGTTGAATGTCTCTCAAGCAAAACATCTGTAGATGTACCAATTTGATAATTGGACCAAAACAACACCGACTCAATCCAGCTCATTTCTTTGCAGTCCGTGGACAATAATCCCAATTCAGGAAATTGGTCATCCATTAGAGAAACAAGTCTTTGTGCATTTCCGAGAAACAAAGCATTGAATTTGGCCTTGATTGTCACTTGCCCCTTCCTAGTAACTGGATTCAGGACCACCCTTATAAAGAGATCTTCATCGATTTTATCAGCAACATGCTGCCATTGATACACAATATCCGATGCACCTTCTTCCAATGTCCTTTCAACTCTAAAAACAGTGACAACTTCAGGGACCTGAACTAGCTTAATTTTCCATGAAACAATGATTCCAAAACTAGCTCCACCACCTCCTCTAATAGCCCAGAAAAGATCCTCCCCCATCGCTTCTCTATCCAGAACATTACCATTAGCATCAACTAGTACTGCATCAAGAATATTATCAACGGACAAACCATGTTTCCTCATCAAGTTACCATACCCACCTCCACTTAAATGGCCTCCAACACCGACTGTTGGACAAACTCCAGCAGGGTAGCCATAAAGCTTGCTCTTTTCAGAAATTCTATAATAAACTTCCCCTAGTGTAGCACCTGACTCCACCCAAGCACTCTCATCTTCTATGTCAACACTAACAGACCTCATGTTGAACAAGTCAACCATGATAAATGGCACAGTTGACACATAAGAAAGACCATCATAATCATGGCCTCCGCTGCGGATTCTGACTTCAAGACCATGAATTTTGGAACAGATGATTGATGCCTGGATGTGAGAAACATGAGTGGGGGTTACAATGAACAAAGGTTTTGGTGTCGTGGGAGATGTGAACACAAGGTTTCTGATGTAGGAATTCAAAACTGACAAGTAGTTAGGATTGCTGGGGAAATATGTGACCTCAGAGATTGGCGTGGAGGTTAAAGAATGAGTCGAAAGGCACTGGACAAAGGTTTCTTGGATCGGATCTGGAGCTGCCATTGAAATATAAAACAGAAGTATTTTGAGCAGTGAAGAGATTAGAGTTCTCATGACTTTATATGCACCTTTTCCCCTCGTAGTCTTCTATGCAAAGATACGAGCTTTGTACAGTCTGTTTCCAAGTTTCTTGCTTGTATTGCCATCTTGATTTGCTAAGGAGCTTTATTACAGGATACAGCTGGGGAGCTTCCATTGTCGTGGCCTCAAGTCTCTCCAGCCGTTTCTTACACGGCAATAAAGAGGTGGGGGCTAAAAGCAATGTGGAGCCAGCCAGAGTGTTGCTGGGTGAGTTTGTTTGTGAGTAGCGAGTCAGTCATTGGACTTGATTGATATCAGAGCCCAGAACATATCGTAAATAGTATTGGTCCTATAGTTGGGCCTAGCGTGGGCAGAACTAGAGAGGAAGAATGAAGGCTTTAGTGTGACAAATATCTATTTAGAATCGTTTAATAACAGCTTAAGTTTAATGAAAATGTTTTCTCTGAACCAATACTAACAAAATCTTTGTACGGACTGACCTCGATCCTCTATTTATTTTTATTTCAAGTGAATATAATTTACGGTGTAGTTAAATATTAAAATTTATAGCTAAATCTTAATACTTAGAATATTAATTAAACAAAAATAATTGGTGAAAGGTTTATAATATTTTGGCTAAATACTATCGGATAATCGTAAATTAATTATAATATTTATTGTTTGTATTTTTAAAATATGAGAAAAATACATTTTTTTCATGAGAATATGCTCAAGAAATTTTCAGGATATGATCGTATGCATGAAAAAAAAATATTTTGTGTTTTTTTAAATAGTGAATCTTTCTGGTTTTTGTGAATTTGGAGAAAATAAGGTATTTTATATCGGATACATATCTTATAACGTAAATCTATAACATAATATTGGAAATAATTGGTAGAAAAACATGCGATAAAACCACAAATATTTTTGTAAATTTTGGAGAAAATGAGGTATTTTGTATCATATATGTATCTTACAGCGTAAATCTATAACATGATATTGGAAATAATTGGTAGAAAAACATGCGATAGAATCACAAATATTTTTGTAAATTTTGGAGAAAATAAAAAATAATTGATAAAAAAACATGCGATAAAATCACAAATATATTGGAATAATCCTTGGAATTTGTTTTTTTTAGAATCTTTAGAGAAAACTAAGTATTTTTAATATCAATTCGTATTTTACAGTGTAAATCTACAATTCAATATCATGCAATATTGTAGAAAAACATGCAATAAACGCACAAATAATTTGAAATGCTCATTTGATTTTTTCAGATTTTTTTTTAATATTACAATATAATATTATTACATGGGTTGGGTCAGCCGTTAGGTGACAACAACCCAACATGTCTGACCTCTTATTTTTAGTGGGTTAGGCTAGACCCTACCTAACCATTTAGGTTGGGATGAAACCAGTCCAACCCATTATGCATACTAGTTAAGTAAACCATCATTGCATGCAAAATATGCATGTAGTGGCTGATGCTGGTGTGAGGATGATGAAGAAGATAGGGGGGGAGGCTAACGTGGTCAATGCATGATAGTGGTTTTTTTTTTTTTTTTTTTTTTTTTTTTTTTTTTTTTTATAGAAGTCGTCGGAATTCGAATGCCTTCCAAGGCACTACTGGAGGCATCTAACACAACACAACCAATTTTGTGCACCTGTACTAGACTTCTGTTGATTGTGATATGAGGTTCTCATGTGGTAAAAATTCTTCCTTTGACATTATTATTTCCTAATGCGTTTTTATTTTTTTATTATTAATTTCAATGATTTGGTGCAACTATAATACAGTCCCTGTGATGCAATGAAAGGGATCGCAATGTTTTTTAATGCTAAAAATAGACAAATATTATTTATTCTGTAATTTTCATGATGCAAATATTGTTTTTAAGAACAAAGGGCGTGGGATTGATTGTTGATAGTGCAACCACCAATAATTATTGCTTGAAATGGAATTCTGACCGAGTATAATTGAGGAGAGAAGAGGCAAGTGGTGTTGAGTAGTAGATTGCTCGAACAGTAGTTATTTTACCTCCTTGTGCATCTAGTAGCACCGAAAACTATGCCCCGAGCTTCAACCTTGTGTTACTTTCTCTGTTGAGGTTCAATAAGTTTCTTTACCTCAAACTTGTGGTGTATTAGGTCAAATTGTACTATTGAAGACACGATGAGCAGATTACAAGAGGATATTTATTGTCTCCCTGTCCAATTCACATGCTGGTTTCATAGGACATGTGCCCTTGTGGGGTTTTGTCATCCTATCCACACTCAGAAAAAGGAGCAACCTTTTTTGTTCTGCTGTTCCAATGTTTGGTGATAGCTCATCATCAAGCTTTGCCAACAGTAACAGAAGAAAGAAACACATGTGATAGCCTCTACAGTGAAAGGGCTGTGAGTGCTGTTATTTCTCTCAGTTGCTCTCGGCAGAGGGTTGGGTGGTTGAGCCCAGAATTCTCGAAGGAAGCTCCCTTCGATTTGATAGTCATGGCAGTCAAACACGAGCTAGAGAATAGCTTGTTGCTTGATGATGATGGACGGGCAAGAACTGGTAACGACGCTCCCAACTTTCCAGTCTAATTTGCACTTTTTGTTGTGTGCTCTGTTAATCTTGAGCTTACCTCCTGCGGGAAACTGAACCAGGAACCTTATGGAGTTGCATAGCTCATATAATAACGGCTGTTATCGGCTCTGGGGTCCTGTCTTTGGCCTGGAGCGTAGCCCAGCTAGGATGGATCGCAGGTCCAGTTGCCATGCTTTGCTTTTCTATTGTCACCTATTTTTCTGTTGTGCTTCTTTCTGATTGCTACAGATATCCTGACCCTGTCACTGGAACACGAAACTACTCTTACATGGATGCTGTAAGGGTGAATCTTGGTAGCAAAACACCCCTCCCTTTTAAACCATTCATGCTTGGAAGTGTTTAGATGATCTACCTTCTTCAAGCATCCTAATTTTGAGTGGTGTCGTTGCAGGTCAAACCCAGACATGGCTTTGCGGATTGTTTCAATATCTGTTCATGTATGGGATCTGCACAGCATATGTTATTACCACCTCGACTAGTATGAGGTACTTCCATGGTGAATTTCTTGATTTATGCCTTGTTGTTTTATTCCAATTTTCGAGAACCATTATTGTTAGCTTGCCATGCCGTAGTGTATCGTTTGTTGGGAAGTCTGAGCCATTGTTTTCATATCAAACAACATTGCAGAGCAATTCGACGATCAAACTGTTACCATGAAAGTGGTCATAATGCACAATGTGAATACGAGGATACTCCGTATATGATGATATTCGGAGCTGTTCAGATTGTAACATCACAGATACCAGATTTCCATAGCATAAAATGGCTTTCAGTTCTTGCTGCAATCATGTCTTTTGCCTACTCTCTTACAGGATTTGGACTTGGCTTGGCTACAGTAATAGGTAAGATGCTTATTCATTCTCTATTATCAGAGGCATCTGGCTTCGCAATTGAAATTGAATCCTCGGATACGAACAAATCTGTGAAGATTCAGAATTGCAACAAACATGTTGTATTGAAAATAAAACATGGATCACATGTTTTGTAGGGTCGGCTTCCTGGCCTTTGAAATTTCCTTTTTTCTAACTGCAGAAAATGGGATGATCAAGGGTAGCCTTACAGGTGCCCCAGCTGCTACCAGAGCTAAAAAACTATGGCTAGTCTTTGAAGCTCTTGGGGACATTGCTTATGCCTACCCGTACGCACTCATTCTTCTTGAAATTCAGGTCTGCGTTCTACTGTCTAAAATTCATCATCTTAAAAACTACCAGAGCTAAGATGAACCAGAAAATTGTTAAATGAAGGATACTTTGAAGTCACCTCCACCCGAGAACAAGACCATGAAGAAGGCATCGATGGTTGCAATCTTCTTGACAACATTATTTTACCTCCTCTGTGGATGCTTTGGATACGCAGCTTTTGGCAACAATACTCCTGGAAATCTTTTGACAGGACTTGGATTTTATGAGCCTTATGGGCTCATTGGTTTCGCCAATGCTTGCATTGTTCTACATCTGGTTGGAGGCTATCAGGTTCTTCCCTTTTACTCTCTCCCCTGCTTTAAAAGTAAGAAAAGATCCTCGTTCAACATGCTTCCTGTTTTTTTCTTTCTGTCAGCTCTTCAGTCAACCAGTATTCACTTTTGTCGAACGTTGGTCCTCGAAGAAGTTCCCCAGAAGTGGATTTCTGAACAACTTCTACAGCATCAAACTCCCACTGCTGCCTTCTTTCCACGTCAATCTTTTCAGGATTTGTTTTCGAACTGCATATGTTCTGTCAACAACAGCGATTGCCACTGTTTTCCCTTATTTCAACCAAGTTCTGGGACTATTAGGGGCCTTAAACTTTTGGCCAGTGGCCATATATTTCCCAGTAGAAATGTATTTTGTACGGAACAAAATAGAGGCTTGGACAAGAAAATGGGTTGTTCTCAGAACATTTAGCTTCGTTTGCTTTCTTGTATCAGTTGTAGGCTTGATTGGGTCAGTTGAAGGAACTGTAAGTGCCAAATATACGTAGAAACGTTCTGTGATCATTTTTATTATCGGATAAAGTGAGAGTTAGTTTTGTCTTCTCTTTGTTTTTGATTTTGTCTCTAGTCTTTTGGTTGATATTTGTTTTATTTCAAATTAATTATGAAAACCATAATTTATTTCAATTTCACCCTCATTTGATTTTTTTTCTTATGAAAATTAATCTCTAATCTTTTGGTTGATATTTCTTTTATTTGAAATAGCTCATGATTTTTTTTTTAATTTCATCCTCATTTGGTTTTTTAAATTTGTCTTAGTCCCTGTTATTTTAATTACTATTTAAGTCATTTGAGATATTTTTTATAGTATAATTTTTTTGGCGATTTCACCCTCAATCATTATTTTCTATCAAATTTTGTTTTTATTTTTTATTTGCTGATTTTTTTTTAAATTTTGTGTGTTTTACACTCAATTTAATCCTTAAATATTGAGTTAATTCAAATTTTAGTGGATATAAACCCCGTTTGGCATTGCGATCCCAACGGCTTTTGACCGAAATTTGATTTTTTTTTTTTAGTTTAAATGAATATATTTTTGTGTGTTTTATATCATTTTAATGTGCTGATTTCAAAAATGATTTTTAAAAAATAAAAAAAATATCATTTTGATGTATTTCAGCACGATAAGCACTTTGAAAAGCTACCGCAACCACACTCCTAAACAGGCACATAATAAATTAATAACTTCAATCACTATCGGCCACATCGTTGCGTGGTTCCCAGTCTAGCTTTCAACAGGATAACCCGGTAACAAAGTCGTCCCTGGAAAGTGCGTGTGTGACAAGAGAGCAACTCCTGGAAACTAAAACGTCAATGTCTCGAAAGGAATCCAATTAAAATACAACAAACCATGCTTTGCTTGCAGCCTATGAATTGCATCTCTGACAAGCTGTGAATATTCTGCTGGACATGGGAGCAGAAGCTGGAGAACAAGAGACACCTCTGCTGTACTGTTCTCTGCCATCGAACTCAACCATCAAGAGAACTGGTTTGTCTTTTCACTCTTCATTTCTTCAATCTATTCCGGGCTGCTTCTCGGATCATCTCATAGTACATGTAGAATTCATATTCAATGAAACAGACACTGATTTATCTCTGGGTGTGATCATATGGAAACATCTTGTGTTTTTTTTCTTTTTTTATTCTTCTACCTAACTCCAAATGATGATGAACTTTGAAGGGACGGTATGGACAGCAGTGGCGCACATAATAACAGGAGTGATAGGGTCAGGGATACTATCTCTAGCATGGAGCATGGCTCAATTAGGATGGATTGCAGGACCGTTAGCCATGTCGTTCTTTGCTTCAGTCGCCCTTGTTTCTACTTTCCTTATCTGCGATTGCTATCGATCTCCTGATCCTGAATTTGGTCCCACAAGAAACCGGTCTTTCCTTGAAGCTGTTCATGAGACTTTAGGTAAGACGCAGAGATTATCCCTTCCTCCATAACTTTCTACTGATGACTTGTAGTTAGCTGTAGAATATATTTCTTGGTGAAATGTCACCCAGAATATAGAGCCAAGTAATTAGTACTTAGTAGATGATGATTAGTGAGTTTCTTCCTGGAAATTCTTGATTTATATTTTATAAACCAATTGACAGCGCCCATTAATTTGGTGCTGGAGACTTTTTTAGGAAATTTAATTTCACAAAAATATCTGGTAAAATTAACATTTTCTAAAAAAATATTTTGCAAACCAAGGGATTCGATGCTGCTAATTACGAGTATAATAATCCAATATCATGATCATATAATAAATAGCTTTAAGTTTTTAACGGTTGGTTCTTGACATGGATGCAGGGGAAAGGAATGGATTCATAAGCAGCATCCTTACAAAAATAAGCTTTTATGGGACAGGAATTGCTTATACTGTTACCACTGCTATCAGCTTGAGGTATACTGTTAAGCTACTCTCAAATCCCAAATTCATTATCAGCGCTCCCTTTTATCTCATTTTGCATTGCCATCTAATTTTCAATGTCATTGAACTTGTGAAGAAATAATTGTCAATGTTAACGAAACACAGTTCATAAAAGTACCATTAAATTTTCTAATGAAGGGCAATTCAGAAATCGAACAGTTACCACAAAGATGGACATGAAGCTGAACAGGGAGGCGCTAGCACCTTGTTTATGCTACTATTTGGAGCTGTCCAGGTTATATTGTCCCAGATACCAGATTTCCATCACATACTATGGCTATCAATTTTTGCAGCAATCATGTCTGTCAGCTATGCCTCTATTGGATCTGTACTTGGTTTTGCACAAATAATAGGTACGCACAGAGTAATTATGTCCAAGATCAGGTTACTTTGAATCTTAATTATGTCCAAGATCATGTTACTTTGAATCTTTGCTTGGTTCTGTACCAAAAAAATCTGTCTTGTGACTGAACTTGCAGAAAATGGATATGTTAAGGGTGGGATTGCAGGAGTCTCAGCTGATAGCGCAGCTGATAAAGTCTGGAAAATATCTCAAGCACTTGGGGATATTGCATATGCCTATCCGTACACCTTGATTTCTTTAGAAATACAGGTATGAATTTTGATTCTAAAAATATACATTTTCCTTCAGGGAAAAACATTATCAGACACTAAATGAGTGGTGGAACTTGAAAAACATGCATGAAGGATACTTTAAAATCACCTCCATCAGAAAACAAGACCATGAAGAAGGCCTCGATAATAGCATTCATTGCTACAACATTTTTCTACCTCTGTTTTGGAAGCTTTGGCTATGCAGCTTTTGGAGAAAACACGCCAGGGAACCTCTTGACAGGGTTTCATTCTTCCGAATCATATTGGCTTGTTGATCTTGCTAATGCTTGTATCGTGCTTCATTTAGTTGGTGGCTATCAGGTACTTGTCTGTTGCCATCATTATTCAGTGCATCTGGAGCCTCTATGAAATCCGGGTGGACCTAATAATTTCCTGCAAACTTCATTTATAATGTCTTGGCAGGTTTCCACTCAACCAGTATTTGCAAACATTGAGAAATGGATTGCTGAGAACTCCCCAAACAGCAGAGTTGTAACTAAGAATTTTACCTGCAGTTTGCCATGGTTGCCAGCTTTTCAACTAAACCTCCTCAGGCTATGTTTCCGAACAATCTACGTCGCATCAACAACGACAATCGCAATGATCTTTCCTTACTTCAACCAGATTATTGGACTGTTAGGAGGATTGAAGTTGTGGACCTTAACTATATATTTCCCTGTGGAGATGTACTTCAAGCAAAGAAATGTTGAAGCATGGTCAACTAAGTGGATCATGCTTCGAGCCTTCAGCATGATTTGCCTATTGGTATCAGCATTTATTTTTACTGGATCAGTTGAAGGGCTTATCAAAGCAAGATTTAGCTGAGGACTGTTGAGATACTCAGTCATCACCATCCATCTGCACAATTGTCGCAATTGATTCTTGTAATTAGTATTTACTTATTATAGAAGATACGATTGCAATAGTTTAGGAACCCAGATTTGGTAAATAATTAGTTTACGGGATATGCATTATTGTATTGAGCCTTTATAAAGGCATCTCTGTATCTTTGATAAACACAACAATGAAATATAATTACACAAAAAGGAGGGTCTCGACTACACCGACACTTTTTCTCCCATTGCTAAACTTGTTGCTTTTTGCTGTCTCCTTGCCATATTAGCCTCTTCATCAACTCGATGTGCAAAATGCATTCCTACATGGCGACTTGGATGAGGAAGCTTACATGATTCCTCCTCCCGGCCTTGGCAGACAAGGGGGAACTTAGTATGTCGGCTACAAAAGTAGCTTTATGGTTTAAAGCAAGCTGGCCGTAATTGGTTTGCAAAGCTCACTGCTACTCTTCGGGAAGATGGATTTGTTCAATCTATGACTGATTATTCCCTGTTTACCAGGTCCAACACAAATTCCTTTACTGTCATTTTAGTTTACGTTGATGATATTGTGATTCCAGGAAATAATCCCCAAGCTATTCAATCCATCAAGGACTTTCTCAACCATCGTTTCCGCATCAAAGATTTGGGACTCTGAAATACTTTTTGGGCAAAGAAGTGGCAAGATCCAATAAAAAGCATATTCATTTCCCAACGCAAATATGCACTTGAATTGCTCGATGATGCTGGTTTGCTGGGAGCACGTCCTTATTCATTTCCCAACGCAAATATGCACTTGAATTGCTCGATGATGCTGGTTTGCTGGGAGCACGTCCTTATTCATTTCCCATGGAACAGACCCTGAGATTTAAGCCAAATGAAGGAAAACTGCTCCATGATCCCACTAGGTACTGTCACTTGGTCGGTCGTCTCATATATCTTACCGTGACCAGACTAGACATAGGCTTCACTGTCCACATACTCAGCTGTTACGTAGATGAACCACACCAACCACATCTTGATGCTGCCTTACGGGTGTGCCTTGCGGGTGTTGCGGTACAGTAAGAATTCATCTGGACAAGGTATCTTCTTTCCAGCACAAAACGATCTCAAACTTAAAAAGTTTTTTGTGACTCAGATTGGGCCACTTGCCCCACCATAAGATCCACCACAAGATGTTCTATGACAGGTTACTGTGTCTTTATTGGCAATTCTTTGATTTCATGGAAAACAACGAAACAAAACATTGTCTCACGATCATAAGCAGAGTATCAGCATTTCTTTTTACTGGATCAGTTGAAGGGCTTATCAAAGCAAGATTAAGCTGAGGACTGCATTGTATCTGTCGTATTGATCCTATCAAATATTATCCTTAACATCATCAGCATTAAGAAAAATCTCATTAAATTCTTCTTAATATATTGGATTAATGTGAAGATGCCTTCTTAATACCGTTCATAACAGAACCTAGTTTCAGAGGAAGCATAAGCTAGTCCGAAGATATCTTCAAATTCTTTCGTTTCCTTTTCTTTTTTTTGGTGTATGAACACGTAGCAGAGACAGTGTGCAGAAGAAGATTTTCTTTGGTTTTTCTGTTAACAAGATGGAATGCAGAAGAAGATTTTAGATTAGAGTGACAACAGTAGATATCGAGTTCAAATCAAGGAACATGTATTTTTTATAACAGTTTGAAACAACTCTCTGGATCCACAAAATACATTTTTCATAACATAGTTTCCTGTTTTATAAGTACACTTTCCGGTGAATGTTTTCTCACATGTAAAAAAAAGAAAAGGAATGCCAGAAGCCTTGTTAAAGAAAGTCCGGCTATCCTCAAGTACCCAGACCACCTTTCATGATAGAAAACGCTACCGTTCCGTTCTGATAAAAATGATTGCCTAGATTGACCCGATGGCTATGATAGCGATCCGATTATCCATTTTGCCCTTTTCAAATCAACCCTCGGGATAGGTGTGTCTACTACTGGTTATCAAGGGTAAAATAGTCTTCTCCATTTTATTTCTTGTCCTATGTGGTAATAATTCAGAAACAAAAATCAAACAGCAGCGGGCAAATCAACTATCGTATCATCAGCAACGAGTTATTCGGTTTCCCCTTTTCTTATCTTTATTTCTCTCTTCTTCCTTTTCTTTTCTTTTGTATATAATTACAGAGCAGAGTCACTGTGCAGAAGGTCTTCGTCTTGGTTTTCCCCCTTGAAAGAATGAATACCAGAAGCCGTGCTAACTGTTTCTATGCTCTCTTCTTCATCCTTGTCGGTTTTCAAGATTCTGTGCAGGGAAGGTTATTATTAATCAATAAACCTGATCCCAATGATGCTGCTGCATCAGCTCGTTGGCTGGTCTCTCAAAATTCTTGGGGTGTCTTAAAGTATGCCCCCCCCCCCCCCCCCCCCCACTTCCTATATACTTAAGTTTATTTCAGTTGGATTTTTTCCTTATTTATCATTTGCCTTGCTGCTTGTGCTGATTAAATTTTTAATCTTTAGGTGCTTATTTTGATGTGGTTTGGGTTTTGACCATTTCTGATTGTGTTTTTCTTTTTCTTTTTTTGGTTCCAGTACCCTTTCAAGTGATCTGGGAGGAGCACCATTTGGGTATGTTTTGCCATTTCTTTTGCTATAGAGAGAGTTCTTTATTAATCTCTTACTGATTAAAGCTGCGATTCTTAAGTGGTTCCTTCAGAATGAACTCTTTGAGACATTGACAAAATGTTTATTTCTTGGTGAAGCATGAGAATGCTAATTTTGTTTTATACGAGTGAGTGAGTTATGATTTCTGCTAGCTCATTTATTTCGAAATATTAAATTCTGTCCTCGAAATGTACAAGAGAGCTGAAGTTACTATTATTATCTGTTCTGGTTTGTGTCGGGTTTTATTCATATGTTTTTCAAGCAAGGAGAGCTGTGCTATTTTTTAACATTTTCCAAACTTTTGTGTTGGTAGATTATTGCCTGAGATTAACAAAATGTATTATTCTCATTGTTACCATGAGACTTATTTTCTTACTCTAACAATTCAAGAGACAAACTGACTGCAAAAGGTTCAAATATTTTGGAGGGGCTTTGATTTGTTTAGGTCTTCTGCTAGTACAATTACAAGATCCTGATACTACTCAAATTAATTGTTTGACTTGAGATTGTCTCAACTCATACTTGAAGGACACAAGTCTGCTGGTGATTGCCAATCATTTTGGTCATCTTGACCCATTTATAAGCATTTATACCTTTTCTTTTCCATTTGATCACACATTTGCTGGATTTCTCTGTGCCTTTTCTCCATTTAATGATAAAAACTAGGTTTTCCTTTTATCTATACCGGTACAAGGTTAAACCATCTTTTCATTTTGTCCTCTGGTAACATGCTAAAAACAAGCTTTTCACCATTTTTTTATATTTCCTTACCTTTTCATTTTTACCTAAGATTGGCAACTTTGGTGATACTCTTTTTTTATATATATAATTCAATTGTGGTGAGACGTAGTCACATTTCTTGGACTAAAAATCATTAAGTTTTTCACCCATGTCTATCGATTTCTGGATTTACTTGTTATTCTCATGCTCTAATGCATCGTTTGTGCTTCAGGAATGTTGTTTCATATAGCGATGGGCTACCTGGAGAAGGTAGTGGCATCCCATACTTTTATTTGACAACTCTTGATCCAACTGCGAAAAATGCATTACAAGACCAGAGGTCTTCATTTACTATCAGCGAGTATTCTATAGGAACTTGTGGAAAGAAAGACCCTGAGAACCCCTCTTGTGCAAAAATTACGTTGACTGGAAAGGTATGTTGCGAAATCAAGCATCTTACATTCATATTGATAAATGGTTTCTGTGTACACAAGAATTATATGGCATAAGGTGCTTAAGAACCATTTTCTAGGAGAACAACCAGCCTATCCTATATGTACATGTAACAAAGCCTAGAAACTTCATTGCTACTTTTCTGATTCTTCTTTGACATTCTAATTAATATTTCTGATTAGGACATTCATATAGTGGTACAACTGAAAAAGAACAACCATAGCACACGATATAGAGTATACACTAGCCAAGCCCCCGTCCTCCATTGTTGGCCAGACTATTTTTTTTTATAAACTTAAAAAAATATTAACAGAATAAAGATTTTTCTAGTAGTATCACTAAATCTAATCAAGCAGCTCGATCTTAAAACATATTAATCCGACTTTATGTTTAACTCAAGATTTTAATTAAATCATGTGAGAGCTAACCCAATATGAATTAATATTTAATAGGTCCAAAGACAACTTGTATGACCAATAAAAACATGACATATTTTTTTTTTTAAATATAAGGTTTGGTGAGAAAACTCGCCAAACCAGTTAATCAAGTAATCCTGGTCAAAACATTAAACCTACAAACTGGGTAATGGACTCGAGTGAGATTATTAACTTATTTATTTTTTAAACTATTGTTTATTTAACCATACAAAAACAAAGATAAATTATCAACTATTAAACAAACCACATAAATGGCAAATTAAAAGAAAAATCCAAAAAATTAAAATGAAGATTGAAGAATAAAATCATGTAGTTTATTTCCCAACCAATATAAAAGGTAAATTAAAATAAATTCTCAACTTTAAATACCAATAAACACATAATACAAGGATAAAAAACAATAAGCAAAGGAAAAAAAGGTTAAAATGAAAATAAAATGTTAATTACTATTGTAACCCACAAGGCTAATAAGCGCAGACAAACAATGTTTCTCCCATATCTTTTAACTTTAAATATAAAATGTAATGTATTTTTTAAATTGATTGAATAAAATAAAAATATGATGCATGATTGACTACATATATTAGAAATATTATCTGAAGTAAAAATTCTTTATTTTCAAAAATATACTTCATCTACACAAAACATAAAAGAGTATTAATTTAAATGTAACTTTTTTATATAAATAAAAAAAAAACAAAAAAAGTCAAGTGCTGTCAAGTCAGACCCATTTAAGTTGGGCCCACGCGTGGGCTTGCATAGCAGGTTTGCGCATCTGGACCTTTTTTTTCATTATACTTGGGGCAAACGATATGTTTTTTTGAAGAAAAATTATTAGACGACGTGTTGTTTGTTCTTGCCCAGATTTCGACCACCACTGTGGCTGGAAAATTAGGGCTTAAGAAATTTTGAGCTAAAAACCTGTTTTTTAACCTTTTTTGACCCAAAATACCATCAAAACACTTTAGAAAGTGTGATAAACCTATAATTGTTGTCAAAAAACTGTTAAACAATTCAAAATACATAAAAAGAGAATTAAGAAAAGAAGGGTAGGGTTTCATGACAATGTCAAATACATGCATAAGTTAACCTAAATACAAAAGAACTATATATAGGCTAAAGCAAGAGACTATTCTACCCTTAATGAATAATAAATAACATAACATATATATTCTTAACATCTCCCCTCAGACTCATGATGTGGCGGCTACGAGCATCGAGAGTTTGCCAAGTAGAAAACGAAATCGGGAAATAGAATGTGACTTGGTAAAGAAATCTGCAAATAAGAGGAAACAAAAGGCAAAATGATGGTGTCATTTTTAAAATGATGACGAGTAAGGTGACAATCGATCTCAATATGCTTAGTTTGTTCATGAAAAACCGAGTTGTGGGCAATCTAAAAGAGCTTTGGTTATCACAATACATACGAGTGAGATGAGAAAGAGTAACTCTCATATCTGCAAGTAGCCAATCTATCTCTTTTGTAGTGGATGCCATAACATGATACTCAGCTTCGGTTGAAGATTGAGAAACAACAAATTGTTTCTTGCTCTTTCAAGAAATAAGAGAATCACCCAAAACGATATAGAAATCAGTAACAGACTTGCGATCTGTGGGATCACCACCACGATCAACATCAGAGTATGCACGTCGTTCCAAGAAAGAGGTGGATGGAAATAAGAGACTTTGAAATACGGTACCTTGAAGATATCACAAAATACAAAGAACTGCCCAATGAACGAAAGTAGGAGAGGCAACAAATTAACTAATAACATGAACATATGCAATATCTGGACGAACAATAGTACGATATAAAGTAGGATCTGACAACAGTAAACCATAAGAAGAGGAATATCTAACGTTAGCCTCAACAAGTATAGTTGCAGTTTTATTATCAGTAAGTCTAGCCCGCTCAAGAATATACTGAGAAAGAATATCATCAATGTCATCAACATATAAGGATAAAATAATATGACATGTATTGGTGCTCTTAACAAAAAGAGCAGAATCATAATTACTAGAAACAAATCCAAGGGAAGAGATCACAACATAGAATTTCTCACATCAAACACGAGGTGCTTGTTTGAGAGACCATATAATGCTTTCTTGAGCTTGCAAACATACCCAGATTCATGTGAAACACCATGAAGTAATGCCATATAAACCTCTTTTTGAAGATCTCCATTCAAAAAGATATTTTTAACATCAAGTTTAGAGATAAGACACCAATGAACTGAAGCAATTGCAATAAGAGTATAAATAGTAGTCTTTTTTAGCAACATGAGCAAATGTCTCCTCATAATCCATATCATACTGTTGAGAGTATCTTTTTGCAACTACCAAGCTTTGTATCGCTCAATAGATCCATTAGAGTTAGTCTTGATCTTATACTCCAATGACAACCAACAACACTCTTACTAGGAGTTAGAGGAACCAAATCAAGTATTTGTGTTATGCAAAGCAGAAAGTTCCTCATCCATAGCTTGCTGTCAAAGAGGATTAAGAATTGCCTCTTTATAAGTTAAGGGCTCAAAGAGACAATGAATAAAAGCTAAAAAGAAATAAATGGTGAAGAATAACAAGAATAAGCCAAATCAGGTAGTTTTGTGGACTTACAAATGCGTATGGATTGATGTCAAGGTGGATACACAATCTCAGATGGAGCAGGAGGGACCGTAGAGGAGAATGGAGCTTTTTGTGCTAATCTCTCTATCAGCCTTCAGTCTTCTCTTCTTGACTAGGTCATGAAAAATTTGCTTCTGTTATATATCTTCCTCATCAAAATAAGGGTCAAAATTTTCTAGCCAATGAAACTATCAATGACGGTTTGTTCATCTTTACAATCCTCATAAAAAAGATTGAAGCTACCATTTGACTGATCACTTTCAGCATCAAAATCTGAATTTCAAAATCTGTGATACACCTCCCACTTGTCTTGCCAAATCCAGCCAAAGTTCTTCCCTTGGTTTCTAGTTCAAAGCCCTTTCCTTTTCATATCTTGTCATAAGTTCCTAACGCAAAAGCTCTATCTTATAACAAACTTGGTGCCATCACCAAAGAGCAAAAAACAAAGTACAGAGTAAAGCCTATCTCCTTGTTGGATTAGGAACCCAACTACCTAAAGCTTTACAGAGTATCTAAGATAGGAAAATTATTTAATAGGATTAATCTAACATGGAAAATTCCAATTTTTATCTTTTATACTAAAATAAATAAACCTCGTAAAAAAATAATTCCTATTCTATTCTCACTTCCATCTGCATCAGATAGGTAAACTCAATTGTCATTTTAATGAAACTCACATATGGATGGATGCTAAACATTTAATCATTTATTTTGTATTTTAAGGTTCTTATTACTCCCTAGTTTCTCTTGATTTCCTTATTTTGAGAATTTTTGGTGCAGCTTTATTGAGTTCTTAAGCAAGAAGAGATGATGTCTTGCTGCTGCTGTTTTTCTGTTCTTTTTTTAAAAAAGTGGTAGCTTGTTGAATACAAGTTTTCTGGAAAGTTGAACTAACTGGAAGTATTGCCTTGCATAATATGTAGTTGAAGGTCCTAAAAGAAAATTCCAAGGAAGCAGAAATAGCTAAAATTGCCCTGTTTGCAAAGCATCAAGAAATGAAGGGTAATGCTCATATATTAGCAACAGCCTTTTTCCCTTTCGATATTTTGCAAATCTGAAAATATTAAAAAAATAGAGCTTTGTTTTGGCACCTGTTTATCTCATTGGCTTTCGCTCACTTAGCAGGCTTGCATATTTTTCTTTTGGATGGTTTACAGGTTGGCCTAAGGGTCACAACTTCCAGTTCTTCAAATTAGACATCGTGGATATATTTTTGATCAATTGGTTTGGTGGTCCTAAGCCTCTCACAGTATATCAGTATCTTCATTATAAAGTGTGAGTACTTGAACAGAGATACTAAGTTCTGTTATCAATGAAATGACTATTGTTTTCTCTTCAGAATTAAAATTTTGATTCGATGCCAAAGTGAAGTGAATGGGTTTGATTTCTTAAGCTCTAAAGAGGTGTTTGGTATGATCTAGTTTGACATTAAGAAAACTTATTCGTCAAATATCTACGAAGCAAAATTAAAGATTGATTTTGACTCGTAATTTGTTGGATCAAAGAACCAAGAAGTGAGACTCGAAACATTGTTGTTGCCAGACACTTTTATCAAATGAACTTGAAACATTATTGACATTGTTGTTGCCGTACTCTTTTGTTTTAATGAAATGTTTTGTCGATAGTACAACAAAAAAACAACTTTTTCCATGTGATTAGCAAAACTCATACGATTTATATCAACCATCTTTAAAGCTTTGCTCTCTGCTGATGCATTTCTTTTCTCAAAACATGGGTGTGTCTGTACCAATTACAGGAATGGACTTGTTGATAGTTTGTGAATGCGCTAGTGATCTCTCAACATCTTCGAAGCTGTGTTCTCTGTTGAGGCATTTCTTTTTCCCGAACATGGTTGTGTATATATTTATACATACCAAATACTGGAATGGACTTGTTGATAGTTTGTGAATTCCCTGGTGATCTCCCACATCGTGGATGCCAAATGTGCATACTGTAACAAGAACAGATTCTTGTTGTGTTTTTCCTTTTATTCACTGTAATCATACCCCGTTCTATTCTATTGAGGAGCGACTGTAACAAGCTGAATAATATCATTTCTTCATAATAATGATTGCCGATATATTTCATCCGCGTTTCTTTCATAACTGTTAATACAGTCCCTGTACTTTTTTTTTTGCTCAATGCAGCTCTTATAGTTCCAGTCTTGTTAATGAAATCCCTCCATTTAGGCTTCACTACCAAATTTCCGTATCTTTTATGTTTTCGTGGTCTATTTCATAACAGTGTCTTTCCCTAAGATAAAGTATCCATTTTTCTATTGTATCGATTATTGCACACAACCATAGGGTCAGACCTGGTCTGGGGTTAGATCTAGTTTAGGGTCTGGGTAATTGGGTTGTAGAGTTAACTTTGGATAATACATTTACATGATTTCTTGTCTACCAAGGTAGGGTTTTGGTAACCTCGAAAGCATGCAAATAGGTAGTTCCATGCAGAGTTGCTGGCCTGGTCATCCTGAGACTTGTAATGGGTTGGGTTTCAAAAAATAATAATAAAGAGTTAACTTGGTTAAAATTCGGGTAGAATAATGTTATTTAAATTATCTTGTTAACTTGATCCACTCATAGCACGAGAATAAATTATGGGACAACATAATATAAAGGTAACATGTTTTGCACGGATCAGTCAGAAATGGAAAAAAATTAAAAAAAGTTAAGTAATGCTTTCTTTTCTAGTATTAACGTGGATGTTTGAGCTAGTTTGTATATATCTTGATTAATTTCACGAGTTTTGAAATTAATGACTATATAAACTTCTAGTCTTCTAGTGACCATTTATAAAACCACAAAAGAAGCAAACTCTTTGATCTTAACTTCTTACCATTGAGCCACATACTAGAAGAAGGTTATGAATAGACTTCCTTTTTCTTACAAGTTGTACATTCCACTCCCTCATCTCTCAAGGCTGTGACCGCACGTACGTGGAACAACCTTAAACTTCATGACTAGTTCTGGTCTCAAGGAATTTGAGACTCTTACCACCATGGAGGAGGAGGCGGTAAACTTGTGTGATCAAAGCAGAAAGCCACCAACCGAAAACACCTGCAATGAGCTCCAATCCAAAGGATTGTCAACAAGTGAAAGAGAAAGAGAGTTGACCTCCAAGGTGTCTTCTGGGTGAGCTACCGGCCCTCCTCTTCACACCCTCAACGGCGTTGAATTGTTTAATAAAATCACGCGTCTTTGATGCCGTTTTCATTCTTTCCAAATTAATTTAAAACCCATGCAATATTGCAATATGCAGCACCTAACTCCCCATTTCTTTAAACACTCTTCACTCGTGTTTTCTTTTCTTTATAGTTTGGTTGCCCAAAACCTGAGGCACTCGGAGAGTCTCTCTGCTACCTGTCTTTTCTTTTAGTTTTCATTCATTAGTAGGCATTATAGTAGGCCGAGAATTAGCATTTCTTAAGGAAGAAATTAAGTGAATAAACAAAAGAGATGGGCAGGATTCCATGCTGTGAGAAGGACAACGTGAAGAGGGGGCAATGGACACCTGAAGAAGATAACAAACTCTCTTCTTACATCGCCCAGCACGGCACCCGTAACTGGCGGCTCATCCCCAAGAATGCTGGTACTGTCTGCTGCTCTTTTCCCTCCCTCCACATCAACCACTAATGAGGCTGGCTCTTCGTAACGTCATTCATCTTATGATATAACCTATTTTATTTATTTACTTGTATGATTAAGGTCTTCAAAGATGCGGGAAGAGTTGCAGGCTGCGGTGGACAAATTATCTTCGTCCTGATCTGAAGCACGGCCAGTTTTCGGAGGCGGAAGAGCAGACCATTGTCAAGCTTCACTCTGTTGTTGGCAACCGGTACACCGATTAATTTATGCTGCTCAATCTTTCGATACCACTGTCAAGATTGTTTTCAAAATCTCAGACACCTAATCAATGACTTTGCAAAATGGCATCACAGGTGGTCATTGATTGCTGCTCAGCTTACAGGACGAACAGACAATGATGTTAAAAATCACTGGAACACCAAGCTGAAGAAGAAGCTTTCTGGCATGGGAATAGATCCAGTTACCCACAAACCCTTCTCCCACCTCATGGCGGAGATCGCCACCACACTAGCAACACCACAGGTGAGCCACCTAGCTGAGGCAGCCCTTGGCTGCTTCAAAGATGAAATGCTCCACCTCCTCACTAAAAAGCGGATCGACTTCCAGCTGCAGCAATGCAACCCGAATGTGGCACAAGGGAACACCTCCTCCCCTTATATTGCCACTAAACATGATGAAAATGATGACACCATTGAGAAAATCAAGCTTGGTTTATCAAGAGCTATGCAAGAACCTGGAATGTTGCCTCCAAACAAAATCTGGGACTCAACTGGTGTTACGTCGCCCAATTTTGCAGGCATGATCTGCAGTGATTTTCCATCATCAGTGAACGCATTTTTATGCTGTCCGTCTGCTTTTGGCAACGAAGGAGCTTTGTCACCGTGGAATCAGAGCATGTGCACTGGAAGCACATGCACAGCAGGTGACCAGCAAGGTAGGTTGCATGAAAAGCTTGACGATGAAAATGGAGAAGAACCCGAGGGTGGAAAAGAGATTAGAAATGTCTCATCCATATTCAATACAGACTGCATGCTATGGGATATACCAGCTGATGATCTACTGAGCCCAATTGTTTAAGAGAATTACAACACAGAATAGGCTATGACACCTTTCATTTATTGGCAATAACACATATCTTATGCAATGATAAATAATGAAAAATATAAATGAAGACTTATCATATTAATTACACCCTAGAATTACATAATTTATTGCTGTTCTTCCAAACATTGATGTAATAAACTTTCAATCATCAGTATTGTATCTTCTCTTACTAGAAATCCAAAGTATATCAAGAAAAATATGATGACGATGACGATGAAGATGAATCTGTCAATCGTAGAGATAAGTGTTTGTATCTATTTCCTTATTGCATAGAACTAGTGTGTGTGTGTGTGTGTACTATAAATCCTATTCAAGGATGGAGAAATAAGAATAGGAATATAACACCTATTTCCTAACTTATTCCTGAAATCTAGTTTTTCTAAGTTGATATTTATCCTTGTCATCACTCCCCCTCAAGTTAGTGCAAAGATATCGGGTATGCCCAACTTGTTGAGAGAGTAATGAAACACTTTACTTAATACTGCTTTAATAAGTATATCTCATTCCAGACTATCGAGGAAAGATTTAATCGGATGCACACCAAAGTGTAATTACATTGTTAATACTAGAACTTGCACTGCAATGGATACCAAAAGCAAGTGGGTGGTGACAAGTGAGATGTTCTTCATTTTCACGCTATCGATCGTCAACCTCTTCTCTGTTGTATCTATCTTTTCCTTCTACGACAAAGAGTCTGTGAGTTAGTGTTTTAATGGGAAGAATCTTAAAAAAGTGCTTTAAATCTATCTTCGATTGATGTTTCTCTCTGTCCCCATGAGCCAGTGTTCTTGGTCGAGAAAATAGAAAAGGGAAAACAAATTCTAAATTTTTTATCCACCTCCATCTCTGTTGGAAATTAAAGAAACAAATGTCAACACAATTCAAAACTGGAATTGTGCCGAGATAAAGAACATTGAAGAATCCTAGAGAACAACAAGAATGAACAGAATTCAAGTGTAAGGTTACTGCTATCCCTCTTCTTTATTTATAGGTAAAACTTGAAGAGTTACATTCAAATAGGATTTCCTAATTTGATTACGTACATCTTCATCTCAGTCTCCATAGAATATCCTAGCTCCTTAACCAACTCTTTTATCCATAGTATTTTCACATAATCCTTAGTCATCCTTCTGAATTCTACTTTAGCACTAGATAGGGCAACAACATTTTGCTTCTTACTTTTCCAAGTCACCAAGTCTCCTTTAATAAAAGTAAAGTGTCCTGAAGTACATTTTCTGTCAGTTAGATTTCCTGTCCAATCTGTATCAGTATAACCACTGATGTTAAGGTGATTATTCTTTGAAAAATGAATTTCTTTTCTAGGAGAGGATTTCAAGTATCTAAGTATTCGCAATACTGCCTCCATATGTACTTCACTTAGGTTGTGCATGAATTGACTAACTAGACTAACAACATATGCGATATTAGGACGTGTATGTGAAAGGTAAATGAGTCTCCCCACAAATTTTTGATATCATTCTTTATTGCAGGAACTTGATCTGTATACTCCGCTAAACAATGATTTTATACAATTGGTGTATCCACAGGTTTGCATTCCAACATACTTGTCTCAGCTAATAGGTCTAATATATATTTTCTCTATAAGAGGAATATGTCTCGTTTTGATCTATATACTTCGATGTCCAAGAAATACTTCAACCTCCCAAGATCCTTCATCTCAAAGTTACTTGCTAGATACCTTTGTAATTCTAAAAATTCTTCTTCTTCATCATTCCTATTACTAGCATATCATCAACATAAATAATCAAGGCTACAACACCCCCCTCTCCAAATTCCTTTTTACAAATAGTGTATGGTCTAAATTGTTTTGACTGAATCCATGTTTTCGCATTTCTAAACTGAATTTTCCAAACCATACTCTGGAAGACTGTTTTAGTCCATAAAATGATTTTGTAAGTCCAGTAAAACCAGAAGGACTATCCATATATACTTTCTCCTCCATATCTCCATGATGAAATGATTTTTTACATCAAATTGATGTAAATGTTAGTCTAGGTTTGCTGCAAGTGATAAGAATATCTGAATTGTGTTCAGTTTGGCTACTAGTAACTTGATAGTCTATATCATATGTTTGCATGTATCATTTATCTACTAATAAAATTATTTCACACTGAAATGGGCTGAGAACCAGATCTTGAGGAAAGTATATGCATCCAGATGGTGAAAAGATGTTCTTGATCTCATTCCAGACTATTGAGGAAAGATTTAATCGGATGCACACCAAAGTGTAATTACATTGTTAATACTAGAACTTGCACTGCAATGGATACCAAAAGCAAGTGGGTGGTGACAAGTGAGATGTTCTTCATTTTCACGCTATCGATCGTCAACCTCTTCTCTGCTGTATCTATCATTTCCTTCTACGACAAAGAGTCTGTGAGCCAGTGTTTTAATGGGAAGAATCTTAAGAAAGTGCTTTAAATCTACCTTCGATTGATGTTTCTCTCTGTCCCCATGAGCCAGTGTTCTTGGTCGAGAAAATAGAAAAGGGAAAACAAATTCTAAATTTTTTATCCACCTCCATCTCTACCTTGATCTGTGTACAAAAGTCTCTGCATTTGTTCATATTCTAGTAAATTAAAGAGAATTTGTATGAAGGTGGTTAGATTTTTAGTCTGTATAATATATATATATATATATTTATATATATATATAATTTAAATCTAAAAATCCTATTTGACCAAATAATAAATAAAATTTATGAGAATATATAAAAACTCCCACCATTTGTTATACCCTTTTTTCCGTAAATATTAGTTATTAAAAAATAAACTTAAATCAAACCCTAATTCACTGGCCCAGCCCTATTTAGGTCTAGCAGACAGGATTGCTGGATCCCTAATTAGCAGCAAGCCCATTATCTAGCTTTCCAGGAGAGAGCCGTTGCTTAGAAATCTTACCGTTGGAGCATCAAATGTAATCGAGGCGTTTCTCTACGATTTAAATATCAGAAAACTTCCTCCCTCTCTCAAAAATCAAGCCATCTAATCTCTCTTCAAGTCTTCCTTCCATCTAATCTCTCTTCAAGTCTTCCTTCAAGCAATCTATCAGAATACTTTCCCGTTTTGGTTTTCTGCTTCTTATTATTTTTTTCAAAACCATCTAGTTTCATTATTCTGTTTCCTTTCCTGTGCTCTTTGCATCTGCTAATTAAATTCTCTTGAATTTATCTCACCTCTGTTCAACAATGGCTGAAATGAAAGATGCCCACATCGTAGAAATCCCAGTAGATGAAGAGCACCAGCAGAAACTGATATGTGCCATGAACTCAATAACAGCAATTCAAAACCACCCACTAGCAGAAATTTCTAATAGCCCGGGCCATCTTTTGCTTCTCAAGCTATGGCAAAGAGAAGAGGATCTTTTTGGCCGTAGAATTGCTTTGAAAGAGTCGAGAATGGACTCTATCAAGCGCGAAATCTTTCAACTTTGTTGCTTCTTTTTATTCTTTCATGGGCTTTTCTTAACTATTTTGTTTACCTCTTCTGTTGAAAGTGAAGAGCATTCTTGCAAGAAGTGGTGGATACCTTCTCTTGTGTCTGTCTTTACTTCGCTTGTATTTGTGTTCTTGGTTCAGGTTAAGGTTTGCAGGTACTGGAAGGTGTGGAGGCAATTGCAAAGAGAGAAGAATGATAATAGAGCTCTTACTAGGTGTATTCAAGAGTTGAGAATGAAAGGAGCTAGTTTTGATTTGTCAAAAGAGCCACTGAGTGGAAAGAGAATGAAGAGCTCAAGTGTTGAGATCAAATGGAAACCACTTACTTGGTGTTCACAGTATTTGATTACAATTTGTCTTGTTTGTTTCACAGGTTTGGTGTTTCCTGCTTCCAAATTCATGCTTTGCTGATTCTGACCAGGGAAGGTTCCTAGCCTGTGGGTTTCTCCCGACTGAAGGTAAAAACTGTATCAGATGATTTGTCAGCATAATTACCCCGTAGATATTCTTTTTTAAACTGTTGGGATTTGACCGAATACTTTGTTCCTGCAGGTTGTGATGATCTTGTTTAATCTACAACAACTTCTACGTGGAATTTGCTGGCCAGTTCTCTGATTCAGAACTCGAAGGTAACAACAAAAAAATGCCAAATAACAATTACACGAAACTTGGTAATTGAATGTTAGTTCATCTTGCTAAATATATCTGCGTTGTATTTAGCAGGTTTTTTCTGCACCATTCCTCCAAGAGTTTCTGATGCTGGGTTTTGGGAGGTTTGATGATGTCATCGCGTCTCTGATCTCCTCAAGGGGATGAAGCATTTTGGTCCGATCATTTGTTAGGTGGAGTTAATTTTACTGGCTAAAAAGGAAATCGGTCAGATTCTTCCTGAATTCCAGTGCGGGTGCTGAAAAAGGATGCTGCTCAATTACCCTAGCAATTCCATCTTGCAGCAGCATCCATTCTCTGCAATGTTAACTGTGAGCAAACAGAAGACATTTTATGGGACATCAAATTTATTTCATTTTTCGTCATGATAACCCCCACCAACGAAAACTTCGACCACCACTCTGGAGGCTGTCTTGGCTGGCATATGCTGCTCGCGACTGCAAATCCTTGCTTAGCAAAATTCTACCACCACTTTCGAGGCTGTCTTGGCTGGCACATGCTGCTCGCGACTGCAAATCCTTGCTTAGCACAAAATTCGACCACCACTTTCGAGGCTGTATTGCCACAGGCTGTATTGTGTATTTCCAGGCAACACAACTTGTGTTGTTGGGTGCAGTTCTAGCCGTGTACAACGTAGAAAAAATCAATTCTCATCAATAAAAGGTTTTTCATGTTTCTTTTCAGAAATTGGATCTTGCAGCATCATCCCTGAGTCACTGAGACAATTGCTTTTTTTTTCTTTTCTTTTTTTTATCAATGTCACTGCAAATCTAACTCAAAGCCCAATTTTCACCACTTACATAGAAGACATTGTTCAACGCACTTGACAGATTGCCTCAAGCTACTTTAGCACACTTTGTTTTCGCACGTTGCCATGGGTAAGGAGAAGGATACAGTTGCATAAATCAATTCCATGGAACCATATTCAATCAGCCATTGCATTGAAAACTTCGTTCTCGATTCAGTAAAGCCTGCTTTTGATGGCTCACTCGCCTCCTTGACCCTTCTTCCACAATCAATGTGCACGATTCCTTCGAAAGCAAATTGTTTAAATTTCTCCCATGATTGACTGACTTTTCTTACATGCTGTAAGATATTTTTAATAGCGCATACAAAATGGAAAGTAACAAAACTTGCCAAAAAGTTCATTTAGACGCATAAAGAAAAGTATAGCTATTGAGATCTACAGTTGCATAAATCCAACATCAACGTAACCAAAATTTAACAGGGAATACAGCAATCTTGAAGAATCCCGAAAATAGAATACAACAATGTGCTTCTTCACTGATATAATTTAGGCACTCTCAAAACCAAATATTTGAAAAACACCTGCAAATGGATACAGCAATCTTGGAGAATCCCAAAAATGGAAGCAGTATACAAAATAATGTGCTTCTTCACTAATAATATAATTCAGGCGCTCTCAAAGCCAAATATTCGAAATACACCTGCAATGGATGCCATAAGAAAACAATAAGGTGATTTTATATGCTTTAATGCAAAAAAACAAAAATACAGTAAGAATTCCAATACCTTCATCAGTCTGATATTTGTTCTTGTCATCCCCAGCATAAGCAAGTATATTGTACTTGGGGTTCCACTCCACACTGTTCATGGCTGCACGGCATGGGATTTGATGCACTGATCGCCCAGTATGGACATTGGACTGTGAAACAATAGCAGCAATCATGTCAGTATCTTGTTGATTATGGGCTGTGGAAAGCAGTTAAATGAGTGGGTATAAACTATTAGCAAACTGGAGAGATGTCCCTCCATTGAGGAGAAAAGGAATGGTTGAGATTGAAAAGAACTCAGTGAGGAAGTTCCATGGATACATACTATATCTATGAACAAGTCTTCACTGGCAGAAGCAATAAAACCTCCTGTGTGATTGAAGCTTATTGTCCGGACAGGCCATCTGAGAGATTATAAAAAGGTTATACTATGCGACATCAAAGTAATGTGAGAAAGAGGAGCATCCAAATACACAGCATACTAACAAAAAATAATCACCACTTACTCAAGCTTTGTAAATGTTCGCACACAGAGCATTTCTGAGATATCCCAAAGGCTGACTAAGGAATCAGCACTTCCAACAGCAAAATATCTATCACAGTAGAAAGATGTTTAATCAGTGGTTCCATGCTTCATACATGTTTTTATGAGACTGTTAGTATCAAGCTATCATCACATGCAAATCGCTAACAAAGAAGATATACAGCTTGAAAGCTTACCTTCCTTTTGGATCAATTGCAATGCAGTAGCAACCAGCTGTATGAGCCATGACAGTTTCAAGTGGTTGAAGAGATGGATATGACAGTACTTCAACAGTACCTGACAGATTGGATAAAAAAGTAATGACATACTTGAAAGCATAAGCAGCGAAATGAAAATTATCTAGGAACATCTAAGGAAAAGCAATTTCAATAGTCAGAATATATTTTCTTACCATTCCCAGTAGTCAAAAGGAACATCTCCCCTGTCATGTTCCAAGCAATCTCATTCACCTAGGAAAAAAAAGAAGTATTGGTGTGTTGAAGTTATTTGACATGAGAGGGATTCAGAAACAATCCGTGCAACATGTATTGGCCCCATATCCATGCTCCCAACCACCACCACACAGACACCCTGCATGCTCAGAAGTAAAAGACTCCCTCTGCGACTCTTAAGAAATCAAGTGACAAGGAAGACAGCCTAGGGAACATATGCCCAAGGCAATCTGATATAAATAGGAGACAACAAACATTATTTGTCTGAACTTGAGATTACCTCGTAATTGAACTTCCTCCTATGAATTGGCTTAAATTTCCGAACATCCAGTATAGTTAATTCATCATCCTTCAGTGAATTCAACGACAGAGTAAGATGATCATGCATTGGAACTCTATAAAGGTAATGCAACTAAAAACAAGAATATACTTTTTCAAATGAGATATCAGTGTAGGACATACCCTATTACCAACAGCTACATGAGTCCCATCAGGTTTGTAGGTGATGTTTATATTCTCCCCACTAAGTTCTGTTTGCTGTGAGCACTTCCCACCTGCAGAAGCCAAAGCTCACGTGAGCATCTTCTTTCTGATGTTAAGTGAATCAGTAATATGTTAGTTTCTTTTTAAATTAGTTTCTGCCTTCAAGCAGCTCCGTAAACTAATATTGCTTCTCTGGTAAGAAATATTTGCAAATAGTCTATTGATGAAAGCAGGAAATGTAGCATGCATATCTTCACGTTGCCTTGAATAAGAAAATGAGGCTCTCCAAAATTCAACATTTCAATGACTACTCAAAACAAAGCATTCACTTACTACGAGCATCCCATAAACGAACAGTCTTGTCACCGGAAGCGGTTGCAATTAAATCAGCATGCTTAGGATCCCAACAAAGCTGATCCACACTATCTGCATGCCCCTTCAATTCAATATCCTTAATTTTACCCTGCAGCAAACACAAACATCTCTAAGCAAACCACCTCTCCCTAAACAACCATCAACAGCAACAAAATCAACAATAAAATCACAAGAAATAAAGATATCTCCAAAACTATAAGAAACCCATTAATCAATACCACCTGCACATTCCATCAAACCCAGCTTCAAAGCTAGAAAAAGCATAAAGTTTCAAACTTTGAAATAAAAGGGAAAGTACTTTACATGGCCATGAAGATCAATGTGCCAAACACGAGCAGTTTGATCAACAGAACCTGAAGCGAGCTTAGTTCCAGTGCAATTCCAAGCCACTGAGTGAACCTTTCAAAACCCACAAAAAATCACTCAATCAGGACATGTATCGAAGCCCGATTTACCAATTAAGGGGAGGATTAAAACTAGGATTACAGTGTTAAACCTTTTTTTTGTGACCTTGATACTCTCTGCTGTGGAGATTCTTAAACGGTATCGTTTCCTCCATCTCACCAAATTAGAACTTGTGAAGTATGTAAGCACTTAAAACTGCTAACGTTGCTGTGCCTTTCTTTATGTTCCTTTGGGGTAAATTACATTGAAGTTTATGGTATTTGAGTATTGTTTGATGTAGTCCTTCTAATTTCCAAAATTTGCAAAAGGAGGGCCTCCTTTTTTGTGATTTGTAAACAGATCGGTAGCATGATTGCTTATCTAATCCATGTCAAATTCATGTTATTTGTGCAGTTATTTTCTGAGGATTTAATTGATAAGAGAGTGTGTATTCAAATCTCAATTGTTGATATGAGTTGTTGGGGAGATTTAACAAAATATAATGTTATTGCATGAAAATTTACCCAGCCTAACTCAAGGATGGGAGCCACGACTCAGAGTTATTCTAGTCCTTATAGTTATATATATTACTCATCCATCTCCTTGAAAACTATTCTAGTCCTTAAATTAGTAAACAAAATATATTGTCAATGACAGGGGGGTAATCGAGACTGGTGATTGCTAAGGTGACACGTATAGGACCGGTCAATGAAAGTACGGTGAGATTTTCCTAAAGTTGTGAGGGTGCGAGAGGTGTAAGGTATCCATCAAACATGTCATTAACCTATAAATAAAACCACTGTTTTTTTTTTCTTTACTGAAAAAATTAAATAAAATACTCATTTGACTTTCCTTCATACATCTATGATATTCTATTTTATTTTAGATTTGTTCTCCTTCTTTTTATTTCTACTTTTTTTATTTAGGGTATTTATTAAAAATAATTTCATCCTCCTTTACTATATTTACATATCATATTTTATTTTTATTTTTATTTTTTATTTTTATTTTGTCCTGTCGAGTTTTTTAAATCATTATTTTTTTTGTTTATCCTTCAATATTAAATTATGTGAAATTGAGAGCTTAAACCATGCTTAGAAGATTTGCCCAAGTTTATTTTTTAAAAGAAATAAAACTCATGTTTCTTAGCTTTATCATTTAATATTTGATTTGATTGAGTATTCTACTATATGATTTATTTATTTGTTCTTATATAGGATTTTTTTCTCTTTTATTGAATTGAATTAAATTATTTAATATTTATTTTTTAAACAATATATTGTCTAGCATGTTACCATCCATGTACACACATGTATGTATGTATGTATGTATGTATGTATGTATGTATTAGAGTTTAGAGAAAAAATATTCAGGTTGTGGCATAGTGCAAGACATGAAAAAATTAAAAACTTATATCTTTATAGTTTCATCATTTAAGACTTGATTTAATATACATATATATATATATATATATATATATGCGTGTTTGTTTGTGTGGTAGAGCCGTAGAGGTGAGACAAAAATATCCGCCCATGGCATAGTGCAAGATTTGTTTTTCTTTTTTGAAACTTATATATTTTTTTAATTTTATTATCTAAAATTTTATTTCATTAGAGACCGAACTCTTAATTTTTTTTTGGATTTTTATAGAATTGTTTTAATTAGTTAAAAAAATAAATCTTGTTATCCTCTACATTTTTTTATTTTTAATTCCTTGCTAATTCTTTTAATTATATTGTTAAATCAAAACAGTTTAATATATCAGTCAAATAAATGACCAAGTCATGTTTTTTTTTTCATTATGTTGTACACTGTATTTTTGTGCTAAATTGTATTGTACGCGATGCGAAACAAAATATATCAAATTGTTTGACAATAAATTTCTGAATTACACTGCTTTTTTTCTTTTTTTTATAACCGGGGTGTCCGGGCCAGCTTGCACGCACCACAACTAAATCCCCGGGCCTACTGAACATCCTACAAACCCAATGAGTATGTAAGGCACCGCGGGGGTGACAGACATGCATAGCAAAGCTTAAACCTGGAATGAGAGGAAGAAAAAAGTCTTTCTTGACCACCAGACCAAGACCCTGCTGGCATTACACTGCTTTTTACTCAGGAAATTAGTTTGGTACATGAAAGGATGGCATGGGATACCCAGCTAATATTTAACAGCACAGCAACTTCAAGGACTAAACTAAAACTCCCCCTCAAACTCCTGCCATGTGCCACGTGTCCTTACCTTCCATGATTGTTCTTCTTTCTTTACAGGTGCCGTGTACAGTGAAAGGCAAAAAATAAAATAAAAAAAAGGAAAAATAAAACCGGTGACCATTTCAATATTATTTTATTTACATATAAATTCAAATTCCACCGACGCTGGAGAGAAGATACAGGGAGCCGCGAGTCTGGTAGCGGCCATAACCACAAGCCCCCAAAAAATAAGAAAAAAAATAAAAATCATTTTTCCTTCTCCCTGTCTCTCTCTGCTGGTAGCCGCTCGCTACTGCTCACTCTATATATTAATAATAATTTTAATTGATTTATTGAAGATTTAACCAAACGGACATGTATAAGGATATTGATTGGAGTACTGATAAAATGACCACCACTGGCGGCGTCGGCGTTGGTGCTGGTCGCTTTATGGCTTACTCTCCGTCTCCATCTGCTCCTCACTCGCCTCATATCTCTGCCCTTCGCTCATCGGCAGCTTCCTCTGCTCTTGTTGTTGAGCAAGAGAAGTATAATCTCTCTCTTGACTTTCTAACTGTCTGTTTTATGAATCTAGAGAGATCTAGATCTTTCATTTTAGTTTAACAGATCTAGGTTTTTATTACCACTAGTCTTGAGTCCCGTAGTGTTTTGTTGTGGATTTTCTTTGATCGATGACTTTACTGCTGGATTTCATGATTGATTTATGTGGCTATGCTGATATGGTAACTTGCTTTGTTCCTCTGTTTGTTACTTTATGAATCAAATCAGCTTCTTTACTGTTTTGTCATTTTGCTGTTAATTTTTGTGTATGTGGTGTTAAGCAGTAAATTTTGTAACCTTTGTTGTGTTTTGTATCTGAGGCTCAATTCGAATGGTTGTGGATGATGAGTTTATGAAATGGTTTCTAATAGTAGTAGATTTATTAAATGATTGATTAGTCATGTTTTTCGTGGCAGCTTTTGTATTTCTAGTATGGCAGTGATTGTATGTACGAGGATTTAGGCGCAACTGCATGGTATATTAATACTTGATATGTTTTTGTCAAGCAGGTATTTGTCGGAGTTGTTGGCAGAGCGTCACAAGATTACTCCCTTTTTGCCTGTGCTTCCTAATACATACCGGTTGTTGAACAAAGGTGAGTTTCATTGTCATAACTCCTTTTCATGCACGTAGATCGAAACATGTATAGTATTCAAAAATGGATATTTTTCCCGCTGGATTCTTTTTGTGGTTACAGGAATAAGAAATGATTGCAATTATGGAAAGTGGCTGTCTATATATGGTGTCTGCAATGTTGACACTTGTACATGGAAACTGAATTTAATATCTGGCGTTAGACGATCAAGATATACCTTGAAATCGCAGATACTTATTTACCATATGTGCTTCTATTTGTTGTGCTTCCTATAAAATGATGAAAAAGATGTGCTTCTATTTGTTGTGCTTCCTATAAAATGATGAAAAAGAACTCAGTTGATGAATGGTCCTCGAAGCTGGGAACAACTAGATTTAGATTTTGCATAAATTAATTTCTTATGAAGCCATTCCTATAAGTGGAAGGAGCTAACAAGATCCTAATGTTTCTCTCTGCAAGTAAAATGATGATTAGGTTTAGATTGTTGTGCAGCATTACTGGAGATATATAACTTCACTGTGCCAGTATGTAGAACTCAGGGGGCTTTAACAATTGACAGGTCACACAAGTTCTGTATTTTTTCTTCCCATTTCTGTTTTCTTGATGAAGGGAGTGGATGGTTTTGCCTTTCACAAAATGGACGGAAAATATCTAAGGTTAGTGGAAACTTCAGTCATGTACCGGGTCGAATCCATCTTGAATATCGTGTCTAGTTTGATGGACTAGGTATAGATTAGCATTAAGCACATCAATGACAGTCACTATTGACAGCTCCTATATTAAAGAATGATGATGGCTTTGGGGGAAGCATCAATTAATTGTACAAATGGGCTCTTAGGGTTCAAAAAGATATTTGTACCAAGTGGACACTATATAAGCATCTCCTAGGACCTGTTAGAGGAGCGTAAGGATTACTTTATAACAGATTGATAGTGTATATAGTAACTTGCAAATAAGGGGATTTCTTTTAGAGTACTAGTCATCTTTGCTTTTGTCAGTGGATTGAGTTGCATTTGCTTGCATTCTTGTGAAACTTTTGGATAGTGTGTCGTATCATTACTATATTTCTCATATGACATTGTAGTTTCACCCTTGATTGGCACTCTAGATGTGTGCTACTGGCTTTATCCTCTGTCTAGAATCCTACTCCTACCCTGCTTCATATCTTGGTTCTTTTCCTTTGCAATCCTTTCTGAGCATTGGCTGTGATAGGGTAGATGGTGGTTGAAGAGGGTGCACAAATGAAGTAAAGAGCTCATTGGTGTCTGATATAGTTTAAAGCATTTTGAGGGTTTTTTTTCCTAGGAGATGGAAATTCATTTTTTTAGTCTATTGGATTTTATCTTTAGTGTTAGGTTTCTGTGTTAAACATAATCATCTTTGGTATGGATTCAACATCTGAATCAACAAGCAAGACACTATTTTGATGTTTTGGGGTGGGTAATACCGATGACAAACAGCGTGTTAGATTTATTAAGAAAACCAACAGGTTGGTTTGTGTTTTTGGGAATGAGGTTGTGTGCTTAGTATCTTTCACTCATCGTGCAGAAAGAGATCCTCCAATATACAGAGCGGGCTAGGGATTTTTGGGTTATTGTTGTTCAAGTAATTTATCACTTGGGGACATCTTTGGCATCTCAAGAAGCTGATGGTCAATGTCATCTAAAACTCTGCCTGGTTTTCTTATGGACTCTGCTTGCAGCTTATGTTGGGCACCGAGTTTGGCAAATTCAGACGCGGATGCTGAAATGGGCGGGTTGATCTAATTCTAAGCGATTTCTTCTGTGGCTTGGTTTTATTTGCCCTCCTTATTTCTTACATTATCCTCCTCTCTTTTGCAGCGATATGTAATTTTTTTTCCCCATTCTTTCTCTCTCCCCCTGCTAGCAAACACCTGTAACAATTTTTCTATTTGCAGTGGTGCAAACTTATGGTGTTGATTAGATAGTGCTGTTTTTATTCAGACTGCAAATTTGTAGATATACAATGTCCTTGAGTTTCTTTACTTCCGTGACTTGATTAATTAATTTTATTAGTTGCTTTAATTCTGTCCAACTAATTAAAGCTCAAATAATGTTTTAACTTTCTTGTTTGTTTAATTATGCATATACCACCAGGGTATCACTTAACATTGTGATCCTTAACCTTTTCTTATCAGACTATGTTCTTCTGAAAGTTTAAGTATTTCATGGGGCAAGCATTGATTTTTAACTAACTCAGTTAACAATCCGTCTTGTATGTTTGTGGTGACTGCTAACCAATAACCAATGCTAACTGGTACATCTTGTTCTTGAAAATTGACATTTTGGAGCAGAAATATTGCGTGTAACTACACTGTTGGGGAATGCGTCAGTTTTAGGTCAAAGTGGGCTTGAACATGCTAGCCCTCTGGCTTCCGGAGGAATATTTTCAAATGGAGCAGCTGATGCAAATGGATGGGCATCACGGTTTCAATCAGAAGTACGGATACTAACCATTAACATGACCTTTTTTTCATCTAAATTTACTGTTTTTAGAAGCATTTCTGACTATATTTACCTTTTATGCTAACTTATATCTAAGCTTGTAGTTTGAATTGCCAGGCTTCTCATGACAGGTAGTGAGTCTGAGGCTAACATCACGAAGCAGAGAAAAGTAGATCTTAACTTTGCACACCTTTCCTGAATATCACTCTTAATTATATGGTTAAACCCAATACATGAATTCTATTTCTCATTGGTGAAAAATTTGAAGACCTAATACCTTTTATTTCAAAGAATTACTTTTGGCTTGGCTTTGCAATTCATTCGCGGAAGGATGCATGTCATACTGTGTATTAAGCAACTGCTTCCTGATAAGATGAAGTTTGGTACACTTTTATGTAGAATCCTGACCCTTGAATTGAAAAGGTTGTTCAATCCATGATGGCGATGTAGCAGATAGCCTTGAGCCTTGACCAAACTAAAAGATGACAAGGCTGTTGAGCACACTAATATATAAGTTTCTAGGTTTAGAGCCTTCTATTTTCATTATATTTGGTGGGGATGTCTCAACATAATTCCTGCTTGGGCCTCTTCTTTTTTTTGGTTCATTTGTCAAACATGTTCGTAGCTGTCATCTGCCTTGTTTGTTTGTTTCCCCACCTGCTATTGTGTCCTAAACATATTCTGGTTGGCTACTCCATCGGAGCTGCAAAATGCTTTTGGGTGCTCTATGAAGCTTCCTTGGGGATTTAATTACTGTTCTGCCCACAGTATAAAGCAGGAAGCCAAAAGAATATAGATTGTGTTTTTTGACAAGATCTGGAATTATGTTATGCAGATGACAGGTATTTTACATCCCTCATCAGCACAAAACTGGCTGAGCTCTCAAGGTAGCTCATCTGGTCTTATTGTTAAGAGAACCATCAGAGTGGATATTCCTGTTGACAAATATCCTAATGTACAAATCATCTTCTCTTTTCCTTGCATTTATTTTTTCCTTTTGCATCTTCCTTTTCTGCAGCGTCTTGACATTTATCTTTTGTTGTAGTACAACTTCGTTGGGCGCCTTCTTGGTCCCAGGGGAAACTCCCTTAAGCGAGTGGAAGCAAGCACAGAATGCCGTGTTCTGATCAGAGGCCGTGGCAGCATTAAGGATCCAGCCAGGGTATTAAAGATATTTTCTTCTGTTAGTTGAATTACCTTTGTCTCAAACTTATAGGGGTCCTTAAGTACGACTCCAACCTTTTGAGGTAGAGGAGAATGTTGAATTTTGAGAAAGAGTGAGACTGATTTTCTCTTCTTATTCATGTATGCTGCACCTTTGCGCATATATATTACAGCATTGGAGACTATATAAGAAATAACAAAATAGGAAATAACACACTAGGAAACAACTGCATCTTTCCTAACTAGTATATGCATATTATGACAGATTTCCTATACTAATATTTACTAAGAATATCTTTGGAGATCCCTAACTTTGAGCCTAATTTCAACACTCCCCCTCAAGCTGAGCTGTATGTGCTGAGGTGTAAATGTTGTGCATGCTCAGCTTGTGACTTAGTTCTTCAAAGTTAGGCCTAGGAAGTGCTTTGGTGAGGATATCAGCAATCTGAGCTTTTGTGGGGATGTAGTCTAGCTGGATGATGTTTTTGTCTATCTTTTCTGAGATAAAATGTCTGTCTATCTCAATATGTTTGGTCCTGTCATGGTGGACAGGATTCTTTGCAATGCTTATGGCAGCTTGATTGTCACAGTACATTTTTATAGGACTGTTTGTCTCTATTCTCAGCTCCCTAAGCAGTCTTAGTATCCACATTCCTTCACAGATTCCAAGTGCTAGGGCTCTGAATTCTGATTCTGCACTGCTTCTTGAGACTACTGACTGTTTCTTGCTTCTCCAAGTCACTAAATTCCCCCAAACATAGGAACAATATCCAGATGTTGACCTCCTGTCTGATACATTTCCTGCCCAGTCGGCATCTGTGTAGATTTCAACCTTTCTACTGTCATTCTTCTCATATAAAAGTCCCCTGCCTGGAGTCATTTTTAGATATCTGAGTATTCTGTACACAGCCTCCATATCTTCTTCAGTTGGGTTGTTCATGTACTGACTTGCAACGCTTACTGAGAAGCCAATGTCTGGTCTGGTGAGTGAAAGATAGATGAGTTGCCCTACAAGTCTTTGGTATCTTCCTTTGTCAACTGGAGCACTTTCAATTTTTGCTCTTCTCTTCTTAGCAGAATCCATTGGAGTAGTTGCTGGTTTGCATCCCAGCATACCTGTTTCAGTTAATAAATCCAGAATGTATTTTCTTTGGGAGATGAATATGCCTTTCTTTGATCTAGGGTCTAGTTTGCCGCGGTGTGTTTGGTGGACATGGACAAATACTGAACAGCCAAAGATTTTTGGATCTAGGTTAGAAAGGAATTTGATATGTGGGAAGGCTGTGAGGAGTGTTTGATATGGTGTTTGGAATTTAAGGACTCTTGAAGGCATTCTATTAATGAGATAAGTAGCAGTGAGGACAGCTTCTCCCCAAAAATGTTTTGGGACATTAGTGGAGAACATGAGAGATCTAGCTACTTCTAGTAGGTGCCTATTTTTTCTTTCTGCCACTCCATTCTGTTGTGGAGTGTCAACACAAGAGCTGATGTGAATAATGCCTTGATTTAGTAGGTAGCTGCCTAGGATGGTGTTGAAGTATTCTTCTGCATTATCAGTTTTCAGAATTTGAATCTTAGTTTGAAATTGAGTCTGAATCATGGAATTGAAATTTCTAAACAGAGTACCAACCTCAGATTTTTCCTTCATTAGGAATAACCAAGTTATCCTAGTATGGTCATCAACAAATGAGACAAACCACCTAGTTCCTGAGATGTTTTTCACTTTTGAGGGTCCCCAAACATCACTATGAATCAGTGCAAAGGGCTTTGAAGACTTATATGTTATGCTGGGATAGTTGCTACGAGTATGTTTAGAGAATTGACAAATTTCACAACTGAAAGTCTTGGAACTTTTGTTGATAAATAAAGATGGAAGTAGTTTTTCAAGGTATACAAAATTTGGATGACCAAGCCGATAGTGCCATAGCATAACATTACTGTCTTTATGGGTATTGAAAACTGACTGACCCTTAGGATTGATAAGTATTGCATTCTAAGCTTTGCACTTGAATGGAAGGTTGTTCTTAAGGAGATAGAGTCCTGAATACATCCTAGCACTGCCAATCCTCTTCCCCGAAGCCAAATCCTGAAACACACAAAAGTTAGGAAAAAATTTAGCCATGCACTTAAAATCACGAGTTAGTTTGCTGATAGAGAGTAAGTTGCAGTCCAAATTAGGGACATAAAGGACAGATTTGAGGATCATGTCTTTAGAGATTCTGCTCCGGCATGTCCCTTCAATTTTTGATAAAGTTCCATCAGCAACTTTTACTGCACAATCTTCCTTGCTCTCACTATATTCATGGAGTACAGTTCTATCACCTGTCATGTGGTTTGATGCTCCAGAGTCTATAACCCAAGGTTCTGAGTTATCTTGTTTACTTGTGGATTCAGTCCCTTTCTGTGCTGCCATGCCAGATCCAGTAGTGGTTGAGTTCTGGCTGAACAATTTCTCTAGGAACTCCAGTTGTTCTTTGGTGAAAGGATCTGCTGATGTGTGGTTGATTCTCTGTCGATTGTCATCTGAAATTGCAGAGTTTGAGCTTTGCCTTTCGGCATCCATGTTGCATGTATGGATTTTAGGTTTCAGAACCTAGCTCTGATACCATGTTGAATTTTGAGAAAGAGAGAGACTGATTTTCTCTTCTTATTCATGTATGCTGCACCTTTGCGCATATATATTACAGCATTGGAGACTATATAGGAAATAACAAAATAGGAAATAACACACTAGGAAACAACTGCATCTTTCCTAACTAGTATATGCATATTATGACAGATTTCCTATACTAATATTTACTAAGAATATCTTAGGAGATCCCTAACTTTGAGCCTAATTTCAACAGAGAACTAGGAAGCGGAAGTACTTTATTTTGAGATTAGGGATCAAATAATCTTCACTGGAACCTGTAGATGATTGTGGTCCTAGCTAGTCTCTGGAAAAATTATATGCATAATGCAAATCTGCATTTTTCAATTTTTTGGAAAATTACTTTATATAAAAAAAGAATCCAGGTCAAAACTTATAACAGTTCTATCCAACCATTGCCATTTGTCTCTCGTAAATTGAGATGTTATGTCCCTCAAAATTTGTTTCATGATGCAAACAATATACTGTTCATTTCTTATAGGAAGATATGATGAGAGGGAAACCAGGGTATGAGCATCTGAATGAACCTCTCCACATCCTAGTTGAGGGTGAATTGCCTGTTGAAATAGTTGACGCTCGACTAATGCAGGCGCACGAGATACTCGAAGACTTGTTGAAGCCTGTGGTGATTAACTTATTCCTTCTTTGCTCCTATTTAGCCTGGAAATTAACTCCCCCCCTTCTTACATCTATAAGCTTGCAAGCATCATTCTTTTGTTGCCAGGGTTAATGTTTTGTTTTTTCTCATTTCATGCATAGGATGAATCACAGGATTACTACAAAAAGCAGCAGCTAAGAGAGCTGGCGATGCTTAATGGTACATTTCGTGAGGAAGGGTCTCCCATGTCAGGCTCTGTCTCCCCCTTTAACAACAGCCTTGGTATGAAGAGGGCCAAGACAAGGGGGTAATGGATTCTTGAACTTAACGGGCTCTTGGAGCTTGTCGACTAGTTCTCCCAGTGATCAGCGGTTCTGACAGCACGGGTTATTCCTGTGTCAGCCAATGCTCCCGACTGCGATCGGGGCACTGGCACTGTCTGTGCCAGTTCTAACTTGTTTCTATATGAGGTGTGTTTATCTTCTATTTGGGGAGAGGTTTCATGGCAGGGTCGTATACTATGGGACCGGGATCAGGTGCAGGGGTTTGGTTTTGCATTTTGCTTTAGGAAGTTTGGAATCCAAAGACCGCCATTGTATTAAATTAAGATTGGACCGTACTATAAGCTTGCGATGACAGTTTTGATGGTCGATGGACATTATTAATGTGCGAAAGTAGTTAAGGTATATACGGCTGGAGTGTTATACCATCAAGAGTAGGCGATGCTCGAATTTGTTGAGGGCATTCTTTGTCGTCTCCTGTTATAGTAGTGGTGTCCTGCGCTCTCGCGCTCCGTCTCCCCACCTTTCTTTAATCTTTTGCGTCCATGGCTGTTTTTCTAGTCGTATTCCAGTTTGAAAGCGGAGGTTGATTTTTCATTTATCAAAATAATATATTTATTTTTTATATAAAAAAATTTGAAAACATAATTTTTTTTTAATAATAATAAAAAAAACCATTTTTTTTCTTTTAAAAAATGGAGTACCAAACAGCCACTCAAACTCTATATACACTACAAGCATAGAAAGAACAAAATTCCTCATATAATGTTTTGACCATTTATTGAAGAGGGAAACAGGTGAAAACTTTGCATACATTGAGACCATCATATTACAAGTAGATAGCTGGAGAGGGTGATGATTGGGCATGCATGGATTCAGTCCTCCTTCTCCTCTCCTCCCTCCTCATCTTCATCATCATCGATTCCAACCCAAGTAGTGAAAGCAAACAGAAATTCCTTGAAATTCACCATTCCATTTTTATCCCAGTCCATCTCTTCTGCAATTGTGAATTGAGGACCCACATTAGTGTTTCTTCAAACAAAAGTATTGCCAGCCCCTGTGTGGCTCGAGTGGAACAGGTCACTCATCACAAGTAATGATCAGTAAACCGAAGCCTTGATCAGTACATCAACTCGAGTATAAATTGTCTGGGTTCGCTAGTTAACTATGAGACAGGGCTAACAATCAGTAAACAGAGGGAATTTCTTTTTTGCATGCAAGGACCTGCATTGTTTTAGCTTATTCTCATTGCTGAATGCCATACGAAGCACATGAATGTGACTTTCTACCAAAAATTGACATACAATCCAAGAGACCTTCTTACACGCACGCACACACATTTATGGAAGTGGAATGTCGAGTGAGGAGAGAGAGAGAGAGAGACTAACCAAATCTTTTCATGGCTATTCGTCCAGACGAACGCTCCCCGGATTCATTTATGGCCTGAACCATCTCACTCTTGCTCACATAACCGTCCTTGTTCTTGTCTAAGAACACAAAGGCACCGACCAGTGTTTCAAATGTGGCCTCCAAATCCGGCATGCCTATTCGTGATTTCTTAATATGTCATGGATTTCAAATAGTACAGAAAACACAGATCTTTGCTGTTCATTTTAATTGGAGAACCCAAAAACGGCAAGGCAAGACAACGCCCAGCTTATCGAAGCCCTTATCACTCTGACTGCAGGTGTGACATATATCAAAATTGAGAAGCTAAACAATGGGACTTCCAATAAAAGTGATAGTTTTACCTAGACCTAGCACAGCTGCAGTTTGAAGAAAGGTATTAGTTCTAGACCTGCCAAGTTTGGTTCGAGAATATGCTGGATATTACGGAAGATTAAAAAAGCAGTAGCTATAAATCAGAGAGGTGGAGCGTTAACTCCTCTATTCAGGATACAGCTTGAGGGGTAGCAGGATCATCCTTGAGAAGATAGACAAGACAGAGAAGTACAATGAACTCATTGAACTTCATGCCCCTGTCCTCATTGATATCACATGTCTCAAAGAGATCGTATATTTCTTCGTCTGTAAATGCAGTCTCCAGCTTGTGGAAACATTTCCGCAGCTCTTCCTTGTCAATGGAACCATTGGAATCTTCATCTGCAAAGAAACAAAACGAACTCTTACCACTTGGAAGCAATCATCTGTATCACCAAACAATCCTTCAATCCGCCTTGGAAATCAGTATTTTGGATGAAATCTTGGGAAGATATTTGATCCTTAACTCTGGTATCATTTAGCTAAGACTTGATTCAGAGAAATAAAAATATCTAGAGCATCAACCATCAAATTTTATGGAATCATAAAGCCTAGAGTCTCATGTTAGCTTACAGCCAAATGAAATATACAAAGAAGAAAATATACAGAGTGAAACTGAAGACTTACCAAATTGCTCGAAAGTAGCTTTACAATTTCTGAAGCTTTCGTCTATTTTTGGGAATTTCAAGATTATGCTGTTGAATGATTTTATTGAACTTCCATGAGTTTCCCTCCGCCGCATAGCTTCGACCACTTTTGCTTCCACTTTTGTTTCCGGTACCCATGCCTTCTTAGGTGAACCAGCCTTTCCCACTGCACCTCCCATTCTCAATTAACGAGGCGAAACGGGATGAAGGATATAGGCAAATTCAGTGCGCGTCTGGTCACATAATCAATTGAAGATGTTAGACATGTTTAAGCAAGCTTAGCACAGCAAAATATACAGCTCTTCTACCAGGGAGACGTCAAGAAGGAAAATACAGGGCTAGGTGTTCGTGATCTCCACTACTCCTTTGACCAAAACAAGGTGGTCACATGATCCTTTGCCTATCAAACACCAGACCCCAGACAAAATATAATGTTAATTCATGATCGTTCGAGAGTTGTATGCTTTGCATGTATTTTGAACATTCCAAAATCTGACTAATTAACAATCCAACCAAGTTTATCCTTCTCTCAATAAGTCTTGCATGCAAGACACGTGTACGAACACAAGAATTACTTCATAAATTTAATGCATATAGCAGAGCACCTGATCCATGATTATAGATGACAACCTTATTGAATTGATGAGCAATATCACAGCTTTCTACAGCCAGATTTATGTTGGTGTAGAAGAAATGGAGTCACATGTAGCCTTAATTATTTATTTGATTAACAAGGAAATGAAATGAAACCAAAGAAAACCTTTTCCTTCTAGTTCAATTCTTTCATAATCAGATTGTAAGCATCAGTCTCCCTATAGGAATATTCTATCCAATCTAAAACGAAAGTAAAATTACAACTCACTTTAAGCAAGAAATCAAGAGCCAGGACAAACCCTTCAAGAAACAGCTCTCCTGATGATATCCTCAAAAGATGGCAAAGCAAGCCCTTCAATTTTTATTTTATTTTCAAAAGAAAAAAAAACCCACGGAAGAGAATGATGAAAGAACAGAAGCCTGGTTTCAGTTTCTGTTTAAAAATCAAACAGGGAGAGAGGAGGAGGAGGAGGAGATGTGAAAGATATGAATGCTAGAGTTAATGCCACGTTTTGTGGTACACCCTACACGTACTCTCTATATTGCCGTTGGTGCTTCTACCACTCACGACCACTTTCTCTGACTTTTCCTTTAACAATACGACAGCCATGTGCTTGTCCATGTGTCTATGGACAACAAACATTAGACCTCAGACCTGCTTGCATGGTCGGTAAGTAAACGAGCTGTGGAGAAGATCTTACGGGTGTTTCTTTTTCCTTGTGTTTTAAAAATATTTTTGAAAAATAAATTTTTTTTTTTTTTGAGATTTTAATGTCCTAGTATTAAAAATATTTTTTTTAAATAAAATAATATCATTTTAATATATTTTTAAATATAAAAATATTTTTAAAAACAATTACAAGAAGACACTCAAACAGTCCCTTAATCGAGTAATTGCTTTTATAATCTATGTTATAAACGGGGTCACGAGAAGAGTTGATCTGTGTTTATGATGATGCATATCGATCTAAAAAACATATTGATAAATGTATTTTTTATTGAAAAAATAAAGTAAACATTAATATAGTTGATGAGGTTATGAGTTTGTATTAAATTTGAATCATAATATAGCTAAGTTTCGGTTATTAAATTGATGTTGAGAGTCAAATCAATTAGCTAGACCCGGTTTCATAACGTTTGTTTATATTATGGAATTATATATATATATATATATATATATATATATAAATTGGCAGGTTATTTTTATAATTTAGTGTCTATATTTCTTTAGTTTTCCAAGATTAGATGATTAATTAGAGATATATACCTGGATATTGTATACTTGTTCTTACGGTTTGATTTAAAATAAATTGCTGGCTCGGAGATGACAAGCCGATCAAAACCAAGGAAGTTAGTGCTATAAATTCATATTTATATGTATTGAGTATCTATGATTTTTGAGTTTAATCTCTTGAATTTTCATAACCCTTGAGTTCATTTTCTTTTGCTATAAATACACCACGTGTCTTGTATTCTTTACCAGGGTTATCAATTTCATTTTGTTTCGGCCAAAACAGTCGAAACATTGCATACCAATTAAAAAAATGAGAAAAAACAATATCGTTTTTATCTCCTTTAAATTCCAATCATTTCCATATTTTTCTGTCCAGTACCGACCGAAACATATCAATATTATTTTGTTTGTGCCGTTTCGGGCCTTTCAGCTGCAAAAAAAAATATCATCTTATTTTTTAACCCTTAATCCAGTACACATCCAAGTGCAATGGATGTCAACGACTAGGCCATAGCCCCCGTCCAGGTAAGTAAGTTTTTAAGCGGCTTTCTGCTTTATATTTATAGACACAACCCTTTGTCTTCTCAGTTGTTTATCCGATGTGAGATAACTTTGAAAAACTAAAGTCATCCTAAATTGTAATTCCCCTGCGATTTGTCCATTGATGTGGGTAACTTTATATTGATTTGTCCAGCGATTTGTCCGCTGGACAAATCAATAACAAATTGTAAGTTTATACTTCATATATATAAAAAAAATTGTGTCAATTTGATTTAAAAAAAAATAAAAATTATGTTTAGTTTTTTTGCTTTTTAATTGTTTTCATATATATAATTAATAAATTATATACTAACAGTACAACCCCAAAACGGTGCGTTGAAACACTCCGAAATCAAAACGTTTCCTACCAATAGAAAAAACAAAACGCCAACCGAAACGGTATTGACAACCTTATTCTTTACACCTTTGGAATATAGAAGAATTCATAATAAAAAAAAAAGTATTTCTCTCTTGTGTCTTTTGCCTATATTTTGATGTTTATGTTCTTTTATATTAATTATTTATTATTTTTATAACACGTTATCAACACAAATATTATGTGGCTTATATCAATTTTAATATTTTTGTTTTTCATTATTGTAATTTATTTTTGGCAAATGTTCTTTCACTTTTATTCATAGAAAGATATTTATAGTTCGTGAAAAATGAGTATCATAAATTCCTAAAAAATTAAATAAATTAAAAAACAGTTCTTGAAGAACTAATATCACAAGTTCCTGAAGAACTAATATCATAAGTTCCTGAAGAATTAAATAAATTAAATACAGTTCCAGAAGAACTAGTATTTCTAAAGCTAAATAAATAGCAATCTTAAAGGATCGATTTTCTTTTCATTTCTTTTCTTTTCTTTTATGTTCATGATTTTATTAAAATATTTATTTCATGTTTTCATAGATAAAGATAATATCAAATCTGACAAAACTTGAATTTTCCGCTCTTGATATCTCTGGAAATAATTATTTGTCATGGATCCTTGACGCCGAGATTCATTTGGAAGCCATGAATCTTGGAGAGACCATCATAGAAGGAAATAACACATCCTTGCAAGATCGTGCAAAAGCAATGATATTCATTTGTCACCATCTCCATGAAGGATTGAAATGTGAATATTTCACAATAAAAGACCCTCTTGTTATATGGTATAATCTAAAGGAAAGATATGACCACCAAAAAGTTTATCATGCTTCCTCAAGTTCACTGAAATTGTGCGGTGAAAATATCATAAAGGACCAAATGTTAGAAAAAGCGTTCTCTACTTTTCATGCCTCAAATATTGTCCTACAATAACAATATAGAGAGTGTAATTTTAAAAGGTACTCGGAACTAATTTCATGTCTTCTTGTGGCTGAACGAAATAATGAGCTTTTGATGAAAAATCAACAATCTCATCCCACGGGTTCCAAACCATTCTTTTTTTTATTCGAGGAAATCATCCCCCCCGGAAAGCGCACTTTGTGGGCGCAGGTAATGGAGTAAAACCCGGCTGTCCCAGACTCTTACAAGAGGTGCACGCCATGACTCGAACTCGATACCTGCTGTGTAGATCTCAAGCCCTTTGTCATCACGTCACACCCTTTGAAGACGTTCTAAACCATTCCCTAAAGTGAATGAAACTTTTGTCCAAAAGACAAGAAAAAACCAAAGATATAGGTATGGAAAAGGTAAGTAGAAAAGGAGAAGAGATAATCCTTCTAAAAGCAACTCACCATACCACCAGAAGTGGAGACACAATGAACTCAACCAAGGAAAGAGAAAGAATTTGCAAAAACCAGAAGATAAGTGTCATAGGTGTGGTATGTATGGTCATTGGTCGCGTACTTGTCGTACACCAAAACATCTTTAATACTTATCTTGATGTTTCTGATTTCTTTGAAAACTAGGATAAGACAAAAAACATGCTTATTGGTGGAATCATTAGAGATAATTAAGAGTTTTTATTTGTATTAAAATATATATGTTCTTATGTTTACAATAAACATTCTGAGTTTGGTTCAAGTTAAATATTAAACTTTAATTATATTTTGAATAATGACATGACTTTTTATGATGAAGATTTAAATCAAGCAGATAGTGCAACAACGCATATAATTCTTAAAATAAATAAATATTTTGAGTACTTGACATTAACGAAAGTTAGTGTCACCGTGCGGTTTTCATTTCAATGAAAGTGATTTCGTGCCTCAGGTTTGGTTGCTATTTTAGAACCATTTAAAAACTAATGGGTTTACTATTATTTATATAAAGTTTTTGCCATTTGCGTTTTAAAATTAAAGGCGTGTATTTGTTCGTAGTTGATTGGGTGATTGGTTGTGGATGACATATGTTGCTGACAATGTTAGACTAATCTATGTTTTTGAAGCTTCAGAATTTGTTGAAAGAGGCCAGTTTGCAGGCTAAACATAGAAGCTGACGAGTTCAGTTCTTTTTTAAGCCAAAACACACTATACTTTTGCTGGAGTTTATTAATTCAAACCATGGCTTGTGACGTATTACGCATGCTTACAGGTCCTGTTGCTGATGATATGTTCCACTGGCGAGCAACAATCATGGGCCCAGCTGACAGACCATTTGCTGGCGGGGTGTTCCTCGTATCTATTCACTTCCCACCAGATTTTACCCATTTAAGCCTCCCAAGGTAATCACCATACTCATTTTTCTGATACTCTATATATGTCCTTCATTCCTTCTCACCCCCCTTCTCTTTCTCCCTTCCTGAACATACTTCATTGCGCTTGTGAATTATCTGCATTATCATATCTGTTCTATTTATGCTATATACATAGTCCATGGATCTCCTGTCCTCATTCCATGATTGCGATGTTTCTTTTGTTAAAAAAGTGGGTGTTCCTGACATTGCGATATCCCTTTCCCTTGTTTTTGCTTCAAAAACCTTGCAATTGAGCATGCCAGTCTGTGGGACGTGAAATGCACATCCTGGAGTGTCCTATGGCTTTCATGGAAATGCTTCGTATCATCCTCCAAGCTGAGGTTACGACACCATGCATTAATCTTTAGAGAGTGCCCCCCCCCAAAAAATTAAAATAAAATAAATAAATAAATAGAAGGCAGTTGTTAGCTTGCCGATACAATCTATTCTGCGGGCTTTCGATGTGTTGGGGTTTGAAAGTTAGCTCTCTCCTTTTTTGTTGTAGTATTATTTTTGTCTGATTTGATTGTGTTCTGGAAAGGTCTCTTTCCGTACAAAGGTTTTCCACCCCAACATCAACAGCAATGGAAGCATTTGCTCTTGCAATATCCAAAGGTGTAATTATCTCTCCAGTCATGCCTTCTTTGTCTCTCTCTGAACAGGAGATGTTGTGTTGACCCAGCTCCTCTTTGACCATTAATGACTTTGGATTTGCATTATATTTTTTTCATACGGAATATATCTCTTGTAGGTTCTTCTGTCTATTTGCTCACTGTTGACTGATCCAAACCCTGATGATCCCCTGGTGCCTGAAATGGCTCGCATGTACAAGACAGACGGATTCAAGTATGAAACCACTGCTCGGTCCTGGACCCCGAAATATGCCATGGGCTAGGGTTCTACATCTGCATGAGGAACAAAAATGTCTATGGTCCTACTGGTAAATAAGAGAAACTTCATCTGCGTCTGCTCTTGTTGTCTTGGTTACTGTAGATCATTGGGAGTTTATTTATTAATGCATGTTCTTGAACAGCTCGTTAATAGATATATGAAAACCAAAATGCAAAATGTTATCCGTGCTTTACTTAATTCCATGTGTTTGGATCTGAAGAGTTTGTTTTTGTTTTTCTAATATATATCCTCGTCAAATACCTTGGCAGGAAGCTGGCACTCCTCTGACGTGGATTTGTTGCCGGCCCTGGCCCAAAATCCCCTAGGGACAAAAGGCCGAGGCCCTGGACCTGGCCTGTGCAGTGTAGCTAGCTGATGTTGTTGATCGTGAATATGGATGCGCTGGGATGTTCGTCTAAATTTGGCATTTGCCCTTGGCTCAACTACTATTTACCTTGAATCCTCGAATCTTGCACAATCATCTCATGCATGTAAGAATCACAGGAATCGGCAGGGAGAGCATTTTGGTTTGAATAAGCGCTCTTACTAGTGCTAGGGGGCATGGTCGTACGTAGGCTTCAATCCCCATGGAGGCTGCTAAAGTAGGGTTCCAACAAGTGTCCAAGAGTAAATAATCTGGGGAGTTGGGCATTTACTTTCAGCAGTTAGGATAAACCAGAAACAAGAAGAAGAGCAGAAAGGGACATTAGATAGGTTAAACGAAGCTGTTGCATGGTAAAATTGGTGATATCCGTTTAGACCAGGAAAGAAATCAGAGACAGATTGCAGAGGCGTGCAAAACAAAAGACTGCATTAAACAATGAGGTTGAGATAAAATGAGATTACCTTGTCTTGTGTTTTGTTCTCTTTCTCATCCTCTCACTCGTAGTATCAACATTGACCAAAACCATTGAGCGGTCCAAATCTCCATTATTAGATGTCATCAAGCTATAGTACTACAGAGTATAGAGAGTAAAGAGGGATGATGGAGCAGAAGGAACTTGCATGAGAAGTCCCTCTTGGTATTCTTGCAGCTGAATCTGCTTCAATCAATCCAAACTGCCATCTTTTGGACTCTTGTGTTTAAAGTCAAGCCCCATGTTCCCCCCCCGGCCACCTTCCGACATCAGCTTCTCGATGGTACATGTTTCTGGCTCCATATGATCAATACTTCAAAAGCTTTTGAAACGTGATAGCACAGTGAAAGTTATAAATATTAATTAATATTATCGAAGACATCATTAGAAGAACTTAGGTGCTAAGTTCTTCTGCCATAACATTGACATTTTTGTAATATGCACTTTAAGATAGTAGCAAATTTATAGCAACGCTTGTGATTGAGTAATGAGTGGGTGATCGATTCCACTAAAACTATGGCTTCAAATAGGGGAGAGATATTACTTACATTCGGTTGCAGTAAATAATAAATGCATCTCTCCCTCTCCCTCCACCATGATATGCGGGTGAAGTTTCATTGATTGTATGCTGCGTAGAACCTCAAATGCAGTAAAAAGTGAGGGGAAAAATAATCAAAAAGAAAAGGGAGAAGGGGGGTGGAATTGTCACTTTCGTTTCGCATAGCCAGGAATGTGAAATGTTTACAGCAAATGCCGACACTCCTGGAGACAAACATGCCTATTGTCTATGAGCTAGCTAGCATGGATTTGAAGAAGAGACTATTCACTCTTTTGTCATCTACTCTGTGCAGATCTATTCTGTATTATTCATTTTTAGTCATAGACTAGCTAGCTGCTGGTGGGGACTGTTTATATATATATATATGTTTGTATGTATATGTATATAGTAATATATGTATAGAGAGATCCGAGAAGGAGTGGGAGAATTCATGAAAGGGACCTGTGAGTGGAGCGTTTTCTTGGGGTTGGGTTAACCTTCTCGGAGAACGTGGAGACATTTTGGAGAGGTCTCTGTCTTCTTGAAAATGACTTCTCTCTCTCTCTCTCGCTGCCTTCTCTCCCTTCCTTCCTTGATCTTTTCTATTTTCTTTTATGCCACCGAGAGAGAGAGAGAGAGAGAGAGAGAGAGTAACTCCACCCCAATCTTTTGCAGAAATATTTCAATATCTTGAGTTAGGTATCAATTCTTTAGTTGACTTGTACATTAATATTTTTTTAATTAATTAATATTTTTTTAATTGGTTTAGTTTAATAATCGTATAAAAAAACTGATTGTCCTTTATATTAGCTATGAGTTTTGAATTAAAAAATTAATAAAAAATATATATTTCTTAATCATCATATACGTTTCTAGGTGGTTAAATACTAGAAAAAGCATCTTGTTTTTACTGTAAAATCCCGAGAAAAATAAATAAATAAATAAATAGGTTTCATTATGGAGGGGAGAAAATTGAAAGAAAAGAAAATATGAGGTCAAAAGTGAAATATATAAGGAATAGGGTCAATTTTATAAATAATGAAAATACAATTGAAACCCTCCATTTCTTCATTGGCTGGCAGCTGCTACAAAGAAAAAAAGAGAAGGGAGAGATGGAAATTCAACAAGAAAAATGAGAGACAACACCCAAAATTAGTCTAATTCACGAAGAAATTTAATTATAAGAAGGACAAACAACATTATATAAGAGCTTGAGCAAGAAAACAAATGAAGAAAAGAAAAGGGAGAGGAACGACTAGAGGAAGCAAAAAGATAGGTCAAAGTTTTTGACTCGTTAGAGCATCTCCAGCAGTAGAGGCATATTAGAGAGCCAAATATTTAAAATGGATGTTTGAATAGTGTAAAAATGACTTTGGCTTTGGTGTGCACTTTAGCAGTAGGAGGCATTTTGGAGAGCCATTTTTTTATATTATTATTTTAATGTAATGCAATTATTTTGTATATAATTTAATTATGCAATTAATTATACAATTAATAGGAGTAAGTTATATAAATAAATAATTAGTTTTAAAAAACCCTCCAACAATATAATTATTAATTTTTCAGATTTAATATGAAATTAAAAAAATTAATTTAAAATTAAAAACCCCACAATAATTTAAATTTGAAATTCTAAAAAATTGAAAAATTCTCCCAAAATTAAAGAAACACGATACAAAATATTTAAAGAAAATTACAAATAATTAATTAAACATACATTCCATTACAAATAATTCAATCAAATCAATTACAAATTTAAACCTCTTTTTGCCATAATTACCCGTTGTCTATTTTCAAAATAGGCTGCAGACATTGGATTCATACCAGAAGTATCCACCTTCATGATTTCATCCTCTTGTCTCTCATCATTTTGTTCAAGTAATTTAGCTTGTTGTTCTAACATTTTTTCTCTATGGTGATATTTTTTATCCTCAATTTTTTCGATACTATTCGTGAATTTGTCTAAGAGATTTTTTACATAAATCTCGCCAACTTTTTCTTTTCCTTGTCTCCGTGCAAGTCGTTCCTTTGCAGCTTTCTGACCAATTGGTCTATTTTGGTAAATAAATGCGTCACTGTCTTCTCCTAAACTAACAGAATCAGCGGTTGATGGATTTGAAGAAGCTGGACTTGCATTTCCATGATTTTTTTGTTTCTTGTTTGACTTCTGATGAAGACATGCACGTTCAAATTGCCACTTGGGTTCATTTTTTAAGATAACCCAACAATGCTCCAGTTGAAATCGTTTGTCAACGATTGAAGCATACATTTGCCGAGCATCATTAATCTGGTAAATCAATTTCAATAAATAAAACTATGTTATATAATAAATATGTTAAACAAATAATTTAATATGGAAATGACAAACAAAAAACATTACCCTTGATTCTTCAGTCGTTCCACTTTGTTGACGGTTTTCAATTTGGGTAACAAAACCAACAAATTTTCCAACTTCTCTATTTATTTCTTGCCATCTATTTGAGAGGCTTATCTGAGAACGATTATTCAGGTTTGCTCCATTCTCGACAAAGTAAGCATGTACTCGAGCCCAAAATTGTCTTGTTTGTTGATCAACTCCCGTGATTGGATCTTTGCTAGTATTTAACCACGCAGATACAAGTAAACAATCTTCTTCTGGCGAGAAGTTTTTACTTCTTTGGGATTTTTTAGTTGTATGAACAATATGATCACTTTGTTGAGTAACATTCTGTTCAGACTCACTTATAAGAAAGTCAGTGAATGAATTTGGCAAATCTGAGTCCATCTGCATAAAAAATACATTGTATAAATTAAGCTAATTGATCAACAACATCGTAAATTTCCAATTTCGCATAATTATTTTGTAACTAAATATTATTATTAATCACCTCCACAACAGTTCAAAAAACTACATTTACACAGTTCTTAAATCTAACTGTAAATTTAAACATGTAATTAAACTAATTGATCAACAAAATCATAAATTTTCAATTTCTCATAATTATTTTTTTTACTAAATATTATTATTAATTACACTTTTTTTTCCTCCTAAATATTATTATTATATATTCCTAAATACTACCCCCCGAAACCCTACATCTTTCTCACTTCTCATCGCCGCCCCCCATAAAATTTCAGCTCACCTCTCCAAACCCTATCTCTTTCAATTCATCACATTTGCGCCGCAGCCCCCCACAAAATTCCATCTCTCCTTCTCACTTCTCATCGCCGATCTCTCCTTCACTTCTCATCGCCGCCCCCCACAAAATTCCATCTCTCCTTCCATCTCTCCTTCTCCGTCCCTCACAGCTCCCTTCAAGCCTCTCCCATGGCGCTCCCCCCCCTCTCACTCTCAACCCACTCTCATTTTTCATGCAATATCACCCTCTGCTCTCACTCTCCTCTCACGCCGACGACCTCACTCCTCTCACGCCGACGATCTCACTCTCCTCTCACGGTGCAAAGCCCCATCTAAAATCAGTGTACAAGCTCTCTCTCTCTCTCTCCCTCTCCCTCTCTCTCTCTCTCTCTCAACTGCTCGCTCGCTCTCCCAAACGCAAGTCCTTGTTGACTCACTCAAAACCCCAAACCACCCATCCCCAAGTTGAAGTGAATCAGTCCGACCCAAATCAACCCGAGACACCTCCGGTACGCTGTTGATAATACTTTTGTTTCATGTTTTTTGGTTCTATATATGAAAGCTTCTGCTCTTATTTTCTTTCTCAAGTTTCTATAACATGGGTTCAATTGACAGTAAAAATTAGATTAAGTTTAGAAAACAAACCGAATATGAAGTGGGCAGCAGGTTTTCAGTTGACAGGAACCGAAAATGCAGTGGGCTTGATGAATTTGATCCCCTTATTTGCTGTGTTTTTTTGAGTTGTTATTGGCTGGCAAACAATGTTGTGTTTCTGAGTGTTCTGTTGGCTGGAAAATATTGGTATTTGATGTGTTTTTTGGAGTTGATTCAATTCGTCTGTGTTGTGTCTGTGTTGTGTTTTAATGTTGAGAATCAACGATAATATTGCAACGGTAATATTTATTTTAGCTCTCGGCACAATTGATGTAGGAATGGCTCCTGGATTGCTCCCGAAGATGAAGAAGCCATTTTGGCTCCCGGGATGGCTCCTCTGCTGGAGACGAAAATTAACACAAAAAAGTCAAAAATTTAAAATTATGCCTTTGGCTCCCGGGATGGCTTCACTGCTGGAGATGCTCTTACAAATCAAAATCCATATTATCTTCTGGTAAGGAGTTTTAAAGTTGATTATGAAGTTAATTTGAATTTAATTATAAATTGATGCATTTAATTTGAAACTTATAAATGAGGGTTCATGGAGTATTTGGGGATAATATATTTTTGTATAGGGATAACGAGGTTATTTGCCCGTGCGCTGCGCTGAGTTTTTTTTTATGTACAAAACTAATTGATTTTTTATGTGTTGTAAGTTGTGATTTTAATATTTCATTAATAAAATTATAATAGATCAAATCTGTTAGAATATTTTTTCCCCACTTAAAAGGAACAATGTAATCGAAACGCGGGGGAAGTGGTCCGTATATCTTTTAATTGTAGATAACCTGGGTAAATTTTTCTATCCATTTTGTTTGTAAGTTGCATTTTCCCCCAGTAATATCATATCTGAAATATTAAATTTTTTGTTCTACAAAAACAATCTAAAATCCAAGAATCAAATTTTTCTAAGAAATAAGCTTAAACAAAAGAGGACAAAATTAGAATTTAAATGCAAAATTCTTTTTTTTTTATTTTATAAGATTTATTAGCCATATTATTATATTAAAAGTATTTAAGAACACTCATATTATTTTTTTTGTTTTTTAAAAAATCCTAGGTCATTTTTTTCTGTTTATATATATATCTATTTTCAGGTGCTAATATTAAATAAATATTAAAATATATAATTATTGTCACATATTTATAAGGAAAAAAAATAAATGACAAAACAAACAAAAATATAGGTAGATTTAAGAAAAAAATGACTTGAAAGATAAATAAAAAGAATCTAAAAAAAAACAAAGAGAAAAAATAATAAATATAAATTTTAAAATGATCATCAACACAAATTAAAATGTAAATATTTTTAAAAAACCTTAACAACAGTGGAAATAATAAAAATTGGTGAGACCATAATTATTGTTAGAAAAAAATATTAAATAATTTTTTATTTTATAAGATTTACTACTCATATTATTATATTAAAATTATTTAAGAGCAATGACAATAATTTTTTCTCCCAAAAAACCTAGGGTATATATATATATATATTATGAAAAAAAAACATATGTAATAAATTTAATTTGGAAGAAAAAAGTGAAATAAATCCAACTTTGATACAAAAAATATTAAGGATTTATCATAAATTTGCATGGAACTTAAATCTATAATTAATTTGCATGGAAGGATAAAATTGAAAGAAATCAAACTTTGATACCAAAAATATTAAGGATTTATAATAAATTTGTATGGAAGGATAATATTAGAATAAATGAAAACTCTGATACCAAAAATATTAAGGATTCCAGACCAATCCAAAAATTCAAAGAATGAGGACCTAAATAAAACATCAATATATAATTAATTTCAATTAAAGAACGAAATGGAAACGAATTCAAACCTATATAATAGCAATAAGGACCACAAAACACCGATCGAAAGTTCAGGGACTGAAATGAAATCTGGAAAAAAACAGCTGCGCTGACGTCAACATGCGCAGGTAGAAGAGAGAAAAGGGTGGGAAAATTTCGAACGACCATTGACACGTCTCCGGCCACCGTGGACGAACACGCGCCGCACCGGGGGAAGAGAACATGTCGGAAAATCATTCTAGACGCCGGTTTGGTATTTTTGGAAGCCGAAATACGCCGCATGCACCTCCCGAAGCACGCGTGAGCGTGAAAATGTATTGCACGTCTGGCGACGCGCCAACAATAAATCGGTAGAAAAAACAATTAAAAATTGGTAAATTACCGTGACACCCCTCGCCGCCAGACTTGGTTTTTGTAGTTTTGGGGGGATAAAAGGGTTATTGCACTGTGCAAAGAGATATTAAAAAATGCATAAACCGGCTAGCCGGGCCGGACCGGTCTGGTCCAAAAGTGCGCAATTACCGACGTGTCCCTAAGTCCAGTGGCCTTATTTTGTCGTTTTCTGGGGTTAAATCCGTTAATGAACTGTGTCAAAAGGAAAAAATCAGCAGACCGACCAGATCAAATGAACCGAAGCGACCCGAAAATTTAGCATAACAGTAATCGTGAATAGTGTTTTGTGAGAAGGTGAAAAGTGGAAATGACTCGTGAGCACATTTAGCTTTTAAGATAATTAGATTATGGTGATAAAAATTGTGTTAGGGGAGAAATCATGTGGAAATATGAGGGAAAAGTTGTATTTGTGTAGAATGAGTGGAGGTTAGCCATTAGAAATAGGAATTGGGAGAAATTAGTTTGCGACTCTTTTTGAAAAACTATTGTAATAAATTAGTTACTAGGTGAAGGTAATTCATGTGGAGGGAAAATGAGGGTTCAAACTGGTTTAGAGTCATTGATGTGCACTAATGAATATGGACAGATTCATCGTGTTGACTTCCACCAACAATTAGACCTAGGAAATTATTTATTTTGGGGGCGACTTCTTAATATAAATTATAGTCAGGAATTTTATCTTTCTAATGAGACTGATCTTGCTGGAATTGAACTCCAAAACTCAAGACATGAGCATGAGTCTGAGGGGAGGTTGAACTGTCAGTACTGCCGCGGTTTCAACAAATCATGAAAAAAATGATATCTTAGGGATAAAATCCCTAAACGAGATGCATGGATGATAATTTCATATATATATATATAAAACAATTATGGTCGTCTTGAGGTACTAGATTGTTGTTAGAGAATAATATGACGGAAAATTAGGTAATTACATTTACAATGTGAGATTGAAAGCCTATAAAGTTTGAATACTTTAGCTAAAAAAAGAAAATATTGTGTTTTGAACGTGGAATATAAATATTTTGCAACAACTTGTTAAATTATATTATATACAGCAAGATGCTGGTAGTGACGGGATGGTCATATTCGACAAATAAAAATTGATTCCCCCGCGGGGGTGGTGACTCAGGCAACCGTCACCTGGTGGCTGGAAGCCAGTACTCTCACTCTACTCCCGAGAAATCCTGTATTAGAATCCATGCATGGACGGGAAGGGGATCTCCAGTCACATCTCCGTTCCCGAGAGTCGAGCATCATGATGGTTGGCCACGTCAAACCCCCTTCCTTCATTGTGATTTTAATTATACCCGTTAGCTGGATGGGATTTGTCTAAAAATCAGAAGGAATTGGATACCTTTTTTCTTCCTTTCTAGTCGCGGTAGCAGATACTTTAATTAAGGGTCTTTTTTTCTTATGTCGGTCCATCTTGCTGCTTAACAAAATGAATGGTAAAGAGAAAATAATAATAATAATAATAATAATAAATGGTGAATAATAGGAAAAGAAGAAGAAGAAGGGACACGTAAAGAAAGTAGAGGGTGACAGAGACACGTTTCGTTTTTGGGTTTAAAAGTATTTTTTTAAAAAAATTAATTATTTTCACATTAGAAATAATTTTTAAAATTATAATATTTTAATGAATTCTTAAATAAAAACTAGTTTAAAAAACAAATGCTTTCGTACTATCAAATCGTCTCTACGTGAGCTAAGTAAAAGCAGAGCGAGAGAGAGAGAGAGAGAGAGAGGCTTGCGTGTCTCTCAGCTTTAGCGAAACACTGTACTAGTAACTACTTCTCGAGAGATATTGTTGTTTCGTTTCCTGTATTTAGTATTTACTCCTCCCCTCCCCTCTCTCTGCCACCCATCCTTCATTCCTTTGTTCATCTACAGTCACTGAGACAAACGGAAGAACATATTGGTTTTTTTTTATTGATTGGTTGATACTGGTGCATTTCGCTTCTTTATCATTCAGTTTCCTTCTATTCAATCCAAATCAAAATAAAATACAACCTGCTTTCTTTCCTTCTTTATTTTTGTGTGTGTTAATGAATGAATAAAAAAAGGGTGAATGATTGAATGAAATGGATGGTTAGATCCATGAAGTGGGTATCTGCATTGTTGTGTTTCATGGGGATTTTTAGTTTAATTAATTTAAGTGTTTGTGGGGTTTGAAAGGTCATTCATTTCTCTCATTTGTTTTTAGTGATTTTAGAGATTGTGGTTTAGCGAGCTGAAGGGCTGTGAGAGGAATAAAAAGTTTGCTTCTTTTTTTGTTGTTGTAATTTTCAAGTCTCTTTGATTGATGGATGGAGACTTCGGAGGAAACTGGAGTGATTTAATATTTTGATTGGATTCATTCAAGGATAGAGAAATTGTCACATGCTGCCAAAAGTTTTTTCTTATCTACTTTGATAGCCTTGGAAAAGATTTAGTGTTTAGTTACTTGTTTGGGTTGGTGATTTGAATTTAAATCAGTTGTCATTTTCTAATGCTTCAGTGTTGCTGCAAGCCAGCAGTATTATAATAGGAACACATACTGTGCTTCTGCCCTTGACTGTTTAGAGAGGCATGTGTGTCGGCAGGGTTGCTGTGAGTTCTGCTTTCGTGGCCTGAAAGTTAGGATTCCCTGTTGCATTTCAGCAAAATGTCAGGTATGTTTAATTTGTCATCTCACCAGATACATTCTTTTAAGTGTCATGGTTTCTGATGCTTGATTTCATTAGGATGATTTCGCATGTGTTGTTTGGTTACTCGTACTAGTAATAATCCATGTTGACCTATTGAAGGTGCTGAAGGAATTGCGGTTCATGATGAAAATAGAGAGAGAAGATCAGATTTTGAGAACTCTGAAGATGAAAGACGACGGTCAAAGATCGGTAATCTCAAGAAAAAGGCTTTGAACGCGTCAAATAAGTTCACCCACTCTCTTAAGAAAAGAGGGAAAAGGATAATAGATTTTGGGGTTTCGTCAGTTTCCATAGAAGATGTAAGGGATGCAAAAGAGGAGAGTGCTGTTCATGAATTGCGCCAAAAGCTTCTGGAAAGAGATTTGTTGCCTCCTGGGCATGATGACTATCATACTTTGTTAAGGTCAGCCTATTCATATCTTTGGAACACAGTACAATCCCTTTTATGAACTTGAACAGTTGTTTTGGCTTGCCAGTTCAAATCCACTATAATGCATTCACTTATTGACACTGTCATTGTTAATCTTGTAGATTTTTGAAAGCAAGAGAGTTTAACATTGATAAAACAATCCAGATGTGGCAAGAAATGCTTAACTGGAGGAAAGAATACGGGACAGACTCCATTCTAGAGGTAATGGATTTATTCTGCTAACCATGTTGCCGTTGGCGTGGTTATCTTGGAACCGTATCCTGTCAAAAGCAGGATAAACGGAGGCCCCAAACTGCATCTGTTGGTAAAAGTCAACAAAATCTTGGTTTCATTGCTCTTTTTTTTTTTTTTTTTTTTTTTTTTATAACTACCATTGTATATGATGCGTTGTCGCTATTTTGTTTGAAATTGTATGTGTGTATGCTTTGCGGTTCTGCACTGAATGTTTTGATCTTAATTCTAGATTCAGAATTACATGTTTTTTTTTTATTATTTCTTTTCACTCCATCTATCATTTGATTCTACAACCCTACTGAACTTCTATAGTCAATTGTTAGGATTTTGAGTTTGATGAGCTGGAGGAAGTCTTGCAATTTTACCCCCACGGTTACCATGGAGTTGACAAGGAAGGCCGGCCAGTTTACATTGAGAGGCTTGGGAAAGCTCATCCTAGCAAACTAATGCGTATCACCACTATAGAACGGTATTTGAAGTACCATGTCCAGGAGTTTGAGAGAGCTATACAGGAAAAATTCTCTGCTTGTTCTGTTGCTTCAAAGAGACGGATATGTTCTACTACAACCATTTTGGATGTGCAAGGTTTGGTATGTTAAATTGAATTTTCCTTTATAAGCCTTTTTAAATCGATCTTGGTCTTAAGCTTTTGATATCAACCATGCCTTCAAGCAGGAATTAACTCTTTGTTGGGATTTTGGAAAATTGTGTCAACCATGACTTTCCCTGCTCCATGCACCTTAAAGAGTTCAATAAAATCTATTCTAAAATCCGGTTATAGGGAGTATTAAGTCTTATTATAGGTTTTCTACCAGTCTTTATTAAATCAATTGAGAGATTTGATGCTGCACTAGGAGTATAGGATGTTGATAGATTTTCTTTCTTCCTCTACTTTCACTGGCTGTTTATTTTTTGTTTCAACTGGTTGTCTGCAGAACCTGAACTGGTGATTAATGTTATGTTAAATACAGGGCATTAAGAATTTTACTCGGACCTCTGCAACTCTCTTGGGTGCCATGACGAAAATAGATAGCAATTATTACCCTGAGGTATCAAAAGTCTCAGTTAATTGATAGGTTCTTTCTTCACTGTTTAATTGGTTTCTAATTGTTGTCCACGCATTACACAGACATTGCATCGAATGTTCATTGTCAATGCTGGTCCTGGCTTTAAGAAGATGCTTTGGCCTGCAGCCCAGAAATTTCTGGATGCACAGACCACTGCAAAGATACAGGTAAAGGATATTGCTGTAATCATATAGTTCCTCACCATTCGTTTCCTGCTGTCTTGATTTGCTTTGCATAATTTCTGAAATGCAGGTTTTAGAGCCCAGATCCCTACCTAAGCTACTGGAAGTTATTGAATCAAAGTGTGTATCTACTGTTATATCTGGCTCACTTTTTTTTTTTTTTTTTGAGAAACTAAAACTTGTTTTGTATTCCTTTCCTGTTTCAGTCAATTGCCAGACTTCTTGGGTGGTTCTTGCTCTTGTTCGGCTGGAGGATGCCTTAGATCCAGTAAAGGTCCGTGGAATGATCCTGAAATATTGAAGGTAGACAGATCATCATGCTATAAGGATTTCATGTATTGATTCTGTGTGTTGAATTATAAAGCATGAAAGGAGGCTTGGATTTTTATATTGAACTTGTATTTGGAAATTAACCTAGTTTTTGTCTTCTGCAGCTTGTACATAATGCAGAATCACTATTTTTGACAGAAATCCCCAGAATGTCTAATGACAAGCAGGCATTTCACTCATTTATTCAGACACGCCCTCTGAAGGCAAGTCATCCATATCATGATGACCAATCGTGATTGTATGTCATCAGCATATCTTATTCTTATATATTTGCTATCCTCTATCTTTCAGGGAAAAAGAAGTGATAGAGTGACAGCAGAATCAGGGTCAGATATCGATGATTCTTCTCCATTCAGACAAAGAAATTCTACATTTCCATGCTTGACCCTGGTTGGTGAAGAAGTAAGTTGTAGAGCCTCTAGCCTTTTTTTATACAGTTGCTTTCTTGTTGGACTCATGGGCTGAGTGTGCATGCCAGTTTGTCTGTGTTTCTGCTTGCATGAGTGCTTGTTTGTGTGAGGGTGATGCATGCACATCCTTGTCCTTTGTTTTGTATATGAATTGTGATTTGTGCAGGTGAGGGCATCAGATCCAAGTATCCACTACAGTTGTGACAATAATTTTACCCTGGCTGAGAAAACTGTGCTTAGAGGGGGGTATTCCGAGGACCAATCACTTGAAATCAACAATTTGGGGAACATTCCCCGTGAAGTGACATCAAATCTGGAAGGTATTTGTTCATGCTTTCTTACTGCAGATCAGTTTCTCCTGTTCATTTCAGATCCAATAAATCCATTGCTCACTTGGCAAAGCACAAGGATTTATAGATATGGACTTCAGGAATTAGTATTGATTTCAATTCATATAGTTGCTGAATGACTTCTATAGCTGCTGTCTTTTGGATTTATATCTTGATTTCAGGTTTATTCGTCTGTTGGTTTGACTTTGTCAAGGAAAAGGTTGGGGAAACAAGTATCCCAAATGCGACAAGAACCTTGTTATCATTCATGATCAAGCTATTTGCACTTTGTTGTAGTCTACCATTTGAATATTGGAGAAGGCAGAACAACATTTATCCATCAAATTTGATGGAGCATAACACAGATGTCCATTCAACTGCTGCTGAAGCTATGAATGAAGTCGACCATGTCCGTCCATGTATATATCGTCTTCAGAGACTAGAGAAAATATATGAGGAACTTAGCAAAAGGCCTGCTGTAATCCCTTTGGAAAAGGAGAAAATGCTAACAGATTCTCTGGAGAGGATAAAGTCTGTGGAGTTTGACCTTGAGAAAACAAAGAGTATGCCCTATTCTTCATGGTTCAAAATTTGTAAATGTATGGAAGTTGGCCCTTTTAAATATGTATTGAATGCATTTTTTTTTTCCTGCTAGCGTTGTGCTCACAGGTACTGCATACTACAGTGGTAAAGCAACTCGAGATTGCTGAGTTGCTAGACAATTTACGGGAGTCTAAATGTCGTGTAAGTAGTTCTGTGATATTCGATTATTTCCATAGTAAACTTCATCAATGAAGTGTATTTATTTTATCCCAATCTGGGATTACATTCAAGCCTTGCATGAGGATTAGTTTGGCTAGAACCCTTGGCCCTCCTTGGTGAGGACTGTTTTGTTCCTACTTCCCAGTTTTTTATTAACATGAAGAGAGCCCTCCGTTTGAGCAGACTGTCTGAGTGTCTGTTGACTACTTGCATGCTTGCACTAAAATTTTGTAATTTCAGGTTGACTCTCATTTACCTAAGTGTTGTCGTTTCAGTTTAAATTGATGTGTACTGTGGTTTTCTGGTGCAACTGTGACAATGATGAGGTCTTCTTTTGCAGCAAAGAAGATTTTTCTGCTGAGTAAGTAAAGTTATAGTGGAACATCAGAAGCTGAATTTTTGGGAGACGATATGCACAGATGTGAAGCTATTATATGGCATCAATGGTGGCGGGTGGCCTCTGAAAAGAAGCACCACGATTAACATGACTGTAGAAAAACGGGGCAGTCAAATCTTTTTTCCATCAGCCATTTTTCCTCAATATTGTAATGTCTGTTGCTGTTGATACTTTACAGAAGTTATAGCAGTTAAGATGAGAAGTGCTTTCTGAAGTTAGCTTCGAATTAGTGTAGAGAAAAACCTGCAACAATATCAATGGAATGCTTAATAGCAAGCATACTCTTTACGTGGCAAAGAAAACTTCCATTACATTCTTCCTTGTGAAACAAGAAACCCAATCAATTCCTTGCCTCGGATTGCAGAAGCCCTTTTGAGGGCAAATCACGATAGCAACGGATATATTATATTATTATATTAAAGAGAGCTGTTTTGAGGGATAAATATCATTAGATACATAATATTGTGAATTGTAATTTTGTAATTATTATTTTATCTTTATGTGCTTTAAAAATAATTCTTGATATCGGGGATATTTGCAATTTACTATGGGACCGATTGATGTTATCTGATTTTTTTGAGGGTATTTTTGAGTTTTTACACTGTTGTGAGTAGTATAATAATCATATTGACCGTTGCTTGATGTGCCAACAATTTTCTTCCTTGCGCTCCTTTTAGGTGGCGCATGCGGTGTCATTAGGTGGTGAAAAATATTCATCCAGTGTCTCACTGGATGTGTCGTCATGTCCTCTTCCACATGGTGTTGCGCGTGTCGTCGCACGCTGGCCAAAAAAGTGACTCTGATTGCTTTCATGTTCAAATTTTAAAGTTCTAAAATCAAAAATTTATCTATATGAATTTTTCAATTTTCATTTTTATATGATACTCTTAAAAAACAACCACAATTTAAAAAAAATTATTTTAAAAAAAATAAAAATTCAAACTTTTAAAAAATAACCGCCAACATTTCAAAATTTGGAGAAAACAATATCATATATAAATATTATCATAAACTTGAACATTTTTCCTCACCATTTTCTTCTTTCCAATCTTTATTTTATTTCATTAAAGTTCATAAATCACTAATTTCAATTTTTATGATGTCTTTGATTTTGATGATGACACTTCTATGTACGCCTTCCAAGTTGCTACTACAATGATTGCTGAAAAAGAATCAATAAATCAAGGCTATATAATGATAATTTTGTCGTGACTTTGTTCCTGGTCGCAATATCATCAATCATAATAGAAAGAAAAGTGAATTAAGGCTATATAATGATAATTTTGTCGAAATCCTATATAAACTTAAAGTCCGTTTCAAATGATATTTATGATGAGTCGTTGTCTTTTCTCTTTGAATTACAAATGCGGTGGAAGCTCACAACCGATATTTAAAACAAAGATAACTAAAACTCACAGCTAATATCAGTTTTGTTTTTGGTGTTCCTAGCTTATATTGCCTTCAAAAGATAACTAAAGCTCATAAGATACTTGTAAATGGTATTCTTATAGATCTTACCGATGAATATTTATGAATTGGGGAAAGTATTGTGATAAAAAGTTTTTGATCTTTGTCAAAACAGTTTTTGAAGTTTTTAGTGAATGGTATTTAAGGGCACCAAACAAAACTGATATTGGTCGATTATTATCAACTGGAGAGCAACTTAGATTTCCAAGGATGTTAGGGAGTATTGATTGTATGCATTGTAAATAAGAGAAATGCCTAATTGCATGACAAGATGTATATTGATCATAAAAAAAGAAGTAAATTTTTTTGTTCTACTTGTTATTTATTAAATTTACATTCTTCTTTTTTTTATCACAAATAATGATCTTTCTGACAATCTAGATTCATATTAGGATTTGTAAGTAGAAAGTCTAAGAAAAAAAGGTAATAGAAAGAGAAAAAGTAGAAAGAAAAAAGTCCTTTTTTTATTGAAAGGTTGATTTTGCAATTTTTTTTTGAAATAATGAAAAGATAACTAGTAATTCGTGCCACTATCACTAAAATATATATGCATGTGGATATCAATATTAACAACCACTACCACTCACACTATGTTACAATGAGGCGATTCCAATGAGGTGATTCCAATTTAAAATCTAAACAGAAAGTGTTTGAATGAAATCAGAAGAATATGTATGTTGTATTTTGTTTCCCTGGGATAGTACTATAATTCTAGAAACGATGACTTTACAAGATCTTTGGATATGACATGTGTTTTTTGGAATGTCTAGATCACTACATGATATTAATATTCTTGATCAGTCACTTGTCTTACTCCACTTGCTAAAAGTCATATTACTCTTGTCAATTATACAATTAATGGGCATGAACATACAATGAGATATTATTTAGTAGATGAGATTTATCATAATTGGTAAACCTTTGTTAACACAATCTCAAGGCCATTGGGAGCAAAAATATAATATTATGCAAGTAAACAAGAGCTTGCAATAAAGGATAAAGGAGAGAGGGCATTTGGGGTGCTAGAATCTCGTTTTATAATTGTGCGTAAACCTCTGCGATACTAAGACGAAGAAATACCTGCAAATATTATTAAAGCTTGCATAATAATGCATACTATGATTATTGAGGATGAATGAACAATGAGTCTTAGGTTTGACCATGAATTTGAAATCAAATCCTTTATATCAGTGTCGCATGGTGATACATCATACCTACATGATTTTCTTTAAACCTGTAGTCAAATTTTGGGATAGAACAACTAGCTCTCAATTCCAAAAAGATTTGATTAAATATTTGGTGGAAAAATACAGTAATAAGTAAATAATCATTAGATTTGAATCGTTTTTTTCCTGTTTTCTCTCTTATATAGCTGCAAAATACAAGTTGGTCCTATTTGTTTATGGTTGCTATCTTAGTCATTTGTTTTTTATTGCTTTATTTGTCCTGATTTCTGCTATAAAATTTTTGGTTTGATTCAATTTTGTTTTTCAATTGAAATTAATTAAAAATGTTATGTTTTATTTCAGCTCTTATTCTTTTGATTTTTTTTTGTTTTTCATTTCTCTTGTTTTTTCAGCATTGAGGTTTTGATTATTTCAATTTTGTCCTTCAATTGAAATTGACCATATATTGTGTTATTCATTTCGACTCTAATTCTTTTATTTTTTTTAATTCTTTCATTTTTTTTTCTATATTAATTTTATTATGTATAAGGTGTTGAAAATAATCATTGCAATTATTTTTAGGATAACAAATCACTAACAATAAAACATTCACTATACATGCATAAGAGCATCTCCAAGGGAAAATGTTAGCATTGTTAGCAAGGTAGTCAAAATCGAGATTTTGACACGAATCGGAAAGGGCTCCGAAAAATCGGATCGTAAGATCGGATCGTAAAATCGTAGAAAGATCGTACCCGAAATGTCCGTACAAAAATCGTAAAATCACAGCTAAAATCGTGTGAGAAGAAAAATCGTAAAATCGTTTGTAAAATATTTCTGAATGCAAAATAGCATAATTATGGACATAAAACTTAATTAGTTTAGGTTCATTCATGATGTAAAATAACTTCAAAACACATTACAAAATAATTATGTCAATGGAATTTCATTAGCTAAAAATTAACAAACTAAAAATAAATATTTTGTTGATGTGATATGTAAATTACAATCAGTCTCATGACCGTCATTTTCTTCGTTATTTTTAATACATTCATCAAAAACATTATTATTGAAAGGATTATCAGTATTAATAGGAGTAAATTATATAATTAAATAATTATCCTTGAAAAACCCTCCAACAATAAAATTATCATTTTTAATTATATTTAAATTAAAAAAATGAATTTAAATATAATTAAAAGACCCACAATATTTGAGATTTGAAATTTAAACTACTTATTTTATGTTTTTGAAGCAATTGTATATTTTTTTATGGTTATTGTATTTAAAATTAATTAATTTTATTTATTATCTTAAATTAATAGGATTTAAAAAAAAATATATTTTTATGCTAACTATTTTTATGCCGATTATTATTATTATTATTATTATTATTATTATTATTATTATTATTATTATTATTATTATTATTATAAATTTATAACCCCCGGTAATATACCTAATTACCTATTTTATTACTATTATTATTATTATAATTTATAACTAAGTATAAAAGGTCCCCTAATTCCCACTCCCCCACCCTAAATCCCTAATTCCCACTCCCATGCCGCCACCCACAGTTTACTCATCTCTTCATTCTCTTCTCCATTTCCTTTTCTCCTCATCCTCTTCTCCACCCCTGTCCTGTCTGCTTGCCCTGCTTTTCCTCCACCTCTGTTTGTTGTCGCCGCATCTAACTTCGCAGCGAGCTCCTTTGCTGTGTGCTTCTTTGGCTTAGCCTTTCCTGTCATGATCGATTTGCTTGGGCTTTGATTAAATGGCGAAAAACCTCAGAAAGCCACGTTTGAGCAGTGAATTGAGTTTGAAGAAAGCAGAAAGCCCTTCGCCCATTGCGCACAGTAAAATATAATGAACTCGTAAAATTGGACCGATCCGGTCCGATTTTACGAGTCAACCCGATTTTGACCGAGTTTGACCGAGTTTGACCGGTTTCGATTTTTCTTCCGGTTTAACCAGGTTTGCTGAGCCAACTCGCAAACTCGTACTAGTTTACGAGTTGACTCGCAAGTTTGACTACCTTGATTGTTAGGAGTTAAGAATCTTTTGCAGAACAATGCTCTGTTAATTCTTTTGGGGATTGTTGAGCTGGACTTAGTTAATTCTGTTAGTTGTTGTAAAGTTGTTCTTGGTACCATAATCTTCGGTATGTGGAGATTTGGTTGTTACTGGTTGTTGTATTGGCTATATAAGCCAAGGATGCATTTTATGAAATGGGGGAGATTATCATTGTGAAAGTCCTGAGAATTCAACAATTGGTATCAGAGCTTTTTAAGGCGTAGCAGTGAGTGCGAGAGAGAAAAAGAGAAACTGATTTTCCTTCACAATGACAGAGGGGAGCAGTATGGGATATGTGCCTAAATTTGCAGGACATTATGATCACTAGGCTGAGATGATGGAAAATGTACTTCGATCCAAGGAGTATTGGAATGTTGTAGATCAAGGTGTTGGGGTGAAGAATACAGGCGAAACACGATCTTTATCCTCAATTGTGGCAGAAACTCAGCAGCTCACAAAGGCGCAAAGAAAGGCGCATGAAGAGAACAAATTGAAAGATTTGAAGGCAAAGAATCTCCTGTATCAAGCAATTGAACGAGAAGTGTTAGAGACAATTCTTGACAGAAGCTCTGCAAAAGCAATTTAGAACTCCATGAAACAGAAATTCCAAGGTTCAACAAGAGTTAAGAGAGCTCAATTACAGTCTTTGCGATGTGATTTCGAAGTTCTTCGCATGAAAGAGGGAGAAACTGTGAATACCTATTTTTCTAGGGTTTTATCCATAGCCAACAGAATGAAAGCTCATGGAGAAAATTTGAATGAGACCATGATCACAGAAAAAATTCTTCGCTCGATGACTCCTAAATTCAATTATGTGGTATGTTCGATTGAAGAATCAAACAATATGACCACAATGTCCATAGATGAACTTCACAGCAGCCTTCTTGTGCATGAGCAGAGGATGAAAAGTCAAGTAGAAGAAGAACAAGTTCTCAAGGTTACTTATGGAGAAAGACCTGGAAGAGGTAGGGGACGAGTAACCTGGAGAGGTGGCCGTGGCAGGGGCAGGCAAAGCTTCAACAAAGCTACTGTGGAGTGCTATAAATGTCACAAACTAGGACATTTTCAGTATGAATGTCCTAGATGGGAAAAAGGTGCAAACTATGTTGAATTGGAAGAAGAGGAAGAACTGCTGCTAATGACGTATGTGCAGGACAAAATAACTAGCCAAGAAGATGTGTGGTTCCTAGATTCAGGGTGCTCTAATCACATGACATGAAATAAGAGTTGGTTCATTGAGATGGATGATCAATTCAGGCGCTCTGTTAAACTGGGAAATGGTGAGAAAATACCGGTGATGGGAAAAGGAAGCATCAGACTCAAGATTGAAGGCTTAACTCAAAGGATAAGAGATGTGTTCTTTATCCCTGAGCTCCAGAACAACTTGCTGAGCATTGGACAACTGCAAGAAAGAGGACTGGCCATTGTCATAAAAGATATGTACTGTAAAATATATCATCCTGAGAGAGGATTGATCATGCAGACACCTATGGCAGCTAACAGGATGTTTGTTCTACAAGCCACTATGATAACTCAAAGCATAATATGCCTGAAAACGAGTGAAGAAGAATTAGCAGAGCTGTGGCACAGGCGTTATGGACATGTGAACAACAAAAGCCTCAAAGCATTGGGGAATAAACAACTGGTTAAGGGGCTACCTGCAATGCAAGCCACAGATGGAGTATGCACAGTGTGTCATCGTGGCAAGCAACACAGAACGATCATTCCCAAGAAGAATCAATGGAGAGCCTCAAGGAGATTACAACTCATACATGCAAATTTATATGGCCCAATCACTCCTACCTCAAGCAGCTACAAGAGGTATTTACTATGCTTAATAAATGATTTCAGCAGAAAGGGTTGGATTTACTTTCTAGCTGAGAAGAGTGAAACCTTTACAATGTTTAAAGTGTTTAAAAGGCATGTAGAGAAGGAAGTAGAGGCTGACATATGTTGCTTGAGAACAGATCGAAGAGGTGAATTCACCTCCAAAGAGTTCAATGATTTTTGTGTTGAGAATGGTATCAAAAGGCAACTTACTGCTGCCTACACTCCTCAACAGAATGGAGTGGCAGAGCGTAAGAATCGAACTCTATTAAATATGGTTAGATGCTTGTTATCAGAAATGGAAATGCTGAAATTATTTTGGCCTGAGGCAGTACAATGGGGAATGCATGTGTTGAACAGAAGCCCGACTGTGGCTGTGGAAGAAATGACTCCTGAAGAATGTTGGAGTGGTATTAAACCAAAAGTTGACTACTTTAGGGTTTTTGGTTGTATTGCACATGTGCATGTGTCTGATAAAGAAAGAACAAAGTTAGATGAACAAAGTCATAAATGTATTTTTGTAGGGGTCAGTGAAGAGTCTAAGGCCTATCGACTTTATGATCCTAAAACCAACAAGGTAATTGTTAGTAGGGATGTGGTGTTTGATGAAAGTGTAGGCTGGGATTGGAAAATGAGTGATGATGATGTTAAAAATGATGTCTTCGGTTGGGCAGATACTGATAATGGAGAGATTAGTGACTATGATGAGAAATTAGTAGAAGCAGACAAACTAGAAGAAATTGAAAGGGATGATGAGACACTGGAAAGTGAGCATGAGGGCATTATATGTGATAGAGAGACACTAGAAGGTGAAAATGAATGCCATGTTCCAGGAGGAGGAGATGATGCTGTGGATGTTTTAGGGGAGAGTGACACTGCCTCACCTATGAATAAGGTGGATGATGTTGTGGATGAAACAAGGGGAAGAATGAAAAAAACCCTAAGTGGATGGATGATTATGTTCAAGAGGCAGCTATTGATGAAGAAGCAACATGCTTTATGGTGACTGATGACCCAATCTGTTTTGAGGAAGCAATAACACAAAAGAAATGGAGAGAGGTAATGGACTGAGAAATATAAGCCATTGAAAAGAATAAAACATGGGAACTGGTAAATCCACTGAATGGGGTCAAGAGAATTGGTGTGAAGTGGATCTACTAAACAAAGTTAAATGAGAAGGGAGAGGTGGATAAATGCAAAGCACGGCTAGTTGTAAAAGGCTATGCTCAGCGATATGGAATTGATTACAGTGAAGTTTTTGCACCTGTGGCTCGATAGGACACCATAAGGCTACTCTTGGCAGTAGCAGCACAAAGGGGATGGAGTGTATTTCAGCTGGACGTTAAAAGTGCGTTTCTAAATGGAGAGTTGACAGGGGAAGTATATGTGGAACAACCAGAAGGGTATGTGCAAAGGGAAGAAGAGCATAAAGTCTTGAGACTAAGGAAAGCTCTTTATGGGTTGAAACAGGCTCCAAGAGCCTGGTATAGTAGAATTGAGAGTTTCTTCACTAGAAATGGATTTGAGAAATGCAGCCATGAACACACAATATTTCTCAAACATGCAGGTGAAGGCAAATGTTTAATAATCAGCCTCTATGTTGATGATTTGATTTACACCGGCAATAATATGGAAATGTGTGAAGAATTCAAGCAATCAATGATGCTGGAATTCGACTTGAGTGACTTGGGAAAAATGAAATACTTCCTAGGAGTGGAAGTGCAACAGAGTAGTGAAGGAATACATTTGTGCCAATCAAAGTATGCTGGGAAAATTCTTGAAAGATTTGGAATGGGAGCATGCAATCCAGTAAAGAATCCTATAGTGCCAGGCACGAAACTAATCAGAGCTGGAGGAGAAGCTAGTGAGAATCCAACCATGTTCAAGCAAATAATTGACAGCCTAATGTATTTGTCAATCACTAGGCCAGACATTGTATTTGTTGTGTGTCTATTAAGCAAGTTTATGACTGATCCAAAGACATCACATATGGCAGCAGCAAAAAGAGTACTTAGGTATGTGATGGGAACTAAAAACTTGGGAGTATTTTATAGAAGAAATGCAGGGGACTCTGAGGATGAACTAGAAGTGTACACTGACAGTGACTATGCGGGGGATATAGAAGATAGAAGAAGCACCTCAGGGTATGTATTTCTGTTGAGTGGTGTTGTTTCTGCATGGAGTTCGAAAAAACAACCAATAGTTACACTCTCCACCACTGAGGCAGAATATGTAGCAGCTGTTGCATGCGCTTATCACAACATATGGATGAAGAGAGTACTGGACAACATAGGCCTATCATTCTACAAATGTGTGAAAATTCATTGTGACAACAGTGTCAAAGAATCCCATTCTTCATGGAATAACCAAACATATAGATGTGAAATTTCATTTCCTACGAGAGTTAGTGAAAGAAGGTGTGGTGAAGTTGATTTTCTGTGGAACAAATGATCAGATAGCAGACATCATGACAAAACCCTTGAAACTAGAATCATTTGTTAAGATGCGTAATCTTCTGGGGTTACAAGATATAGAAGACTTAAACTGAATTGTTTCAACAAATTCAGTTTAGGGGAGGCTATGTTAGCATTGTTAGGAGTTAAGAATCTTTTACAAAACAATGCTCACTGTTAATTGTGTTTGGGATTGTTGAGCTAGAGTTAGTTAATTCTGTTAGTTGTTGTAAAGTTGTTGTTTCAGTTTTTCTTGATACCAGAATCTTCGGTATGTGGAGATTTGGTTGTTACTGGTTGTTGTATTGGCTATATAAGCCAAGGATGCATTATATGAAATGGGGAGATTACCATTGTGAAAGTCCAGAGAATTCAACAGAAAAAACTATTTAGAGAAGCCAAATTTGTAATATGTCTTTTTGAATAATGTAAATATAACATTTTTTATGTTTGCACTCCAATGGAGAAAAGCCATTTATAAAAGCCAATTCTTTATATATATGTCGCGACGGCGATTTTTTCGCGCTTCGCGCCCCGCCGTTCCCCGGGATTGAGGAGACAACGATGCGCGGTGAAAATGAGGGGTTTATTTTATAGCCGTAAAAATTACGGCTATAATTATTAGGAGTCGCCACCTAGTATTAAGGTTACTAGGACCCTAGTGGTCTGCGAGAGTCTTGGGTAAGGGGACTTGTTGTGCAAGGGGAAGACGCATCACCCCCAGTGCACCCTACCTAAGGCAAGCTGCATTGTTGTTTGATTGTTTTTCCTAAGTTTGATTTTGTCTTTTCTAAAGTTCGACGTAGATCTCTCTTCGTGAGAGAATCTCTACCTCGTTAGGAGTTTGAAGGACTACCCAAAAGAATTTTACACTGCATTAAAAAAAACATTTTTTTTGTTTGCGGGTGTACTTTACAATGTAATTTTACACCGCAATAAAAGAAAAAATTTTAGTATCTCCAAGTGTACTTTACAATGTAATTTTACACGGAGATAGCTAAAACAAAAAATATTTTTTATTTTTTGATATTTTGGCCAAATTCCAAAGGATAATCATAAACCGGTTACGATATCCAATTTTTGTTTTAAAATATGAGAAAAATGCAACATATTTTTTACAAAAAAATAAACATGGAAAAATCTTGGAATTCGGCCGTATGCACAAAAACAAATACATTTTTTTTTTAATAATATTTTTTGATTTTTTTTAAATAATAAAAAAAATAAAAATTTTGGGCTGGGCCTAGCCCACCCAAATGGGCCGGCCCAGCCAAAGATAGACTTGGGCTGTTGGGCTGGACCCGGCCCAGCCAACTGGGCTGGGCCGAGAGCATTCCAGCCCGCCCAAGCAAATTTCACGCTGCATGAATTAATTCATGTAGCGTGAATAGTAAAGTGGTGGTCGGCCGACCACCACGAGAGGCTCACCTGACACTGCCTTTGGGTAGAGAAGATCGAGGGGGTTCTTCCAGTCGTGGTGGCGTCCGAAACGGAGGCTCGTGGTGGCCGGAGTAGGCGTTGGAAGAGGGCTGGACAACGTCGCTGCCTCTGCTCGTGCTTGCTGTTGCTGCTGCTTGTCGCCGGAGAAGAAGGGGAAGATGGTCTGTCTTGAAGTGGTGCCTCTGTCGTGGGGCTGAGGAAGGAGAGAGAGGGTCTTGGTGGCTGGAATAAGCTGGAAGCTGGCTGGTTTTAGAGAGAGAAAACCACGTCGGGGAGAGAGAGAGAGCAATGGGCTGCTGCTGGCTGTGGAGGTCACCGGAGCTGGTGAAGATGAGATGAGGGGGAAGGAGGTGAACTTCTACCTCTTGAAATGGCGGCTGTTGGCCGTTGAAGAGCTGCTGGTGCCGGAGAAGAAGATGCAACGGTCACCCTTCTTTGTTTTCCTTGTCCGTCTGTGTGTCCCGTGAGTGTTTTTTTTTAGTTTTCCGTTTGCAACGATGGTCTCTCCTTTGTGTATTTCTCCTCTCAGTTTTTCTCAGTATTCAGCCATCGTTTTCCAGTTTTTTCCCCTCTCCCAATTTCAAAACTTTCTCTCCGTGTTATTCCCTCCCCCCCTTGACAGTGTATTTTCTCCTCCAATTTATAGGCAAAGAAGGCATGGAACAGGTGATGGCGGTGTTGTCCACAGGATGGTGCTTAGGAATGGTGTGGCATGGTGGAAGTGGTGGCAGCATGGTGTAGCATGGGGCAGCATGGCTCCGGTGATGGGTTTCCTTTTTCTTTTTTCTTTTTCTTTTTTTTTTTAATTTTTTAAATTAATAAGTTGTGACAAAATGAGTTTTTTGATGGGAAAAACCAGGAAGGACGATGTTTTTATTTTTAATTTTGGCTCCCGATTTCACCCGAAAAGTTTCGTCACCGAAAATTCCGATCTTCTCAATTTAACCCAGATTAAGCTTTCAAATTAATTTCTCACTACTTAAACCCTTAATAAAATTAATTTGACCCATTTAAAGTATAATTAAGCCCTTGCGCTTAATTAAATCCTTTAACTAGGCTCTCAATTAATTCTGAAATCATAATTATATTTTAAATTGGCCGACGATTAAATCAAATTGGCCCATAAAAATATAATTATGTCTTTGACTTAACTTTTATGCGGATTTATCCAATAATAAATTATTTTAGCCTTGAATCTGCATTTTCCTTCATTTCTGGGCAAAAAAGAGGTACGACCGGGCTTTCGAAAATGTCCAAAATTTCCACAATAATTTTTTTGTCGACACCAGCCCCTTTTATTTTATTTTTGTTATTTTGTGGTATATTTGGGGAGTCACCCAAAAATTGGGTGATGACAATATATATATATATATATATATATATATAACTATTTATTAATAATAACTAGCTAATACAAGTATAATCAAAACCATTTTTTGCATATCAAAACCACTTTTTTGCATAGAAATATATTAAATATTTGGCTCTTTTGATCAATATATAGGAATAACTCTTCAACTTAGAAAATATTATTTTAGCTATTTAATATAGCTCTCCCCTTATAGGCAATTTCTTGATTGGGTCAGGCTCTACGCGTGATCTACCAAGCCCTTCAACGTTTGTTTTAGTTTGTTTTCTAAAAAATAATGCATTAGTCAATATTTTATTTCAAATAAATTTTGGGTTTATATTTTAATTAGTTTGTGATAAATATTTAATGATATTGATTGTGTTTAGTTTTTATCAAGGTAGATATGATCCATCTGTGATTTTTTCTAAACTACATATAGATTATTATTTTTATTTAAAATATTAATTTTTTTATATGAGCAACTTTGCATTTTTTGTTTTTATTCAATACATTTATGCGTGTCTGTTTCTATTACAAATTTTACATGTTTTTCTATAAAAAATTTATTTTGATTGAAAAATTTATTAAACACAACAAGGTAAATTCCATGTGTTATGATGTTATATATATATATTGATCTTCATTTGTCGTTTAATTTGTAAAGTATTTCAATATTGTGATGGTGTTTTATTTTTAGATCATATATATATTTACACACACACTAGCCAATGCACCCGCGCCTCGTCGTGGGCGGCACCATATTTTTTTCAACGCAAAACAATATTAATTTTTTTTTTGTTATAATATAAATTTAGTCAAAATAATAAATCTGTGCAGAATTTCTATGAAGTGTAAGTTTTCTATAAAATATATGAATTTTAAATTGATATAAATTTATCTGTTTAATAGATTTCAACGAAATAACCAATATAAAATTATTATCATCATTAAAAAAGCAAGAAGATTTGGATATCTGAATTATTGAAATCATTGTATTAAGATTAGTTCATTTTATAATTCAATTTAAATCACATTTAAAAATAAAATATAAATTGTGAAAAAACCTGCAATAATTAAATAACAAAAATAAGTTGTTAATTTTCTATCCACAAAAAGACGATAATATAAATTGAAAATTTATCCCTACGTTACCTTCATTTTCATTACTATAACAGTTAAAATTATTATTAACATTACTGCCCAAACAATTAAAATCATTAAATTGCCCTGAAAAATAAAAAAAAATCAAAACATTTTAGGAAAAAAACAATAAAAAAATAATCATTATTATTGCGCAAACAATAAAATCATCTAATCTGAAAAGTAAATAAAATAACAGAAAACACACAAAAAAAAAAACAAAGGGAAAAAATGAGCAATATTAATTTTAAAATTATCACCAACATAAATTAAAATTTTAGAACAGAACCTAATAAAAATAAAACCCCGACAAAAAATGAATAAAAAAAACAATATAAAAGCACATGAAAATAATCTTAAACACTAAATTTTTTTAATTTAAAATAAAAAATAAAAATATTTTTTTTAAAATATTTTTAAAACATAGAGTCATAGACTATCAGCATTGAGAAAGCCATAGATCCTGTCGGGTTCCTTAGCTCGTGTCGGGTTCCTTAGCTCTCATCTTCATCTTACACAAACGTCAAGAAAGCCATAGCTTCTGTCTGGCCAGGTCCCACATTTTCTCACCTGAAAAAGGGAAGGACAAAACCAAGTTTGTTAGCAATAACAAATCTCTAGCTGTTCCCCCTCCACGTGCCACCACCATATACCTCCCCGTCAGCGTTCACAAATCCGTCTTAGCACAACGACCTCAGCAACTCCCTATTTCATTCAACTTTCCCTCTCCGTTGCTGCTTGTTTCCCTTCAAAATAATTGAGTTTTCACCACCATGAATTGAAGCAGCGAAACCCCATTTCCGCTATGGCAATGTCATTAAAAAAAGTGTGGGAATCGGTGACGAATAGGAGGAGTTCTTGTTCTAGTTCGCACGTTGACTCAGTGATAACTCCACAGAGTTACACAGAATCTCCACCACCACCACCATCTCTGGGAGCTTTTGATCGGCTACCGATTTGTGTGGTATTCCAGATAGTGAAATTGGTGGGGCCAAATGACGCAGCAAGATTGAGTGTAGTATGCAAGTCATGGAGGTCACTTGTATCTGATGATCGTCTATGGATGTATTTTCTCCAAAGTTATCATGATAATTGGAATTCTGTTTTTTTCGCTGAAACCAATTTACAGTAAGTTTTGTCCTTTTCATTTGAAGCCCAATCAAGTATACTTTAACTGGTTTAATTATGGATTCTTTATACTGTTTATTTAAGTTTTTAAGGGAATTGTGAGAATGGAATTGTGATTTCACAACAGGAAATTCTCTTGTCACATAGCAAAGTCGTCATTCATGCGTATATACAGGCAAAGGGTGCATGTCCCTGGTGCTGTTATTGTTGATGGTGAGAATTTTATGTAATTCCAAGTCTGGAGTTTGAAGTAAAATTAGGTGCGAGAACATTTATAGCAAGATAGAATTTTCGTGTTGCAGTGACATTGCTAGAGGTTATTCAAATATCAAATGTTGTTCGATTGTTCTGAAATTGCTGATTGTTGAAAGTTTTAGCCATGTGTTGATTGTTCTATCACAAATGTAAATGAAAAGGTGGTTCTGGCTATTACAAGTTTGGCTGGAGCAAATATGCTTGTCCGTCGGGACGGTCGGCAACGTTTTCGGTGAGCATTTTCTTTTAATCGGCCAGCCATTTTGCAAAATAGGATCTTGAGCAGCTTTAAGATTTCTTTTCATAATTTGTTGCCTTCCATCAGCTTAAACATACCAAATGCAAACCTGTTCTGATTCTGAAATTATTTGATGAGCAGGAATTTGTCAATATCGAATCTCCATCGTACTTCAGGTTTCGAAACTTTTTTGCTAGTATTTATAGCAGGTCTGTCCTCCCTCTCTCTGCGCAGTGACTTATTTTATAAAGAAACACTTGTGTATATATATATATCTGACAATATTATGTGTTTACAGGATGCAGGTAAAAGCATCCACACAGCCAACTGTCCTCTCTCTTCCACTTCGCAATGATGATGGTCAGTTGCCACTTAAACTAACTTACTCTTGAGCAATGTATCTTGCTAAATATTAGACAGTGATGAGTTGCGTATTCCTCTCCTCTAAACTTGCTCCATGTATTTACGATTGCAGATACTGAATCTGCAAGAGTATCTAGAAGGCAGCTAAAAGAAGCAATCTACACTGCTCTGTTTGACATGGATGTTCCAGCTGTTTGTGCTGTTAATCAGGTGTTGCCTCTATTTTATCAACTCATTCCTCTAGTTGCTCAATGTTTTCCACTGGTTATTGTGCTAACAAAGTCAGATCATCCGTGTTTCTTTCCTTTTCTTCTGGAAAATACTTTTCTTCTGTGTAGCTGTAAGCAAATGCCATCTTGAAAAATGCTTTTCTTCTGTGTTGCTGTAAGCAAATGCCATCTTGGAACGTGGAAAATTTAATCGTTTTGTCATTGCATCGATGGATGTTAATAATTCCTCTTGTCCATGACAGAATCTAGAGGTTCTGGTATTATTCAGCTTATTATAATTGCACAAATGTGTTCTGGATGTTAACAAACACAGGCAACTTTAGCACTGTATGCAGCACAGCGAACTTCAGGAATTGCTGTCAATATTGGTTTTCAAGTCACGTCTGTGGTTCCAAGTAAGCAATTATCTTGTTTTTGATCCATGCTTCCTCCTTGTATTGAAATTGAAATGCTGTATAAAGTGAACTAAAAATAGGATTTGGCTCATTCTCCATGCCAAGAATGTGATCTTTCTTGTGTGTGTAATGTCTAATTTGTTCCTTGACAGGTTTCTCTTGCAAGTTGTAACATATGCTTCATGCATCACCCTATCTGAATCTCTACCTTCTCTAAATATCCTTTGTTTGAAAATGGCATCTTGTGATTTCAAGATTGTGGGGACTGTTACGTTTTGCAGTTTTGCATGGTAAAGTAATGCGCGCAATGGGTGTGGAAGTCGTGGATGTTGGAGGACTAAAATTAACAGAATTTCTTAGGGAACAGATGCAACAGAGCAATATCAATCTCCGATCTCTGTTCACTGCTCGCATACTGAAAGAGGTTTGCCATTTCTTGTCATGGTGCATTCTGAAGTTGTATGCCCTATTTAACTCGCCCAGAAGCCATGCATTTTTTCCACCCTGTTGAATTTGCTCGCTCAACCATTTATATCGGCTTGATAACATGATGTTGGCATAAACAACACAAGAAAAACAATAAAAATAAACGAATATTTTCTCTTCAAATAGTTTTCTCAGTTAACACCTCAAATAAATAAAAAGAATTAACTAGCTTGGAATGCAATAGAAGACCTAAATAAACTTGGAAATCCAAAAAGAAAAAGAAAAAATAACAAAACTAGCTTGAAGAACACCTTTTGAACTTAATTGAAAAGGCTCTTTTCGGGGTTAGCTCTGTCTCATTAGTCCTAAATATCCCTGGAAGAGTTGTCCATGTAGTCCATTTATATAGCATATCCATAACCAACTCATCAAAACCACCTGCATCATTACAGTCTTGTATAGCTTAGACATTAAGGTTTTTATCCCTGTGTTCCGGTGGCATCATGAATATGCAGAAGTTATGTTATGTCGCTGCTGATTATGAAAATGAGCTATCTAAAGATACACCAGCATCATTGGAAGTCCCTGGAGAAGGATGGTTCACTCTTTCCAAAGAGCGCTTTACAACAGGGGAGGTCTTATTCCAGCCACACATTGCTGGAGTGTAAGTCCATTTCTTCCCCCAATTTTTCTACCGTCACAGCATGGAGCTTTCAAGACATTGATGCTGTTTTTGCATAAATTATTTCTAGCCCAAATGTTTTTAGGAAAAAATTGATGCATTTGGACGCGCCATGTGTCCTATATTTTCTGTCTGGATTCTTTCCACAATCCAACAATCAGAATATTTTCTACGTGTTGTGTCATCAAAATAATAGGCCTGTGTGGTTGGTTCAAATGTTTCGTTAATAACATGGTGCAGGCACACAAAGGGCTTGCACGAGGCGGTAGCTCTTTGCATGGATCACTGTCATGCTGTAGAATCAACTGGAGATGATGCCTGGTTCAAGACTGTAGTTTTGTCAGGGGGCACTGCATGTCTGCCTGGACTTGTAGGTAAGGGGAAAAAACATGAAAAGAGGGCATGCTCGCACTTTTTCTTTAATTCTTTGGTTGAAAGCATGGTTGGGATGCTGCGAGAATCCAATCTTGAAGAGTTAAAGAAAGTGAATGTACGAGTATCTAGTGCATGAACTGAACCTAGCTATGTTCGTTAAATGTTTCCAGAAAGGCTAGAGAAGGAATTACATGGGCTTCTTCCTTCATCCATTTCAAAAGGAATTAGAGTTATTTCTCCTGCTTATGGCGCAGACACTGCGTGGTTCGGTGCAAAGCTTATCAGCAATGTAAGTTAATAATCCAGATGTTTTGATTATGCAGGATTGGATATATGAATTGTTCATCATTGCGTCTTGTATTGGAAGCTTTGATCCTTGATTGAGTTGTCATGAATTGATCGTAATTTGGTCTCTACACATCTGGTGTGATCCAGGTCTAACGAGCTTCATTTCAACTGTATTTGGGTTTAGATCACAGATCGCTCCACATGTGTACCTATATATACCGAAGCCTTATCTCGTTTTCTTTTCTTCCTCTTCTTGTATTTTCTACCACAGCTGAGCACATTCCCTGAGTCCTGGTGCGTGACAAAAAAGCAATTTCGACGGAAGTCCAGATTAAACCTTGTTTGGTAAAAGGGAAAGGATAACGGTCCCTTGACAGTTTGAAGTACCTGAGTTGGCATGGTGGTACTTCCGTTTGGAATTGTGGCGAGGTGAGGTGAGGTGTGGTTAGAGATGCTTTTATGCCTACTATAATTTCAGAACTTGTTTGGTTTTCATTCTGAAACACATACATACACGTAATATGACTCGATGTGATTCAGTGTATTTCACTGAAAACTATTTCTGAGATTATGATAATAGAACAAGCTAAAGAAACCAGTACGCCTGATCTTGTATCACAAACCATTAGATCCCTAACTAGCCTGGTAACAGCACTGATGGATCATATGTGGGTTTAGTGGTCAATAGCACAGAACACTTCCTGTAATCTCCTTGACCTCAACAAATATATATCCATTATTTGATTAAGCTTCGGCTTATATTTTGGTTTTTGATTGCATGCTAATAAATTTAATTATTGGCTAATGAAACTTCATGGACGCAATCCAAGTTTCTCCTGTGGCATACAAACACAGAAAGGTTGCGCGGAAAAAATTAAGTTGAAGCTTACTGGATACCCTCTAAACCATGAAACTGACAGGCAAACAAGTTTAACATTACACATGCTTAGACTTTAGCCAATCGCACACAGCTGCCGTATGTTTCTGGCTGAGGAGATGTCCTTGACATAAACAAACGTGATGTGGTTCGGCTATGACTATACCTTGAAATAAAAGAGAAGAAAAAATCACAGGTTAAATTACGAATATTTTCTCTTCAAATAGTTTTCTCAGTTAACAACTCAAATTGAAGAAATACACAATATATTGAACAATGTGTTTTATTATTGTGCTCTGTTTTGAATCAAAGACAGAGATGAACTTAAATAGGCTACAAAGTTGTATGTACATGGAAAGAAAAAAATACAATGCTGGAATTAGGGAGATCTGCACATTATGCAGATTTGATATTATCCTTGCACTGATTTGGAAGATCAGCAGGATGCTAAATATGGAATGCAGGTAACGGCTTGATTTTCCACACTCCCCCTCAAGCCGTATTGTAGATATTGATCATTCCAAGTTTCTTTATCAGGTCTTCATATTTACTTCGGGCAAGAGCTTTCGTGAGAATATCTGCAGTTTGGCAATGTGTTGGAGTGTAGCTGACTTCAAAAATTCCTTGTTCAATCTTTTCTTTGATAAAGTGACGATCTATCTCCACATGCTTGGTTCGATCATGATGGACTGGGTTTTTAGCAATACTTATGGCAGCTTGATTGTCAAAGTGTAGAGTCATGGGATATTTTACTGGAACTTGTAATTCTTCTAACAGTCTTTTCAGCCAAATTCCCTCGCAAATACCTTGTGCCATAGCCCGAAATTCTGCCTCTGCGCTGCTACGGGCTACAACTGGTTGCTTTTTGCCTCGCCATGTAACCAAGTTTCCCCAAACAAAAGAGCAGTAACCAGAAGTTGATCTCCGATCAGTTATTGAGCCTGCCCAATCTGCATCTGAGTATATATCAATTTCTCTATTTGTTGTCTTTTGGAAGAAGAGTCCTTTTCCTGGTGTCATTTTGAGATATCTCAATATTCTGGTGACAGCGGTCATGTGTTGCTCTGTTGGATTATTCATGAATTGACTTACCATGCTTACAGGAAAGCTGATGTCTGGTCTTGTGTGGGAAAGATAGATGAGTTTTCCAACAAGACGTTGATATCTTCCTTTATCAACTGGAGCACTTCCATCTTTTTCCCCTAATTTAACGGTTGTATCCATAGGAGTTTCCGCCGGTCGACATCCTAGCATTCTAGTTTCATTGAGTAAGTCTAGAATATATTTGCGTTGTGAAACTACTATACCTTTCTTTGACCTGGCAATTTCCATCCCGAGAAAGTACTTGAGGTTTCCCAGATCCTTGATCTCAAACTCCTTCGTCAATGAAGTTTTCAGTGAGTCAATTTCTTCTTCATGATTTCATGTTAGAATTATATCGTCAACATATACAATGATAATAGCCAACTTCCCTTCTGAAGAGTGTTTCATAAACAATGTATGGTCGGATTGACATTGGCTGAATCCATACCCTTTGACTGCCTTAGTAAATCGATCAAACCAGGCCCTCGGTGATTGCTTGAGACCATACAAAGATTTTCGAAGTCTGCATACCTGGTTGGAATTCCATGTCATCTTCAGTCCAGTGGGTATGTCCATGTACACTTCTTCCTCTAAGTTACCATTGAGGAAGGCATTTTTTACGTCGAGTTGGTGAAGTGGCCAATCAAGGTTAGCTGCCAATGATAACAATACACGGACAGTGTTGAGTTTGGCAACTGGAGTGAACGTTTCTTGGTAATCAATACCATATGATTGGGTGAATCCTTTGGCGACTAATCTAGCCTTATACCTGTCCACATTCCCATCTGCCTTGTATTTAACTGTAAAAATCCACTTACACCCAACCGGTTTCTTACCTCTTGGAAGGTCAGTAATCTCCCAAGTATGGTTCTTTTCCAGTGCTTGAATTTCCTCATCGACTGCAGCCTTCCATTTGGGAATTTTTAAGGCTTCCTGAATATTTTGAGGAATTTGTATATCTGTGATGCTAGAAGTAAATGCACGGAAAGTGGGTGATAACTTATCATAAGAAATAAAATTTCCAATGGGATGTTGAGTACATGTTCTTACCCTTTCCTCCAAGTTATGGGCATATTAAGAATTTCTCTTTCAAACTCAGAATCAACAGTGGAAATAATATTATCTGAGATAGGAGTGTTGTTACCTGGGCTTGAATCAGCATTCGGTTCAGTCTCATGGGTCTGTTGAGGAAATGTTCCTTCTTCTGGATCTTCTCGGATGTGCTCCGTTCCCCTTGAGTCCTTAGCTGGAGTCTCCCCCTGAATATCCGTTTTGGGATAGTAAGGTTGTTTTTCAAAGAATGTGACATTCATTGAATTGTAGATTTTCCTTGTGACTAGAGAGTAACATTTGTATCCCTTTTAATTTGAAGAATACCCGAGAAGAATGCACTTAATTGACCTGGGATCAAGTTTACTCCTATGTTGTTGACTGATATGAACAAATACTGTGCACCCAAAATTTTTTGGTGGAATGGTGGAGATGAGACGAGTGGTTGGAAATGATTTTAGGAGTAATTGACAAGGTGTTTGAAATTTAAGCACTCTAGATGGCATCCTATTGATGAGGTAGGTTGCCGTAAGAACAGCTTCTCCCCAGAAAAATTTAGGAACATTTGTGGAGAACATTAGCGATCTTGCCACTTCTAACAAATGTCTATTTTTCCTTTCAGCGATACCGTTTTGTTGAGGGGTATCAACACATGAACTTACATGAACTATCCCCTCTTTTGCAAGAAATTCCCCTAAAATGAGGTTGAAGTAATCCTTAGCATTATCCGACTTTAAAATCTGTATTTTTGACTGAAATTGGGTCTGAATCATTTTTGAAATTTTTTTGAAAATTTTACCTGTTTCAGATTTTTCTTTCATGAGAAATACCCAGGTTAATCTAGTATGATCATCTATGAATGAGATAAACCATCTAGTTCCAGTCACATTTTTTATTTTTGATGGACCCCAGATATCACTATGAATCATTGAGAATGGACTGGATGCTTTATAGGGTTGAATTGGAAAATTGGATCAAACTTGTTTTGAAAGTTGACAGATTTCACACTCAAAAGTTTTTGGATTTTTATTAAATAGAGAAGGAAATAAATGTTTAAGATATGTAGCACTGGGATGCCCTTATCGATAGTGCCACAATAGGATTGCACTATCTTTATTTTGATATGAAGCTGAAAAACAATTACCACTAATTTGAGGTAGCTTTTTGGGATCGTGATTCTTGCTTAGAAGATAGAGTCCAGAACATTCCTCAGCATTGCCAATCATCTTCCCCGAATCCAGATCCTAAAATATACAACGAGTAGAGGAAAATTTAGAAATACACCTATTATCTTTAGTAAGTTTACTAATTGACAATAGGTTACAATCCAGTTTAGGTACAAGAAGAACAGAGTGAAGAACAAGGTCTTTTGATAACACAACTGAACCTATACCAGTAACTTTAGTTAAAGACCCATCTTCTATTCGCACTGATAATTTATCTGGGCAGGGTTTGAATGTATCAAATATTGTTATATCTCCCGTCATATGGTCAGATGCTCCTGAGTCCACAATCCATGTATATTTGTGGTCTTTCCCGACAATAAATGCACATAAAAATTTACCTTTGTGAGTCAAAAAACCCGAACCAATAACCTGGTTGGATGGGTCATTTTGTGATTGTGCCGACAGAAGGGGAGATAGCAATTTCTGGAGCATCTCCATCTGCTCCTTGTTGAACGGAGTTTCAATTTGATTTTGAAGTGGTTGCCCACTAGCAATTACATGGTTACCTCGTCCTTCATATGGCTGGCGTGGCTTCCAGTCTGCTGATTTTCCATGGATCTTCCAGCATGTCTCCTTCAAGTGCCCTGACTTTCTGCAGTGATCACACCAAGGTCTTCCCCCTTTTGATCTTTGGCGATTTTCAATTGAGGTGAATTGGGTCTTAAGGGCTGAGCTTTCTGTCATGTTCAATTGTTGGTGAGTTCCCATCATGAGATTTTTCCGGCTTTCTTCACGACGGACCCAGAGAAGGCTTCTCTAAGACTAGGTATGGGTTTTGTTCCCATGATTCTCCCTCTGATTTCATCAAGATTTCTGTTTAACCCTAGCAAAAATTTAAACACACGTTTTCCTTCCACAATCTTTTTATACAACACACCATCAGTACCACAACTCCAGTTATGAATTTCAAAAGTATCAAGTTGACGCCATAGACGAGTGAGGGTATTGAAGTATTCAGTTACCGTAAGATTGTCTTGGCGCAGATCATGGAGTGTGCTTTCAATTTGGATGATTTCTGATGTGTTTTCTTTGTCTGAGAATGTTTCCTTTGCCACGTCCCAGATTTCTTTGGCAGTGTCGAATGACAGAAAATTTTCCCCAATGTCTGTGGTCATAGAATTGATTAACCAAGACATGACCATGTTGTTTTCTGCTATCCACCTTTTGTAGGTTGATGCTGTTGATTCTGGTGCCGTCGAGGCTCCAGTTATATATTCATCTTTTTCCTTTCCCCGTATGAACATCAATATGGACTGAGACCATTGCAGGTAATTTTGTCCATTCAGTTTGTGTGCTGTGATTGGAAGATGAGAAGAGGTTTCCATTTGGTGGGAGGATAAGGATGTTGATGATGGAATGGTGATATTGGAAGATGAGTTGGTAGCCATTCTAAGGGCTGGTCCGTATTTAGGCATATACGGGATTTGAAGAGGATGAAAAGATGCAGTGTTAAACCTGCTCTGATACCATGAAGAAATACACAATATATTGAACAATGTGTTTTATTATTGTGCTCTGTTTTGAATCAAAGACAGAGATGAACTTAAATAGGCTACAAAGTTGTATGTACATGGAAAGTAAAAAATACAATGCTGGAATTAGGGAGATCTGCACATTATGCAGATTTGATATTATCCTTGCACTGATTTGGAAGATCAGCAGGATGCTAAATATGGAATGCAGGTAACGGCTTGATTTTCCACACAAATAAATAAAAAGAATTAACTAGCTTGGAATGCAATAGAAGACCTAAATAAACTTGGAAATCCAAAAATAAAAAGCAAAAATAACAAAACTATCTTGAAGAACACCTTTTGAACTTAATTGAAAAGGCTCTTTTCGGGGTTAGCTCTGTCTCTTTAGTCCTAAATATCCCTGAAAAGAGGGCATGCTCGCACTTTTTATTTAATTCTTTGGTTGAAAGCATGGTTGGGATGCTGCGAGAATCCAATCTTGAAGAGTTAAAGAAAGTGAATGTACGAGTATCTAGTGCATGAACTGAACCTAGCTATGTTCGTTAAATGTTTCCAGAAAGGCTAGAGAAGGAATTACATGGGCTTCTTCCTTCATCCATTTCAAAAGGAATTAGAGTTATTTCTCCTGCTTATGGCGCAGACACTGCGTGGTTCGGTGCAAAGCTTATCAGCAATGTAAGTTAATAATCCAGATGTTTTGATCATGCAGGATTGGCATATGAATTGTTCATCATTGGGTCTTGCATTGGAAGCTTTGATCCTTGATTGAGTTGTCATGAACTGATCGTAATTTGGTCTCTGCACATCTGGTGTGATCCGGGTCTAGCGAACTTCTTTTCTGGACAGTCATTTCAACTGTATTTGGCTTTTTTTAAAACCACAAAAGTTACCACATTGTGAAACACATACATGCACTTAATATGATTCGATATGAAACACATACATTGTGAAAACTATTTCTGAGATTATGATAATAAAACAAGCTAAGGAAACCAGTACGCCTGATCTTGTATCACAAACCATTAGATCCCTAACTAGCCTGGTAACAGCACTGATGGATCATATGTGGGTTTAGTGTGTTAGAGAATAATATAAATCATATTATGGGGCCTCACTTATAAGCTTAAGCTTTTAGGTGAGATGGTTCCTTAACATGGTATCAGAGCCTTGTTGACCCAGCGGTCACGAGTTCGAATCTCACCATCCCCATTCTATTTGATAAAAAACCAAGCACAAGGTGATGTGGGTCTGTGCAAGTTTCAAGCCCAAAGGGCTTTTACTTGAGGGGGTGTGTTAGAGAATAATATAAATCATATTATGGGGCCTCACTTACAAGCTTAAGCTTTTAGGTGAGATGGTTCCTTAACATAGTGGTCAGTAGCACAAAATACTTCCTGTAATCTCCTTGACCTCAACAAATATATATCCATTATTTGATTAAGCTTCGGCTTATATTTTGGTTTTTGATTGCATGTTAATAAATATAATTATTGGCATATGAAACTTCATGGACGCAATCCAAGTTTCTCCTGTGGCATACAAGCACAAAAAGGTTGCGAGGAAAAAATTAAGTTGAAGCTTACTGGATACCCTCTAACCCATGAAACTGTCAGGCAAACAAGTTTAACATTACACATGCTTAGATATTTCCTTGTATGACCCGAAAACATATTACTGAGGATCATTGTTAAGATTGCACCTGTTCATAAAAGATGCATGGCAGAAAACAGGGGAAAAAAACTATGGTAAAACAGAGATGGTTTTAACTGACTTACATAATTCAAGAGAGTATATGACGTGACAAGCAGCAGTTGTCATGTGACAGCGTAGATTCTCTCCTAAACAATGTCCAGTGATACCAAAAATCTTGTGTTGATATTAATATATTGATTTGAAAAAGACTGTTTTTTCTCGACATAACAAACGTGATGTGGTTCGGCTATGACTAAACCTTGAAATAAAATAGAAGAAAAATTCAGAGGTTAAATTACGAGGACTTTGACGGCTAGAAAATGCTTCTGGGGTAATTGAACTCACAGCCCGATGCATAATACATGGCCTCCACTCCTTGGACTTGAAAAAAAAAAGAAAAAAAAAGAGGCAAGTGTATATAAATCAATGACCTGACTTTGTGCTGTGTGTATTGTTTATAGCCAACCCGTTCCATTCTTGCATTTTCTTAACATTATAGTTATGCTGGATTAGGTTAGCTTTATTCTAATCAAGCAAAACTCATGTGATCATGTACAAGATGCAGGGAAATAAATCTCCCCAAGTTAATCCATGCTAACAGAGTAAGATGTGAGTAATATGAAAAAGACATCCCCTCCCCCCGGATTGGCCTTCCATTGCTAATGAGTGAGATGTTAGTAATATGACGCGAAGTCACCTCTCTCTGATTTGTTGCCATCTAACTTCTCTCATAAGCAGCACACCAATCTCAAAACCATATCAATGCCACTGCTCATAAGAAATATTTCTTTGAATGTTTCCCTACCTGGGTTACATACGAGGACATTAGGAAATCTTTTCAGAAAGTGGAAGAAAAAATGATCTCTCTCTTTGTTTCAAGAAGCTAGCGTCACAAAGAAAAGGACCCGATTTGGCTGCACATTATTGTTCAAGGATTTTGAAAAGGTCGTGCCTCAACGTTTGAAAGCTCGAGAATGTGAGCATTCCTAACCCACAATCTTTAAATGCTAATCTTAGGGATGATAGATCATATGTAGGCGTGGTGGAGAAGAAAAAAAAGCCAGAATTGTGGTTTACAATACAAGGGAAGATGATACAAAATGGCTAGAGAGAAGTTTTGTTGGGTCTATCTTTATACAGACGGACTACACAAGTATTCAATCTTCATTGAGCTTTCATAATCTCACAGAATTTAAATTTACAGGGGCATCCAAAACAGTCTTGACTTTCAACTCGACCTGATATAAACATGGTGAGTTGGGCAAAGTTCTAGGATATGTGGTTGGTAAATGGTAATGATGACGTGTTAAAGTTTGACTCCATATTATATATTTTGGATATGGATGATATAAGAAAGGTGGTGATGACTGAGGGTCATCACATTGCTTAGACTATGCATCCACATGCAAACAAGATGTGCAGGGATTTGAAGGGTTGCTATTGGTGGAATAACATGAAGAGATTTGTTTTTCGAGTTTGTATTCAAGTGCTTGACTTGTCAAAGGGTTAAAGGTGAGTTGGAGCAAACTCCTTAGTCTCACCATGAGTCACCTAACTACTAGTGTAGCTAATACCAGGTAAGATCCTATTGGTTTTTTAATGTTTTCATATTTATGTAAGAAATAAACTTTGAAAAAATCATTTAATATATTTGTTTTTAAAAAACTTTACAGAATAATCACGGTGAGAATAGCAAACGGCTGATATTCGGGGGGTAGATCAGCGTATTAACATGGCCTATTAAAACTCTATCCACTTGCTTGAAGAGCTGTTGAAAGTTGCTCCGTTGAAAACAAAAGTTGGAGAAAAAACCCACGAAGGACAAGAGACAGCAAAGTGATTGCCTGCCTGTCTTGGTAGACCCATGATTTAATCACCTAATTATCAAGGACAAGCAGAAGAGAAATCACAATTACAGAAAAAAAATATACTTGAAGAAGAAATTGGACGGTGACCCCAGTTATCGCGTTATTCGCTGTACCCCAACTAAGCAGCTCATAGCAATATTTATTTTCAACTGTAAGTATCATCTCTCTTTCCCTTCCTTTGTTGTGCTGTTCTTACATGCTTTTATGTTTCTGTCTAGATCTCTTCTTCTTTAGAAGAAAAAGAAGAAGACATTAATAATCCAAAGAGGTAGATAGATATATTGAATTGAATAAAGAAGGAGAGGTTGAAATTTTACAAGGGAGATGGGGCTGAATCAGTATTTTACATTTGTCTTCTTCATCGGTGTCTTGACGGGTCTCTTTGCTTCTCCTTCTTTCGCTTCCACTTTCATTTCGGGTACCTACTTTCAGTTTCAAAATCCTTACTTTCTGTTTATGTCACTTAGATCCATGTTATTCATTGCTTTTTGTCCTTTTTTTGTTAATTGGGATGCAGATGGTGTCTTTGAATCTCATGCTTCTTTAGGCAGGAATCTACTTCAGACTAAGAAAGGTTGCCTTCTCTGCCACTTGCTTCCCTTTATTTGCTCATCTTTAGTCAAATTTTGTTTTGGGTTCTCTAGACTGTGATCGCCATTATGTTTTCTTCTGTGATCCAAGTGATTTAAAGTGATGACTGCATATTTTGTTGATCTCTGATGCGTCTTCCATTGCTGATTTGTTCATTTAAGATGCAAAATGTTGTGGTTGTTGTCTTGACGACTGCGAGTTTTTGTAAATTCTTTTTAATGCTTTTAGAGAAACATAGGCAACAACAATTCTATTCCAGAATTTGATGGGCTGTATCATTCTGCTTTAGATGGCGTGCTGATGGTCTTTTATTTATTTGTCTGCAGCTTGCCCTGTAAACTTTGAGTTTCTGAACTATACAATCATCACAAGCCAATGTAAAGGACCCCTGTATCTTCCCGGTCGCTGCTGCGGATCATTCAAGGACTTTGCCTGTCCTTACGCAGATGTGGTAAATGACTTGACCAATGACTGCGCAACGATCATGTTCAGCTACATTAACCTCTATGGCAAATATCCGCCTGGTCTCTTTGCCAATGAATGCAAGGAAGGGACGCTGGGACTTGCATGCCCTGCGCTACCACCATCAGAATTGGCCAACGACCAAAATGGGAGTCAGATCATGCCTGCTCCGCTTCTCCTGCTGATGCTCTTAGCTGCTTTCTTAGTGTTCTTTCACTTATTTTGAAGCCCCCAAAAATGTCTCTCTTTTTCTCCAGTAATTTATTTTTAACCTTGGTGGAGAGGATTTTCGTTCTTTTCTGACGCTGCTATCTCTAAAACCGTTCGTTTAGGCATACTGCAAGAAATCAAATTATTTTTTGGCTTGTAATCTTCTATAGCCCGGTTGTATCAAGTGTGAGTTATGTATTTTTACCCTTACAAGTACTTCAAATTTTAAATTTAAGGCTTCCACCAGTTTATTTCTTCAGATATTAACTTGTCTGTGCCGTGCCAAAATTGCTTGTGCTATACGATGTGGGGACCTGGCATGGCTTTGTCTTCATATGCATCATTTTTATCTCTCGGTCTTGTTTGTGTGGCTATGGATAGATGATACCGTGTTAATCAAAAACCATATTATATCAGCAAAAACACTCATCCTTGCGTAGCTGGAGATTTTTTTTAAGTTTCAGCTAGTTGTGGAAGACGACTCCGTCCTTGTCCTTGACTAGGCTGCAAGCAGCACTGGCTGCAGTTGTGGGAGTTGAAGAACCTCGTCTACATCATCAATTGCTGCTATCGCATGGCTTCTTTTCTAGCAGTATCTCCTCTTCCCATGGAAAGAAATCTGCTTCTCACAACTACATCCAGAACACCAGCTACCATCATCTCACTTCGAATGAGCCACAATTTCCAGGAAGTAAAACAATTACATGCCCAGTTCGTTGTGTCAGGGCTCCTTGGCTATCATCCTTTATGTGCTAGGAGGCTCCTCGAGGCTTATGCTACAATGTCGCAGATCTATTATGCCGTTTCGATCTTTGAGAGAATGCCTTCTCCTGACGTGTTTGTTTATAACACCATGATTAGAGGCCTAACAATGGGTAAGTTTCTTCATGATTCTTTGTTACTGTACAAAGAATTCCTATTTGGGTACCTTGTACCAGACAACTACACCTACACCTTTGTCCTTAAAGCATGCTCCCATCTGAAAGCTCCTTTTGAAGGTAAACAAGTGCATTGCCAGATGATTAAGGCAGGAATAGTACCAGATACTTATATCCATAGCTCCTTAATTCATATGTACGCTAATTCAGGAAGCATACACGATGCAGAACGTGTTCTTGGAGAATTCTCAGAAGAGAACACGCTTGCTAAGAATGCCATGATTTCAGGTTACTTGAGCGAGGGTCGTGTAGACAAGGCTAGAAGAATGTTCGATAACATGACAGCGAGAGATGCAGCATCTTGGAGCGCATTAATAGCAGGATATACAAAGAATGGTATGCACACTGAGGCATTAGCTCTCTTTCTAGATATGATGGTTTCACAGATCCTGCCAAATGAAGCAGCGCTGGTGAGCCTGCTATCTTCCTGTGGACAATTAGGAACATTGCATCAGGGAAGATGGGTCCATGGATACATTGATAAAACTAGAGTTTTGATGAGCACTAAACTCACTACTGCTCTCATCGATATGTATGCTAAGTGTGGAAGCATCGAGTGTGGCTATGGATTATTCCAGAAAATGGCCTGGAGAGACGTTGTAACCTGGGGAGTTATGATTTCAGCTTTTGCCATATATGGCCATGCTAGTAAATGCTTCCAGCTGTTTGATGAGATGCTTGCCGATGGGATTCGTCCAAATGAAGTCATATTTGTGGCCATACTTTCAGCCTGCTCTCATGCTGGTTGTGTTGAAGAAGGACGACAATATTTCAGTCAAATGGAACATGGTTTCGGAATAAAACCATCTATTGAACATTATGGATGCATGATAGACCTCCTTGGCCGTGCCGGGCTACTGGCAGACGCAGAAGAACTAATCCTTTCAATGCCAGAACAGCCTAACTCGATCATCTGGGGTTCCTTGCTAAGTGCTTGCAGAACTCACAATGACCTCAAGAGAGGAACTTGGGCCTTTGAAAACTTGACGGAGCTTGAGCCGACATCAGGGGACCGGTACAAATTAGCAGGGCTCATGTTTGCAAATGCAGGGGAGAAGGAAGAAGCTGCTAAGATGAGGAAGATGATCCATGAAAAAGAAATGGAGACAACTTGTGGGTCTAGTTTCATTGAGGTGGAAGGCGCGGTCCATGAGTTCACAGTGGGGTAAACTGTTCATGATAAAGCAAGAGATTAGATGAGATGTTGAAACGTGTCCATACAGCTCAAGACTGCTAATGATTTTTCTCACAAGTCTGTATGTAAAGCAAAACAAAGAGGAAGCGAGGACATAGATTCATCGTGAATCTAGGGCATACCGCTTATCCGGTGAGTTTCACGGGGCCACCGGACCAGAAGCTTCTTAAGCTTTTACTTTTCTAGTTAGAGACCGACGTCATGGGGCTAACGTGGGAGGAGCTAAAGGACCTACCGGCGGCTTAGGTAAATATCTAATGCGTTCGCCCACCAGAGGAGGAGAAACTAAAAGTCAAAAGAATAGTATAAATCAAGATGTTTACCTAGTTGTGCTTGTTGAAATTGTTTGTTAAATTTAATTTTTTATTCAAACAAACAATAATAGAAACAATACACACATTGAATAAAAGAAAAGAAAAAAATTATGCACATATTAGAAATATTATCTGAAAATATATATATTATATATTTTAAAAAATAAAGCTAATTTATATAAAAGATTAATTTTTTTTACAAGAATCATAATAATTTATTAAGAACCAAATACATATAGAACCATCACCGAAATAGTGTCGGTTGCACAGTATTTCACCCGAGACACATCAGTTTTTGAGATACTAAAGAGAATTCCAAGTTCATGTTTCCAAGATAGATCACAGGCAGCAAACATTGTTCATTAGCTTCGTTTACAATACTCAGTTTTGATGTGTATACACACGCAGCAACAACTCTTATTCGAGGACGCTCATAATCCAAGAATAAACTGCCCTTGCAAACAGAACTAAGGTTTCCTGGCAATGTGGATTTTCGAGTTCATTCTTTTAAGAACCCTCCTCGCAGAAAGAGGATTCGAGACAAACTTTAGAAGAAGAAGAAGAAGAAATGAAACTGTAAAACTGAAATTTAAACAAGGAATTTTGGCAGTCTTAACCATGTGAGCAGAGCTTGGCTTCTTTCCCGCTGCCTCTTCATTGTAGATGACAGCAGGGGCCCCGGGAGCTGCCGGATCTATACAAGCCTGTTTTACCATGCAAGGGTAAATCTGGACTTCCGTTTAAATTGTTTTTTCGTCAAACACCAGGACCCAGGAAAGGTGCTCAACTGTATAGAAAAAAAGGTGAATAATTTATCATGATCATGAATGAAAGTCAAAACTGAGAGAAGACCAAGAGCCCAGAAGTTGTGCAGAAATGGTCACTTCAGGATGCACAGCAGCTAAACATAACAGCTGCGAACATGTCTGGTTTTGCATAATTTAAATATTTGGTGATGAAGTAACTTACATTGCCAATAAGCTTTGCCCCAACCCACGCACTGTCTGCGCCATAAGGTGGAGAAACGACTCTTATGCCATTAGAAATGGATGGGGGAAGAAGTCCTTGCAATTCCTTCTCTAGCCTTTCTGGAAACAGTTCAAAAATACAGGTTCATGTACTTCATAAGCTCACGTCCTTTTGTAATTTTATTCAATTTCTTAACTTTCTAGATTAGATTCTTGTGTCGTCCCAATCATTATTTATAATTCTATTTTTTCACCTGCAAGTCCTGGGAGACATGCAGTCCCTCCTGACAAAACTATAGTCTTGAACCAAGCATCATCTTCAGCTAATTCAGCAGCATGACAGTGGTCCATGCAAAGAGCTACTGCCTGCTGCAAACCCATTGCACACCTGCACCATGTGCAAATGAAAACATTTCAGCCAACCGTCATGGTTTGATTGTGAAAGGTATCAAAAATATTTTGGTTGTTGGATTGTGAAATAATGTGAACGTGATAATATGGACGTGGTGCAGGCTAAAGGCATCAATTTAGATGAAAACAGTGCCTGAAATGTTCTAGAGGTTTCCAAATATACACGTTAGGGTTTGAAAAACAATGAAGTTTATCCAAGAACAACATCAATATGAGATGTATTCCAAGCAAAAAAGTTTTGTGGTTAAATACATCTTATCCAAGAGCAACATCAGAATGAGAAAGCTTCAAAAAAGAGTCCGATGAAAGTAGTGGATTGTGGGAAGATATGCACTTACACTCCAGCAATACGTGGCTGGAAAAGGACCTCCCCTGTTTTAAAGCGCTCCTTTGAAAGAGTGAACAATCCTTCTCCAGGGACTTCAAATGATGCTCGAGTATCTTTATACAGCTCAGCTTCATAATCAGCAGCTACATAACATAGATTCTGTATTTCCATAGTCCCAAAACATAACATGAGAAGATAAAGGTTTACCGTTGAAATAACAATACAAGGTTATCAACACAGCTAAAAAGAACTTAGTTATGAAGGGTGGGAAAACTAGTAGAAACACTGAGATAGTATACCTCTTTCAATGTGCGAACTGTGTAGAGTGATTCAAAATTAAGATTATTCTGCTGCATCTGTTCTCTAAGGAATCCTGTTAGTTTTAAAGCTCCTATACCCATGACTTCCACGCCCACAGCACGCATTGCTTTACCATGTAAAACTGTAAAACGCAACAGTCAGAATGCCAAAATCCTAAATCCCTATGATTTGGAAGCATACCATCTATAAAAAAAAGATTATTATAGAAGGTAGAAACTTACAGAAAGTGAGTGAAGCATGTAAGAGCATATTACAGCTTACACAAGCCATGTTGAAACGTGTGCAATTGATTAACATATTTGAGAAAGAAAATCAGAAAGAATATAAACGACACATCATCAATAACCATGGAGGTCTACAAATCCTCTAATCATAAATGTGAGCACAAGAGGGATAGCATTAAGAATGAACCAAAGCCTATTTCTAGTTCAATTTATGCAACATATGCCAAGGGTCAAGTTCCAAACAACGAGGACATTTTGACAGAGAAGAAAATAATCACTTACTTGGAACAACAGATGTGACTTGAAAACCAATATTAACAACAATTCCTGAAGTTCGTTGTGCTGCATACAGTGCTAAAGTTGCCTGTGTTTATAAAAAAACCACTATTAACAACAATTCCTGAAGTTCATTGTGCTGCATGCAGTGCTAAAGTTGCCTGTGTTTATCAACAACCATATCACATTAATGTGAAAAGATAGGCAGAACAATGCCAGAACTTTACGTTCTCTCACTGAAACTAGGAAATGTTAACAATTACCAACAAAACATGTAACAGAATAAATTTTCCCACGTTTCAAGATGGGTATGAAATGCATTTTCCCACGTTTGAAGATGGGTATGAAATTGCATTTCATACAGCTACTAAGCAGAAACTTCCCATTCGTAGAAATCTTTGCCATGAAATGATAATCAAGTCCTTGTCATTCTTGATAAGTCCCATTTGCTTTAACATATGTATCAGTTTGACCGGTTGAAAACATTGAGAAACGAGAGGAATAAGTTGACAAATCAAGGCAACACACCTGGTTAATGGCACAAACAGCTGGGACGTTCATGTCAAAAAGAGCTGCGTAGATCGTGTCCTTTAGTTGCCTTCTTGATGCTCTAGCAGATTCAGTATCTGCAATCATAAATATAAAGAGCAAGTATAGGCAAATAGATTATATAAGACCATCGAATCTAAATTCTTGACATCATGAATTGACTACATAGTTCAAATTTGGAAACATCTGGTCAGACAAAAAGATCAACAGAATTCTTCTACCCTAAGTAGATAATAGAATAAAGCCATCAATTTCAAAAGATAAGATTTAAAACACACAATGAAAAAAACAGTGTAAAGACATTCCTCAATGTAATTTAGTTAAAGTGGTAGCTAACCATCATAATAGCAAAGTGGAAGGGAGACAACAATGGGGTGTGCAGATGCTTTTACCTGCATCCTGTAAAGACTAAGACATATTTTCAGCATTTTTGTACATATAACACAGGTTCCCGCACCACTGAGATAAAAATTAAATAGGGACATTTGAAAAGTGGAATTGGCTAACAAATTTCAGGGGGGGGAGGGAGATGATGGACCTGCTATAAATAGTAACAAAAAAATGTCGAAGCCTGGAGTACATTGGAGATTCAATGTTGCCAAATTCCTGCTCGTCAGATAATTTCATTACATGTTGTCAAAAATTAAGTAAAATCCACATTGGTAATTATGAGAAATGCGAAAGATCATCCTTCTGGCAAAAAAATTTCCACAAATGCCAGAATGCCTGGCTACAAGAAAAAGCTCACCAAAAAAGTAGCTGACCGCCCAGACGGACAAGCATATTCGCTCCAGCCAAATTTGCAGTAGCCCGAACCACCTTTTATCAAGAATATTGTGGAATAAAAAACTTTAAATAGAATGGTTAATTAAGTAATGGAATTAGTCCTTTTTACACATACAATGCTTACCATCAACAATAACAGCACCCCGTGCTTGCACCCTTTGTCCATATATACGCATGAATGACAGCTCTGTTGTGGGACTAGAGAATGTCCTGTATAAAATCACAAATTCATTTCACATATTTTAAAAGAAATAAGAAAAAACCCTTCAAATTTCCATTTCCAGTAAGTTTCACATTATCCACTAATCTCTCTCCAAAACAAATTCCCAGCTTTATTCCCTCACAGTCAAAATCACTTAATCATCCACAACCAAGCAATCGATAATTGAAAAATATCTCACTTTTACTGCGGTAAAATGGTCTACAATAATATTTATTTTTGTATCAAAATTATTATTTTTATATTGTTTCGATCAATATTAAAAATAAATTTTAAAGAATTAAAAATCTTATTTTACAAAAAAAATATATATGAAAATCAATCCCTCCTACGAAATCAAAAGGTTCTAGAAAAAATGTTATATATTTAAAAAACAAATCGAAATGAAAATCGAGAAACTCACTGGATAGGAAACCCGGATCGGAGATGAGTCTCAGCAAAAAACACAGAATCCCAGGTTTCATGATAATTTTGAAGAAAATAAATCCACAGGCGATTATCAGATACAGGTGACCTCCATGACTTGCATACTACCCTCAATCTTGCTGCATCTTTTGGCCCCACCAGTTTCACTATTTGCAACACCACATCAATCGGTAGCCGATCAAAAGCTCCCAAGGATGATGATGATTCTGTGTGACTCAGTGGAGTGGTCACCAAGTCAATGCTCGAAGTCGAGCAAGAACTCGCCCTATTCGACACCGATTCCCACACTTTCTTTAATAGCATCGCCATAGCAGAAATGGGCCTTCGCTGATTCAATTCATGGCGGTGAAATTCAATGAGTTTTACGGGAAAGTCCTGAGCTTTTTTCTTTTCTTTTCTTTTTTGTGCGTTTTGAAAGAAACAAACAGGAAGGAAGAATTGAAGGAGTTGAGGTGCACGAGATAGGAGTAGTTCACACTGACGTGGATGGATATGATATCGACACGTGGATGAAGAGCGACAAGAGAGAGTAACTGAGGCTTGCCCTTCGTGGAACCAGACAGGACAGAAGCGGTGACTTTCTTGATGTTTGTGTAAGAGCGGTGATTTTGATGAAATGAAATGGTACGGTATGTGCTTTAAATGATGGAAAGGATCTGCCTTTTGGCTTCTTGATTGATTTTTTCTTTTTTCATTATTATTGGCAAAAATCCTTTTCCTTTCTTGCCAATTTTGAGTACAATGGAGAATTGATTATAATAATTTATTTTATGGTAGTAGGCTCCTTTACTTTATTTTAAATAACAGGATAATTACAAAATATCTAATAAAATTTCTTAAAAACACAGTTACATTACTCGTGAAATGATGTGGCTTTAAGATTTTTTTTAAAACCTATCAAGATTAATGCTAAATAAAAAAAAATCAAGATTGTATTCTTGAACTTTTTTCAGAATAATTTTTTAAAATTTTAAAATTATTAGATTTGTAAAGTTTATTAGTGAATTTTGTTTATTTAATGTTTGAGGCTCTCATTTTATATATCCTTTATATAATTTAGAAAGAATATTTTATAAGATTGGCATTGCTTTATTAAATACAACTTTAGATAATGTTATGAATGGTGGCTGATGATTACTAATATATCAACTTGATTTGGAACTTCATTAATTAGTGCATGGAATGGAATCGACAAAACCAATCTAGTGGGTATTTGGTTTTGCGATGATTTATGTGGTAAAGGCTAACCGCAGAGTCAAACATGTTTGATAAATTTCATCCCATAATTTTTATAACTATGGAACCCACAAAACTGAGGTTTAAACCTCAATTTACAAAAAAAATATTTTGATGTTTTTCGCCCAAAACACACACAATACTCACTACCCTCAGCTATTTCTCATCATTTTGATTCTTTTGCACTACGGGGAGAACAAATGATTTTGGCAAAAAAAAACATAACAGAGAGGAAAAAGACGATGGCATAACATAAAAAAATTGTAGCATAACTACCGCCTGACAGCCACCCTTAGCATCGACAGGACCACCAACAGTTTCCTCTCTCTCCATAATCTAGTTATAGTTCACTCTCTCTCTCTCTCGGTCAGCATTTCTCTCACACTAGAAACAGTCATGTCGGTAGCCTTCTCTCTCCTCCAACAGTAACAGTCACTGACGAGCACCAGCAACTGCTCTTTTGGCACTGACAACCTCCCCTCTTCACCAGTAACACCTATACCAGTCCAGTCTTCTCCCACAACTCCAGTGTCAAGCAATAGTAGCACCTTTGTAACGCTTCTCCCGGCCACCACAGGTCCTCATTTCCGACGTCGTCACCACAAGAAGATCTATCTTGGCCTCCTCTATCCGACAACATCGGCAAGTGAGGCTCTCGTCATCGTCGATCGATCACCCTCTAATATTCATGTTGCATGTGAACAATGCAAGAGTGAATTAATTTACTCTACAATGTTCACGCAATACGTAAACAGTGCAACAACCCGAATTTTCTTTTTTTTAAAAAAACACTCTTGGGTTGGCTGCTTTAGGCCCAACCCAAGTCCAGTAGAGTTGGGCATTTTGGGCCAACTTGGCTGGGTCTGCCCATTTAGTTGGGTTAAGCCCAGTTCGATTTTAAAAAATATATATAAAATATATATTTTTAAAAAATAAAAAATATGTAGTAGAGATCAACCCTAATGAAAGGGAAAGGTGCATGACTTTGTTTCATTTCAAAGTCTTGTTGCTTTTCGATTGATTATGACTGAGAAAGTTGAGAAGATCAGTAGAGCCCTGGATCAAATTAAGAACTTGCAATTGGATTTGGCCTTGGAATTATACCTCTACAGCATATCGATAGTAATCCTAAAACTCAGTATGGATTTTTTTCCATGAAATATTTTTTTTGCTGGTTATATTTTTTAAAATTTTCCACATATATATATATATATATATATATATATATATATGTATATATTTGTTTTTCTTATAATTGGGGTGTCTAGGCTAGCTTAAGCGCACCACAATTAATCATCGAATCCAATTTTTTTTATAGCTTTTTTTTTGTTTTTTTCCTGATTATGGTTTTTTTTTGTTTTTTTCTAATTATATTTTTTTTTCCATGAAACATATTTTTTGGTGGTTATACTTTTTAAATTTTTTCCACTTTTATATATATATATATATATATATATATATATATATATATATTATGATCTGGGTGTCTGGGTTAGCTTAAGCGCATCACAATTAATCCTCATATCCAATTTTTTTTAATAATCAGAGTATCCAGACCAGCTTATGCGTATCACGACTAATCCTCGGATCCACTTATTTAGCTAAAGTGCTTTCCTGCTCGTACTTTTTTTTCTTTTTTTTCTTATACTTTTGTTTTGTTTTGTTTTTTTTTTTTTTTTTAACCGGAGTCTTCAGACCAGCTTAAATACATCACGACCAATTCCCGGACCGAATTTATTTTTAAAACAATATGGATTGCTACAGTGCTTTCACGTTTATAGTTTTTTGTTTTCTTTAACTTATACATTTTCTTATAACCATGGTTTATGAGTCAGCTTAAGCTTTTTTTTTTTTTTTTTTTTTACTTATATTTTTTTTATAATCAGGATCTTTGGGCCACCATAAACGCACCACGACTAATTCTCAGACCAATTTTGTTTATGATAATTAGATTATGCTAAGATAACTGTCACAAAATTAATCCATTTAATAACAATATCAAATATTACTTTATCACCAATGTATTTTTGTTATGTTCATTTTTTTTAATTGCAACATCTAGTTTTGATGGTAGATACCATCCATTCATTTTGGATGGACTGGTTTCAAGTGTAAGCAAATAATCTATTTATTTTCATACAACTTTTGGATAACTTTTTCTTACAATGTTTAGTCTAATTAATAAATTATTTACATTTCAAATTAAAGAGAGATAAATTAAGGTTATGGCCTATAAAAAATATTATTCATATTTTATGAATAAAATTTCTCCAAACTTTGTTGATTTAGATGCTAAATTCCATTTATTTCAATATATATCCTTTTTTCCCACAACAATAACTCGAGAGCATATATTAAATAATATTTTTGAATCAATTTCTGCATCAATTAAAATTAACTTTTTATAATAGGTTTAGAGACATAAAAATATATCTTTACATTGCCATGGTAGATTTAGATGAGTGAGTTGCTTATTTATGATTTTATAAATCAATTAATTAATTCTTTCTTGCCCTTGTTGTACAAATAAAATTAATAAATAAATAATAGTAGGAGGAGGAGTATAGTAGAGTAAAAGTATATGATAATTAAGGGTAACAAACAATTAATAATCCATCCACATAAATTATTATTATTATTATTTAGTCCCTGATATTTTTGTCTCTCTAGATCCACACAAAGGAGCTTCTTTTCTCCCCTAATTTGCAACTCTCACACGCAGGTACAATTTCTCATTTTCATGCCCTATTTCTCTTCCCCTGATCTTAAGCTTCCTCAACTTTGCCACTGTTAACTTCCAAAAATCGATTACAATTATTTTTTTTTTTTATAGTTTCTCAATTTAGGGTTTCAATCGATTCTTCTGGTCTAGGTTTGTGATCCCTTTTTGTATTTGTAATCGTAATTAAGCTGGGGTTTGGTTTTGTTCTCGTAATTTTACTGAAATTTAAATTCATTTCGTGTTTTGGTGAATTGGGGTTTCGATTTTCAGGTGCCAGGATTGTTTAGTAATGTTGTTTTGTTTAGGAATTGAGAAATTATGAGCTAATTCTGGATTTTTACCAAGTAATTGAAAATATAAATGGGGAACCTGGAAATTTCTTTGTAGAATTTAATATTTTTTAATCAATTTCCGTTTAATGTTTGATGCTTTTTAGAGAGATATGATGGAATGCTGTAATTACTAACTTATCGAATGCTTAGATTAATGGTTAACCTAAATGAATAGGATGATTTCTTTTTTTTTTGTGCCACCCTGTAATAACTGGTTCTTGGGTGTTAATTGTTTAGGTGTGGTGAATTAGTTTTTCTATATTTGGTCAGTCTGTTGTTGCGCAATTGTTATTGGTTATTTAACATTTAATTCTACCTCAAGTACCTACTATGTTTCAACAAGCAGTGAAAACTAGCTTGTTCATTGAATAAATGATTGTTATTGTTTGTTTCTTCAATGTATCATCATGGAATATGAGGAAATATATTTGGATGTTCTGTTTTAGTTGTTTTTTGCTGAAAATTTCCTGCACATCATATACGTGGGAAATTATGTGCTCTTTACATGCAGATATTCGTATAATCCATTCTTTCTTATAGACAACAAATCCACAGCTTTATGATTTTCCCAAGCATTTTAATTTTTTAAATTCTGCATTTAGTCTGTGTGGTTATGTTAGTTCCTGTTGATGCATGACTGATTGGCTTGAGTTGATATTGTTGGGTAGGTGTGGAATCATTAGTAAAATATGTCCCATTACCAAGGGGATGATGCTGAATACATGGCAGATGAATATGAAATGGAAGATGTTGATGATGACATGGACGAAGAATTTCGTGCTACGGAGATGGGCTCAGACTCTGATGCTGATGAATATGACTACCCAGTTTGTGATCTCTACTACATTATTCATACATGCAATCCTAGACAATTATTGCCACTTTTACCTCAGTGATTTAACATTTTTGTGTTGTTCTGATGCAGAATAACAAAGTAGCTGACATGTCTGCTGCCGACGCTAGAAATGGAAAAGACATCCAGGGAATTCCTTGGGAAAGGCTTAGTGTCACTAGAGAGAAATACAGGGAAAGAAGGCTAGAACAATACAAGAACTATGAGAACATACCTCATTCCGGGGAAGTTTCAAGAAAGGTGATTTCTGATTTCATCTCTTTTCTAAGTGCTCTGTGTAAGCAAGATTACTTAACAGTTTCATACTCTTGCTGCATGCAGGACTGCAAAATTACTAAAAAAGGGGGCTTGTATTATGAGTTCAGACGAAATTCTAGATCTGTCAAATCAACCATTCTTCATTTTCAGGTTAGTGAGAAGCCAGTTTTTTCTACAGAGAAAATTGTGACAAATCATGGAGTCAGCATGTAGTATATCATATATTTATGATTGGGTGAAGATAGGCATGAAGTGATTGTGATGTTTGATTGACTGACATGCATGTATCTGTGGTTTTGGTGATGCAGTTGAGGAACTTGGTTTGGGCCACAACAAAGCATGATGTCTACCTCATGTCACATTTCTCTGTCACTCACTGGTCCTCCTTATCATGCAGCAAGTCTGATGTTCTTGATGTTTCTGGACATGTGGCACCAACTGAGGTCAGTTTTCATGAGAATAACTTAGATAAAACAAGCTCCACTTTCTTTATCTGTGTTGCAGATGATATTTAGATTTGATTTCTTCCATGAAATTGATCAATTTATTCTGTCTTCTAGAAGCATCCTGGAAGTCTGTTGGAAGGATTCACGCAGACTCAAGTTAGTACTCTAGCGGTAAAAGGTAATTTGCTAGTTGCTGGAGGGTTTCAGGGAGAACTTATTTGCAAGGTAAGTTCAGGATCTTTCTTTTGCAAGTCTTTTTCTTGAAACAGGTAAAGAGATTTCGTAAAATGAGTGACCATTGTTAGTCGATAAATGCCACTTGTATGAGATGTTCGTACTTTCTCAGCTTGTTTTGTCACTTGGAAGGATAAAGTTTTTCATTAAGTTTTTTGAATAAAATGTAATCATGTCACCTCTCGGATTTGATTTTAATGATTTCTCTGGTAGTAACAAAAAAGGCTAACAATCAAGCTTTTTTCTGGAATGCAGCATCTAGATCGGCCTGGAGTAAGTTTTTGTTCCAGAACAACTTATGATGATAATGCCATCACCAACGCTGTTGAGATTTATGACAGTCCAAGGTATTTATTTTCAATTGGACTGATGGTGGCCTATAACATTTCGATGCAGAAATAACCTACCTTTGTTGCTTAAATTGCCAGTGGTGCAGTTCACTTCACTGCTTCAAACAATGACTGTGGAGTTAGAGACTTTGATATGGAGAAATATCAGCTCTCAAAGCATTTCCGTTTTCCTTGGCCCGTGAACGTGAGTAAATAATACCCAGTTTGGTTATTGTCCATGTTATTTCTTGTATTTGAAACCCATGCTCCACAATTTGTGATACTTGGTCTTGCACTGATTACTCCTATAACAATGCCACTCATAGTTTCATCTCTGTCACCACATGCAGGTGGGTATTATGGAATTAGTGGCCTTTCAGATAAAAGGCTAGATTCCTCTTGTAGAAAGAGGAGATCAAATCTTAGTAATAAATCTAAATCCTGTTTTCCACAAATACAGATTAGTACTGCACATAAAATGTCAGGTCTTCTTCTTAGATTAACTGGTTCTGAGCCTTGTATTTATACAAATTGCTCATGTATCATCCATTGGGATTTAATTTATTGTTGCATCCTTTTGCAAGGGTTGCTCCATATGAAGTAATTCAACTGTTATCAGTATTGTATCTTTTGCCTCCTCACCGAGTGGTTGTTAGGCACTGGGTGAGGAATGACACACCAAGCATTCATGGAATCAGCTACTTTTGATGTTAATTTGATGGCATACTGACAATTTGTTGTATAAAGAACATCATTGAAGCATATTATTTCCTTGTCTCTGCAATTTTGAGTCCATTTTGCCTGATTGTATAATGTTGTTTTCTTGAGTTATGTGTTTGCCAAGGGAAGCATGGTGATGTAGTTGTTGCATTTCATGATAGTAGGGGTGGCTGAGGCCACATTGCTTTAACAACTGGAACATGCGTAGAAACATTTGATGGTGATATCATGTTTTTTGTGTCATATATGCAGCATACTTCCCTTAGTCCGGATGGAAAGCTTCTAACAATTGTGGGAGACAACCCAGCTGGTATGTTGGTGAACTCCAGCACTGGAAAGGTACTTGTCTTTCCTGGCCATCAACTTTCAATATGAATTCTGCATAGTATACGCGGTAATTTGAATTTTGAATGCTTACAGACAGTGGCATCCTTGTCTGGGCATCGGGATTTCTCTTTTGCATCAGCGTGGCATCCTGATGGGGTAACCTTTGCTACTGGGAACCAGGACAAAACATGCCGCATTTGGGATACTCGAAACCTGTCCGAGTCAGTTGCTGTTTTGAAGGGAAATCTTGGTGCAATTCGGTCAATTCGTTTCACATCTGATGGCCAATATATGGCAATGGCTGAGCCTGCAGATTTTGTGCATGTTTATGATGTGAAAAATGGGTATGAAAAGGAGCAGGAGATTGATTTCTTTGGTGAGATATCTGGCGTGTCATTCAGTCCTGACACAGAGGCTCTTTACATTGGAGTGTGGGATCGAACATATGGTAGTCTCCTTGAGTATGGCCGTTGCCGGAACTATTCATACCTTGACTCCTTTGTTTGAGTCGGCTGCAGATGTGTGCTTGTATGGTTTTTTTTCCTCGATGCAATTGAGGATTGAGGAATGCAATAAAATCATACATGTAGAATAATATTTAGGTGTATATGTATTGCTACTGTGGAATTTTAGGTTCTCGTGGCTCTATTAGTCTTGGTGCCACTGCTGTTGGGTTATTATAAGATGTGTAGAAGGGAGGGAGGAATGTACAGGAGGCTAGAAAGTAACATTCAATGTGAACAAGAAAATGAAATCAAACTTCTGCTTCTTCAGGTAGAGGACATTTCGTAACTTGCTTTCTGATATGGACCGTGCAATTCTTGACGAAACATGGAAAATTATCAACAACAAGGCGACATCCCTTGGACAGGTACCTTTTCGGTCCTCCCATTCTGGTATTGAATCTAAGACGTTCATGGCACCTTTTCCTACAAACATCCAGCTTTTCATCTTCTTGATCGTATGATCAAGACTGCTACCTTTGGAAGTAACCATCTTGATTTTGGTAGTAGCATCTGCAGCAGATCCTTTTGTGAGCTTGACTTATTGACCCCTCTGATTTAGGAGCCATAACTACTGTGTAGTATACTAATTACTGCTGTTCGAGATGATCAACAAATTAAGAACAATACCAAAGTTCGATGATGGGATTAGAGCGGTAGTGACATTTGATTTGGGGATGACGTGAGTGTCTATTTATTTACACATGATTAAGCAGGAAAGCCAACCCACCCAGGCTTTGTTTTTGGCTTCTTGTTAGTGATTGTGTGTCTGACCAGAAAAAAAGGAAAAAAGAAAATTCAAATAGATTTTTTTTATATTTTATAAATAGTAATTATAGTTTATCTCCGATTTAATTCTGGGATTCCAAGTCGAGGGCAAACATTCGAATTTCGCTAGTCTTTTTTTCTTTTTTAACAAGTCCTACTAGAGGCTAGACAGAGTGGTGTGGAAAAATCCAGGGACACCGTTGGCATTTAGGGCCAAAAATCTCTAATCCACAAAGAACCAATGAAGCAAGGCCAACTCACCTACCAAAATCTTCTTGCTATCATTTCCATCCTCACAACATAATCTCTCTCGGCTACTCCTTGCCACCACTAGTGGAATATATGATCTTTATCCACCATTGCACAACCTCATCTTCTCCAAATTTCTCATAATCCAAACCCTCTTCACCTCACAAGGCAGGCACACTTCCACCAATGGCAACCTCTAGCTTTCTCTTCACGCCCACTATCCAAAAGAACCACCACAACCTCACCCCATCCAACCTCTCATTCCAAGGCCTTAGACCGCTCACCAAGGCCAAAACCACCTCCCTCTCCAAGATAAGCACCACTGCAACAACAAAAAGGAGCTTTGCTGTGAAAGCAGAGCTTAACCCATCATTGGTCATAAGCTTGAGCACAGGGGTGTCACTTTTTTTGGGAAGGTTCGTGTTCTTCAACTTCCAAAGGGAGAACGTGGCAAAACAAGTGCCTGAGCAGAATGGTTTGACTCACTTTGAGGCAGGAGATAAGCGTGCCAAGGAATATGTAAGCCTCCTGAAATCAAATGATCCAGTTGGTTTCAACATTGTTGATGTTCTTGCTTGGGGATCCATTGGCCATATTGTTGCCTACTACATCTTAGCCACAGCCAGCAATGGCTATGACTGGGACCCCAGCTTCCCATGTTGCTTTTAGATTTATTGTTCTGTCTTCAATTGATCGTGCTCCACTTGTGTAAGCCTTGTATAGTGGTTCATTAGAGACCCTTTTTTGGTTTTGTTCTTCTTTTGGGAAATTTAAGGTTTGGATGATCATCTTAAATATGTGTAATCTTTCCCTTTCCTTGATCTGTGATGCTCTATTGAAGCACCAGAATAATTAACACCCTGCTTTGTTGTAAAGTGAAAAATGAAAACAAATAGCTTTGAACTTAAAACAAACACAACAAAAACAAACGATTGAGTTACAGATGGTAAAGAACGGGAACTTGTAAGGAATAGCTTTGAACAGAATAATCAACAGCACATCGGCTCAGCGATGAACTTCCGATCAATAAGGATGGCAGTGTTAATAGTGGCCTGCCTTCGGTATTTTTATCTCCTGGAAAAGTCTGTATCTTTTAATCTATCTTTTACAATGCTGGATGTCGTCCACCAGCAATAAAAAAAACTTCTCATCGTCCAGCTCTATGGCTCAGCTGAAAAGTCATTTTTCAATTTTCAGTTTTCCACTGGATATGTATAGTTGAATTCTATTTTTTACTTTCGGAGTTTCGTAAGTGGTCAACTCTGAGAATTTGCCTACGCAGGTGCAATATTGGGCACCATAAAGCAATTTACTAAATTCATCCTTGGTACTGACTTGAGTTGCTGAATATATCCATCAATACTGCCGTGCGAGTGAGTTGAATTGCTTTTCCCTCAATCTACTCATGAATCTTTCCAGATGCTGTGAAAGGCGTGCAGTTTCCTTTTGATTTAATATATATACCTAATGAAAATTATTAAAGAAATTTGATGTGCTGCTGTTCATCTTGCTTTGGAAACTTGGTTTGTTACTTTAAATTGTGCATCAATGCTACTACCTGTTGATGTGCTGAATATAATGCACGACTATAAGGTGGAATCATTGATGGAAAATTTTCAACATCAGGAAGTCAACACTTGCAACTTGGCTGTTCAATGAGTGGTATCATTGATGGAAAATTTGATAATGGATATCTGGGTTACTGAGAACCTGGGCTCTGATCTGTTTGAAGGTGTTCTATACCATATTCCTCGTACATTTCACGAGTCTCATGGTTCTCGTGCTTCAGATTTACCTCCTCGGCGGCTCCGGCAGAAATCCTAGTTAGCCTTATGTGATCTCTCTCAGCCAAGGCAAACACTTGTTTCTTTGCTGAGAATTATGCCCGGCTAAAGCCCCTAAACTATGGGGAAGAGAAAGTCATTGGCAAGAAGATTGGGCTCTCATGGAATAATCTCCAAGGCAGAAAAGCAGGTATGAAAAAACATTTCTATCGTCAATCATAGCTGAGAATTTCTCTGTTAAAATCTTCATTATTGATCATATACCTGCTGCCTTCCATTGCCATTTCATTGAATTGCGTCTCATGTTCGTCGCCAGTCCATATGAATAAGCAGTGTCCTAGCTCAAAGTTTCAAGAAAAAAACAGACAATCATTCAAGGCCATAAATTTGTTTTCTTCTTCTTCCTCCTCCTTGCCTCGGGTTATTACCAAAGTCTCTATCATTCTAGTCCCTGATGGTATCGAATATGGAATCTGCACGTTTGAACTTCACAAATACATGTCTTAAGGTCAAGAAGGTTGTCTTGAATTCCCCCCCAACTAGCTCCTTTTCACACCTATATTTAAGGTGAGCTGCATTTCCAACAGCAATAATAAAAAAAACTATGCTGTTGCTTCCAAGATTGTGTTTTTATTGACATAATATTTTAAAAGTTGAATTGCCATATCTACTTGCTATATACTTGCATGCCTTTACGTGGTCATTCACGCGGTTATCAGAGACGGGTCGGGTCGACCCTTGACGGTTCCGACTATACTCTTACAACTTTACCTTTTTTGTGATGCAGGTTTATCAGGATAAGGAGAGATACATGAATGAAATGTTGGGAGAGCAGATCTTCATATGCTCAATACTTTGCATATGATAATATTTATATATGATATTGTTTTTTTTTCTTTCAAATTTTGAAATGTTGACGGTTATTTTTTCAAAGTTTGAATTTTTATTTTTTAAAAAATAAAAATTTAAATGTTGGTTGTTTTTTAAATATCATATAAAAATGAATATTGGAAAAATTCATATAAATAAATTTTGAGTTTAGAAGTTTAAAATTTGAACACAAAGTTATATCTTGTAACTTTCACGTTACTTTATTAATTTTGTATTTAATTATATAATTACCCATATTAATTATATAATTAATAAAATAATTAAATATTTTGACACTGGTGATTTCATGTACGATCTGATCTGGTACTCTGATATATTGGATTTGAAAGCGGCTCTTGCACCTTTTTTTTAATTCTCTTCATTGATATGCAACAAATCCATCTATCTATTCTTGTGTGCTCGAATTGTGTTTTCCTTGGTAAAGCCCTTCGGAAGATCGTAAGATAACTGAGAAGAAAAAGCCATCACTGCAGTCAAGGCCCCTTCAAGCTCCCGCCACCTGCTAATAGTTTGGCTTCCAAGAAACTGAACGAACAAAAAAACAGATAACCTAACGAAAGCAGCTCTATTCACTGCCATCCACTATCACTTCCATTCATACGAGACCAAGGACTCAACACCATTTCACGGTCAACATTGGACACTAGAATAACTTGGAATTAAAATCCCAATCCCCCCCTGGAACCATTTTTTTTTTTTTTTTTTATCAATCACACATGATTTCGCTTATTTAAGAGTAACTTGAACACAATCCGAGTTTCAACTCAAAAAGGGGCATCATCACAGAGAGAAGGAAGAAGATGAAAAAGACTATCATCTTAAGAGCTTTACTCAACAGAAACATTAAAGAAAATGAATTACAAGAGCGACAACGAAAATAAAAAACTTTGTTACAACGACAGCCCCCCCATCTTCTACTCCAACCCCCCAAAAGGTGAGAACGTTCTACGTGAAAATATGATATTCAATCTTTGCTTGGAAATGTTGAGAATGGACACAGAAAAAAGACCCCTGTTTGTTTTATTCAAGTGGGCACAAACACCCCAGAAGAGGTTGATAACCGCAGCACTAATAGCCAAAAAACCAAGATAAGCAAAATCAACTCCGTGAAAAAACATGCAGTAACCTTACATGCTTTGCTCTGCATCGCAACCACCTCTTCATTCCCTAAAACATCTCCACAGTATTTTTCTAACTCCACTGCTTGTTTCTTTAGAGACGCAGCCTTGATTTCTGCTTCTCCTAGCTTATTCAGCATCTGCACTTGCTCACCAGCCAGGGCCTGTTGTTCCTCGAATAGGGTGATTGGATCACCTGCAGCAACTCTCAACTTCTGCAGACTCCTTGTTAATGCCAGACACTTAATCTCAGCCTCAATCTTTTGCATGAAAAGGCCCTCAATCTCCTTCTCAATCTCTCTAGATTTCTCTTGTTGCAATTCTGTGGCACTCGCTGATTCTTCTTTTGGTGACTTGTCACCATTCAAGGAGGCTTCCAGTTCAGCAACCATCACCTCCTTCATCTTGAGCATAGCCTTCACCAACTCCAGGCTGCTTTCCAAGTACTTTACATTCTGTGTTAAGCTTAACACTTGGAGCTCCATTAAACTTGATTCTTTGAAACTTTCAGAATCAAGCTTTTCATATAAGCTCGATTCATGGATTTCTGGATCAGCTAAAGAGGAAACTTCCACTACACCGCTAACTTTCCCAATCTCCCCCAATTTTTTAACCTCTGCAAGAGAAGAAATAACTCAGTTAAATATGCTATTATACTACCATTCCATTTTATCTTGCAGAAAATGTACACAAGGTCTTCATCCAAAACAAATTCATCCGACGCAACAGATGTGCCATCAACTACTTGAACGAAAGGACAGATACTATCGAGAGGTACCAGCATAAGAGGGAAAAGGGAAATACCAGGAACCAATTCAACACCAGACAAGTGACCCAAATTAGGAGACTGGCCATAATTACCCATGACATGGATCAATTTCATACATAAAATGGGGCGAAAACACCGTGTGCCACTGACTGGAATACAGTATGAATGCCACTTCAAAATAATGACCATGTCATTCAAGCCCATATCTTGCTTCCAAGCAGAACTTACTATAAAACGATAATTAAAGTCAAAGTAATTGGCAGTTGGACTGCCCAGATGCACAATCCTGAATTGCATAAAAGGGAGATTATTGTTTTTACTGGAATCACCTAACTTTTGCTTTCTTAGATCGGAAAGGTAAGTGGAATTTAAACAAACAATATCAGCGGGAAAGTAGGGTTTGACTTCAACAGACTGCAAGTCCCAATGTTGACCATCACCGGCAGGCGTTAAGGCCTGTGCTCAGCCAGGCACATCTCTTACAGGGAGGACTCTGGGCCTGGTTAGTGGAGGATTAGTCGAGTCCAAAAATGGATACCCCAACTCCTCCAGATTGAAAATTGATACAAAGGGAGAAAGAAGCATTCAGCCAGTAGGAGATGATTGTTCTTTTTGGATGCCCTAACTTTCGAGTTTTGGATTGAAGATTCAAGTTCCAATAAAAAACAGACACAGGCGGAGAAAGAAACACTCAGCCTGTTAGAACACAACCTAAAGTGTGAGATCAATGTTTACATCCCAAAGAACAGACTGGCTAACCATGTCCTCGTGCAAACAAGTTTTACCAAGTACAATACAAAATACAAATCTTTGAATGTTTAACAGTTATAAACAGCAGGGATAGAATTAGCCTTGGAATACAAATCTTTCTACCTACAAATTGAAATATGTCTAGTAAAATAACACCAAAATCCTATTGATAGCACGTATGCTAAGCTACTGCTCTCCTTCTAAGAACCATGCTACTCATTAATTTGAAAATTGCATTACTGAAAAATGCTGATTACTATCAATTAGGTACGTGTCTATAAGGAGAAAAGGAAAAACAATTACATAGATACTTGGAAGAAGCATTTACAGGACTATACACAAAAAACCGTCAACCTCTAAAACCAAGCAGCTATAGCAAAAACAAATTATGAGGTATGATACAACTGCAAATCAACAGTACAATACATGATAGCACACAAATGGCATTTAAAAAGGATTATTGAATCTGATAAAAGATAGTCAAACCAACCATTTTCAAGAGCTTTTTGCACAGATTGGAGAGAAAGTATAGACTCAACCCACTGATCCTGATCTGCCGAGGGTCGGTGATCAGCCCTTTTTTCTCCCTTATCTGTCCAAGATGCTTCTGCCGCTAATTCATCTTCTGAAACATCTTCAGCATTCTCCTGCCCATAACCAGAATGAGGTTCCCCGCTAAATTGTTGTTCACCTTCATGGTCTTCATCACTGTTTTCTCCGTCGTAAATCATTGACCTTCCACTTTGCTTTCCGTTACTGGTCACAGAATAATCACCCTGCATAAAGACAAAGTTGGAGCTTCTTGAGTCAGATTCCATGCTGGAATGAGAGTTTTCCTTCTCGATTTTGACCCTTTCTCCTCTAGGCTTCTTACCATTTTCTACCCATTCCTTCCCTTGTTGAACCCTTTGAGCTGAACTACCCACGCCCTTCCCGCTCAAACTTTTCACCCTGTTCCTGTCCCATGAATACCCTGACACTGTAGGCAGGTCATGCCTCACCCTTGGAGCACTAGCTGCTGTTGAGGACTTGCTACTCCGATCCTCACTATTCTCAGAATCCATGCCAGCAGGGAAAGCAGATTCAACCACAAATCTGGATTCCAAACTAGAGCCATGGGTCACAAACGCATCACCAAGAGCCACATTTCTAAATAGATTAGCCGATCCAACAGAACCATCACTGTTTTGCAAGACCTCAACTGGGTTTAAATTTGTTGGTTTAGCAGAATTCACAGCACCAGAGAATACTCGTTTCAAAACTTTACTGTTATCTGCATCGGCACTAGCATCCTTAACAACATCTCTCCTAATTCGCCTCCATTTCTTCAAGCCAAATCCTTTAGTTGGAGGTGACCCTCCAACAGGAGAAATGGCCGTTGAAGACGGTGACTTCCCTGAATTCCCCACTTGCTCAATTCCCACACCTTCCTTAAATTCTCCATCATGAGGCAATGTATTCGTATCATCATTACCATTAGTGCCCATGTCATGAATTATCCCATTTGAACATGATCCGTTAGCATTTATCTTACTGTTATCACCATCACCATCACCATCACCATCTCCATGATTAGAGGCACAATCAGGGGTTATAGTTGGAATGGTGGTGGTTAATTCATTATCTTCAACAGATTCAAGTGCAGAACTTTCACTCTCCAAATCCATAAATTAGAGGTTTAAAGGGTGGTCTCTCTGGATCAAGATCAAGAACAAAGAACTATCATTCCAGCAGTATCATGTCCAAAATCTGGAAAATCGAATAAAATAGATAACACTTTGCATCGAATTAAAATAACCCTTTTGATAACATGATTCAAATTTTCAATCCATGAGCAGATTTAAACGAATCAAGCAAGTCCATAAAAAAAAGCATAATTCAAGAGAGAGATATAATTGAAGGGAAAAAAGAGTGAGATAAAATGACATACCTTTTTATATCCATAAAAATAAAAATGGAAGCAATGGAACGAGAATTAAATAAGAAAGGTGAATGGAATGATGGGAAAAAACAAAAGGAAATAGAAATCCTAAACGGTGCTTGAATTTGCAATTTTGAACAGAGTCAGTGCGTCCTGCCGTCGCTGGAATGAAATATTGTAATTATTTTATTTGGGACAATTACTCCTAGTGGTACTCTTTCTAAAAAATAAATAATATTAGTTAGAAAAAGAAAGAATGAACGTGGAGAGAGAAGATAGGGCCACATGGAAGAGGTAAGGATGGCCCACGAACTCAACGTGTCCAAGTGGACATTGCTGGCCATTGGATCACCACCATCATCATCTGTGATTCTTTTTTAACACTAACATCACAGTGGTCTCATCTGACCTGACAAAAGTGTCGGTCTCCTGCTACCGTTGTGCTCTTCTTCTTCTTTTTTCTTTTTTTTTTAATGAATTTTATATTTATTTTTTTCTATAAAACCTTAACCAGAACAAACTTGTATTTCTTAAACCCGATCATAAGAAATTAGGGTTACAGATGTAGATCTTATTTGGGATGGGGCCGGGTGCAACCTCAATACCTTTGAGAGCATCACATTGAGAAGTTGCAACCTCCACCTCCAAACGAACCTCCAAATAATAAGGATTACATTAGAAGACTGTGGATTGTTTTTAAAAATCCAATATTGATTAAATTGTCTAATTCCTAGAATCAAATTTCTCTTTCTATATGAAGGGCAAGATTCACATCCATCTCATCTCCTTTCATATAAATTATATTTGTCGCGTCTATTAATGATGATGTCCACTTGATTTTGTTTACCATTTATTAATATTTATAATATCTTGTATTTTAATAATAACAATAAATAGAAAATACACTAATAATATTTTTTTTGATGAAATTAAGTTTATATACAAACATCACATCAACAATAATATATAATTGAGTAAAAAAATGTGAGGATCTTATTATGTAACTTGTCCGCGAGCTGCGCTGAGCTTTTTTTATATAGGAAACTGATTGATTTTTTGCATGCTATAATTGATTACCTTAATATTTAATTAATAAAATTATGATAGATAAAATTTGATAGAAATGATCCCCCCCCCCCCCCTAAAATGAACATTGTAATATAAAACACAGGAGAAGTGGTTCATATATTTTTTAATTGTTGATAACTTGGGAAAATTTATCTATCCATTTTGTTTATGTGTTGCCACGTATTTGTTTTTTACTTAATATTAGATCTAAAATATTATATATAAAAATATTGTAAAAGTAATTTTTTTTTAACTAAAACAACTTAAAATCTAATGATTGTAAATATGGTTTATGTATAATATTTTAGATATGAAATATTGTAAAAATTGTTTAATAATTATTATTTTAAACGCATTTTCCATAATAAAATGAATATATAAAAACCTAATATACAATTATTATTATTATTGTAAATATTTTTGCTATAGTAAGAACCGAAAGTTTTGTAAGCTGATTATTTGCTAAGATATATAGCATTATAAAAAAAATCTAAGACCATTAACATTTTATTGCATTTAAAAAAATTTGTTTATAGGTACGGCGAAGTAAAGGGCAATTGACTATATTTTTTCATTATAGATAATTTGCCCCAATTTTTTCACCTGTTTCATCCACATGTGACTTCACATATTTTTTGTTTATGTGATATTTGATATGAAATATCATATATAAAAAATCACAAAAGTCAACCTCTAAAAAAAATAGCATCAACTGATGAATTATATTGATTATTATTATCATTGTTATTATCATGATTGTTAAATGCTCAAAATTATTGTAACTGTCATTATAAATATTATTATAAATAAATCATATTCTAATTATTATTGTTCATACTATCAATGAAACCATAATTATTGTTAGAAAAAAAATTAAATTATTTTTTTGTTTATAAGATTTATTTCTCATATTATTATATTAAAAGTATTTTAGAACACTAATATGAATTTTTTTTCTTAAAAAAAAACTTGGTCATTTATATATATATATATATATATATATATATAAATATATATATATTATATATATATATATATATATTAAGGTGTTAATATTAAATAAATATAAAAATATATAATTAGTCTCACATTTTTATAAGAAAAAAAACTTACAAATAATCATTATCATTATTTTGAATGTCTTATCTATAATATTTAGAAATTTCAACACCTAAAAATAATAACAAAAAAGAAATTAAAAAAATAAATAAATGAAAAAAACATAAATAAATATTATTAGATTTTAAAAATTATTTGACTTGAAGAATGAAAAATACAAAGAGAAAAAATAATAAATATCATTTTTTAAATGATCACCAACACAAATTAAAATTTAAACATCACATAAAAAAACCTTAATAACAGTGGAAATTTTAAAAATTAGAAACAAAAACTAGGAGCATGTACATATAAACATAAATAAAAATAGGAACCATTTAAGAAATATATATAAAAAAAAAAGGAATTAAAATGAAATCCAAGATTAAAAGTATAAGGGCCGAAATGGAAAACACATATATAATAAATTTCATTTAAAGGACAAAATTGAAACAAATCAAAACTTTGATACCGAAAAAAATAAAGAATTTAACACAAAATCGAAATTAAAAGATTGTGGACCGAAATGAAACTAAAATATATAATCAATTTGAATTGAAGAATACAATTGAAACACATCAAAACTTTGATATAGAAAATATTAAGGATTTCAAACCAATCGGGAAATTAAAAGACTAATGACCGAAATGAAACTACAATATATAATCAATTGCAATTGAATGACCATATTGAAACAAATCAAAACTTATATAAAAGAAATAAGGACCATAAACAATAATAAAAGATTAGGAACTACAATGAAAAGTCAATAAACAATGGGGGTTGATAGGTGCTTTCGCACGCAGGAGAGAGAAAAGGGGGGAAAACTTTAACCGACCACTGACACGTCTCCGACCTTCTTATACCCCCACGACCTGCACCATGAGGAAGATAACATGGTGGAGAATAATTCTAGATGCCGGTAGGGAATTTTTGCACGATGGAAACCGCCGCAAGCGCTATCCGAAAAATGCGTGAGCGCGAAAACGGACGGGGTGTCCGGTGACATGCCAACAGTACCACGTCAGAATATATATTAAAAAAAGTAAATTATCAGCACGCCCCTGCAACTAACTCTTGGATTTTGTCTTATATGAGGGTACCATTTAAAAAAATCATGTGCAGTTACCTTACTGCCCCCGTGGTTTACTGTTCATTTTTGTCTTATTGGGATGTATTTTTGTATTTAGCTATTTAAAAAAATATGTGCAATAATCTTAATACCCTCGGCGGTAACCGTGTATTTTTGTCTTATTCATGGGTATTATAGTTATTTCACTGTGCACTGAAAGGCAAAAAAGTCAAAAATACCCCCCAACCCAAGGCTAAAGATGCTGGTAAACAGAGGGACAAAATAGTAATTTCACTATTTCAATGCACAGTGCCTCTGAGTCTAGATGAATAGTGCAAAACATTGTTTATTACTATTGAAATCCCTGTCCTTGTTTAGCTTATAAGGTAGTTTGTTAAATTTTAATATCTTATTCAATAACAAAATAAAACGAACTCACACACTTAACATTGCATGCATAAGTATGATTGATATATTTTTTTATCGGTTTAAGATTCACAAGTTTAAGACTATCGAAACCGGTATATAAGCTCAACTAGTATACCACTTAGGCATACCAGGTTAATTGATTTCCCATTGATCATCCGTGAAGAACACTTGAAAGTTTTGTAGAAACCAATCGACCAAATGATATGTTTATTTGAACTAGTCGACCGCAAAATATGACGCTAACATATTTTAGGCTGTGCTGAATTAAATCTTTATAATCTAGTGTATGAGCTTGGTGTTGATTCATCACTGTCATTGTATTTTTAGCTTGTATTAGTTAAAGAATACAATATTTAGTAGAGTGTACGTACGTAACCATGGGAACTCAGAAATTAATATTTGTGCGTACAAATTTACACTTTCCTCCTCCTTTTCCCTCTCCAGTTTTTCGCATGAATCTGCCTCTACTTGCCGACTCACTGCTGCTAATTAAAACCCCACTCACTTCTTCCATCGACGACCATGGCAAGAGAAAGCATTGGCACTCTGATATATCGACGCTTGCATTCCATCTCTCCTTGAAGGTGCTCCATCAACAACTTCATGCATCAGTACTGGGGTTGAGACCATAAATAATTTCTGCCAGGTTTTCTTATAAGTAATTCCCTTTCATTATTAGCATGGGCTGGGGCGAGATTCTAAATTACAGTGATTTAGCCCCGATCGACTCATCAATTGATCACTGTTTTCCTAAGAGCTAATATGAACTTTCTGATGGGGATAGGGCATGCATGGCGAGTGATGGCGACCCCATTGTTTTTTCTTGAGAAACATTATCACATAGAGCTCTCCAGTTTTCCGGCCAAAAGGGAACGTCCATGCCCTAACTATCCACCCCATCCAAAGCTTGATTCTAGCTCTGGCTACTCGTGCGTGACTATGAATGGGATAGGCATGCTTGTATGCTTGGAGATTCAATCTGCTAATGAGTGCTCTCTTTCGGAAGAACTTTTCATTATATAAAATTAATTTCAAGATTTTTATTCGAGTTTCCCTTTCAGCAAAACATTGTTATTTTCGAGATTGTTTTAATTATCCTTTTTTTTTTTCTTTCAAATTATTTCCTCGATCTGAAATAGATTTTAATTGTTAAAATTATATTTTACCAGATTAATTCCTTTAAGAAACTCATATTTGGCTGGATAAAATTAATTCACAGGGAAGTTTGGCTACACAAAATTAGATTTTAGAAAAAATAAAGTTCATTTACTTTAAAATATATAAATAAATAAGTATCGAAAGATCAGTTTTCTCAGTGCTCACCCTACTTATCCATTACAAAAAAAAATAGTAATTTCTTGCGAGGATTATTATGTCATCTCCATACACTGCACTTGCTAATTAATTACTAGTGTTAGTGGTGGTGCATGGATTGATAGGGAGAGAACTCGTTGAGAAATGTAGTCCGTGTGTGTGTGTGTGTAGAGAGAGAGTATGTATGTATGTATGTATGTATGTATAGACACGCATACATACTCTCTGTGTGTGAGATAGTACGTAGTACATACTGTCTACACACACACACAGATACTGCATGTATTTCTTAAATGAAGTACATGGTAGACAAATCAAGGGCGGCATGCAGCAGGGCACAGAGAGAGGAAGCAGCGAATACATCAATCATATTTTATGGTGTAAGAAGATAGGGTAATTAAAGATTAAATCAATAATATAATACATGCATCTATATAAATGAAGATGGTGATGAATATTCAAGAGAAATGGACCCCCGATGGTGTATGCTAAAGCAAATTAAGAGATAACTAAAGAAATGGAAGAAGCAAAGGGTGCTCATAATAATGGCAGCTAGCTAGCTGGTAGAGGACCGCAAGTCAAAAGAAACAATGTTATCAGCTTAGATCGAATGACACATCTCGCTATGATTGTAACAGCCACCTTTTGCTGCTCAACACACTAATTAAGTTTAAAAAGAGAGGTTGAATTCAGCCATCCATGCCTATCAGAGGACAGTTTCGGCTAATTAAAGCAAGCCTGTACGTGGGTTTTGTAAAGCAGGAATATATATAATAATGACTGCTAAAAAAGAAGGCTTTATGGTAAGGAAAGAGATCGATGATCTTTAGGGTTCAGGATGGGCCAAGGAGTCGAGTTGACACACGCAATCTTAGCAAGCGCAGCCTTGTTGGTTGATTAATTTGATCCAGTTAACCTGTTAGGCTATCTATTTGTATTTGAATATTCGCTAAGCCATATCCATATACAGTTCAAGTTGATTAGAACAAAGTTGCAGGAAACTCTGCAAATTCAAATATGGCGATCAGAGATGAAGTAGAATTTGAACAAACTCTACCAATCTCATAGGCTGCTGATGTGGTCCAAACAGCTATCTACGTCTCTCGTATGCTGTTGATGCTTAGGTTTTGTGCCCGGATGTACATTCTGCGTAGCATATAGTAAAAAGGGGCCCCTTGCCTATGGAGACCTATGCAAGTGGAAATATAAGTAGTTGGACTGGTCTTGGCTCCAATTTCCAGTGCACAATGGTTTCAAATTCGTGTCAGATAAGTACATCTGCAGACAGGGAAAGCATCGATTAATTTATTTGAAAAGCATTGCTAAAAAACACCCCCACTACGAACAAGGTCTGAGTTGTGGTTGCCCTCCTCCCGATGCCCTTTCTCTGAGTAAATTTCTGACCCCTTGTTTTGGCTTCCGTGACAGTTTTAGAGAGAGGAGAGCCCCATGTTTTATATTATGATTTATGAATTGAGAGATTAGATCATTAGAGCGTCCAGCAAATCAAACAAAAGGATACGTAGGGTAAGCCCTAGGCGAGTTATTAAATAATGCTGTACAGTGCTGCGCCATTAGGGCTCTCCAGATTTCTTTTTAAGCACTAGTTTAATATTTTAATGTTCAAAAACCTCGCAGATCCAGCACATACACTAGATTCCCTCGTCTTCTACACAGCTTGCTATGAGAGAGAGAGAGACAGGGAGAGCATTTTTGAAGGGTTGCAGCGAAGGAGGGCCTCTCTTTTCTTCTGTGTCTCCACGTACTTGCACCAAAAGGTTAAGGTAATTTCATTTGCTCTGTGTTGTGCTTTATTTGCATCATAACTGGCTTCTCATGGTCTAAAGAGCTTTTGCTTTTACTCGGTTTAATCAATGACACAATTTGAATCCCCTTTCTGGAAGCTGCTTTTGTGTTTTACAAGTCTGATATATGAAATCATCACCTACTGTTTCAGAACGAAGCTCGAGTGTTCCGCATCTTCAAGTGTTCATATGTGAACTTGAATGGGGTATTCTCTTGGTGGGTACATGTTAAAGCTAAACAGTGTATTGGTCAACATATACTCTGAGAGGCCAACAGAAGAAAATAGGTGTGCAGTCTGACTGACAGAGGCCCACAATGAGTGGTGATATGACGCACACCACATGCAATTTTCTCCCTTGTGAGCCTTACTGTTGCATTCATCTTCTGGCAATAGTTATTGGTCAGAACTGCCCATTTTAACATCACTGTCAGCTTAAATGGGAGCAGAGAATCAAATCCAATGAAGAAAGGAAGAGCTCACCTTCTTTTCTTGACTGCTACATATTTAGCCAAATATGGTTCCTGTAAGGACATGTGATGCAAATAATGAAGGGCCTTTATCACCTCCCAGTCTGTGACATTACTCCAAGTACAGCTACATAGAGGTACTAAAGCGGTAAAATTTTGCAGAGAAGAATATTGCCTTCTAAGCATAGCTTTCTAAGAAAAAGTTGCATTCATGGCCATGGATGAAGAAGGGTCGCGTGCTGGTAAACTTCCTCAAGAACCTCCTAGCGGCCTCACCATCAAGATTTCTACTTCTGGCAGCAAAACTGGTAAAAACATCTCAACTCCCCTAGGTTGTTCGAATTCAGATTCAAATTCTCCAAACTTGAAAAACTCAATTGAATCATCCCCATATAACTCCCCACTAGTGTCACCACCTTCATCAGCCTTTGTTTCAGCCTTACAGTCACCGTACATATCACCAAGGGCTATAACCCCCAAACCCCTAGAGAACCCGACCCCACCTGAGAACCCAACACCAGTCTCCCACTCCTCACCACCATTCTCATCATACCGTGGTTCACAATCAGATGACATACCAAGCAGCTCTTACACTCCCCCATCAGACCAATATGAATACTCTGATGACCCCACAGAGGCCAAGCTCAAGTATGTTACTTGTGTTCCAGTCCCAGATCCTGCTCCTCCTAGAATCTCGTTCTCTTTTCCAGTCCCACGCATTTCCTTCAAAGGGCCTGTTTCTCCAGCTTCCAATGCCAAACTCAGGAGCTGTGATGTTTACATTGGCTACCACGGTCAGAATCCTAATCTTATGCGCTTCTGTAAGTGGCTTAAATCAGAGCTAGAGATTCAGGGAATTGTTTGCTTTGTTGCGGATAGAGCCAAGTACTCGAATACTCAGAGCCATGAGATTGCTGACAGAGTTATCTGTTCTGTGACTTATGGAATTGTGGTCGTGACTAGCTCTAGCATCCTCAATCATCCCAGCTTGGAGGAGATTAGATTCTTCGCTCAGAAAAAGAACCTGACTCCAATTTTCTTCAACACGGGCCTTGCTGAGATCACTGGTCTTATCAACTGCAATTCAATTGATAAAGAGTGCAGAGAAGTGATTGACGGGCTAGTGAAGTTTAATGAGTTGAAGCTGGAGGTCAACGAGGGTAACTGGAGGAGTTGTGTAGCTAAAGCTGCTGGGATATTAAGAGCAAAGCTCGGGCGAAAGAGTGTGGCCGAGAAAGCTGCAGAAGGATTTGAGGAGATTCCATTTCCAAGGAACAAGTGTTTTGTAGGACGAGAGAAGGAGATTATGGAGATTGAGACTGCATTATTTGGATGTACTGATAATTCTGAACATGATTATGCTATGTCGATCATTAGAGGAGAAACCAGTGGGCAATCTGAGGGCCTAGCAGATGAAGAAAGTGAGACTTTTAGCAGCCGGGGAGGGAGATTTATTAACTTGGAATTGGGAGGGAAGTGCAAAGAACCGACATTGGAGGCTTGGGTGGAGCCAATTACGGGAAGGAATTCATTGAAAAGATCAAAGTACAAGAAATCGAAAAGTGGGAATTACAAGACCCTGGATAGCAGTGTGTTTTGTATAAATGGCGTTGCTGGCATTGGAAAGACAGAGCTTGCACTTGAATTTGCTTATAGATATTCTCAGAGGTATAAAATGGTCTTATGGGTTGGCGGGGAAGCTAGATATTTCAGGCAGAACTTATTGAATCTATCACAGAATCTGGGGTTGGATGTGAGTGCTGATGCCGAGAAGGAAAGAGGAAGGATTCGAAGCTTTAAAGAGCAAGAAAATGAAGCATTTGAGAGAATCAAAAGGGAATTGTTTCGGGACATGCCATATCTGCTCATTATTGACAACCTTGAGACAGAAAGAGAATGGTGGGAAGGGAAGGATCTGCATGATTTGATTCCAAGGAACACTGGAGGGACACATGTGATCATCACAACAAGACTATCCAAGACGATGAACTTTGACATAATGCAGCTGCCACCACTGGAATTGACTGATGCAATGGTCTTAATGAGAGGGAAAAGGAAAAGAGATTATCCAACTGAGGAGCTTCAATTTCTTCACAGGTTTGACGAGGAATTGGGAAGGTTGAGCTTTGGCTTGTGGTTGGTTGGATCACTTCTTTCTGAGCTTGCAATTTCTCCATGTGCACTTTTCGAAGCTGTGAACCAAATTCCGGTGGCAGATGATTCTACTTACTCCTTTATGAGCATGAGTGATGAGCAGTACTGTAAGAGCAATCCTTTCCTCATGAAACTTCTCCATTTCAGTTTCATTATCTTACAGCAAACCAATGGAAGAAAGAACCTTCTGGCCTCGAGAATGCTTCTTGTTGGTGCTTGGTTCGCCCCAGCTCCAATTTCCGCAGCTTTGCTGGCCACTGCTGCTAAGAAAATGCCCGCAATTGGAAATGGATTCAGAAAATGGACCAAATGCGTGAGCCTCGCATTTTCTTGCTGCTCTGGGTGTGGATTAGCACCTCAAAGCGAAGAAGATTCAGCCACTCTTCTTGTTAAACTAGGCTTGGCACGGAGAGCCAACAGACAGCCAGGTTGTTGGATTCAATTCCACCCGATAACTCAAGTTTTTGCAAGAAGAAAAGAAGGATTATCCGCAGCCAAGGCTACAGTCCAGGGAGTGAGGAAAGTTGGCAATCCATCCATCAACACAAATCATCTGTGGGCATCTGCATTCCTTGTCTTTGGATTCAAATCCGAGCCTCCGCTTGTTCAACTGAAGGCTATTGATATGGTTTTGTACATAAAGAAGACAGCTGTGCCGGTAGCAATTAGAGCCTTCACAACGTTCTCGATGTGTAATTCAGCATTGGAGCTTCTAAAGGTGTGCACTAACGTGCTTGAAGAGGTAGAGAAGTCATTTGTATCTCAAATACAGGACTGGTGTCATGGTTCACTTTGCTGGAAAAGGAACATCCATGGACATCAAAGGGTAGATGAATATTTGTGGCAAAATGTGACATTGTTGAAGGCTTGCTTACTTGAGACTAGAGCGAAGTTGCTGCTTAGAGGTGGTCATTTTGATGGTGGTGAAGAGCTGTGCAGGACTTGTATAAGCATCCGGACAGTGATGCTTGGTCACGATCATGCTCAAACATTGGCTGCCCAAGAAACACTAGCAAAGTTGGTTAGAATGAGAAGCAAAGTATGATCCTAGCAATCTCTATCAAAGAAAGAATGGATTATCAGATGCCATGGAGAGCTCAGTTTTGTTCACATTGTAATCATGTTTTTAGCTAGAAACATAACCATTAAGTTGATCATAATGTAGTTTTCTCCACTGCACATTATAACATTTACTTCCAGTTGATGAAACCTTAATTTGGTTGTCACTTTCTGTATATTTTGCATGAAAATATGTTCAATTAGGATTTTTTTTATTATTATTATTCCTTGGAAGTGTGGATTAGAGATTAGAAATTGAAACAAGAACACTTCTTGGATGTAACCCATGAAAGCAAAGGGATTGAAAAGGACAGGTGAAAACAACAAACAAGAGAGGTGGTTGAGAATAGTTAAGGTTTTTTTTTTTGTCTAAATCTGAATTATCATAGTTCTAAATGACAGCTCTGGTAGTTAACTTGATAACGACACACAGATTAAGAAATTAAGGCACTGAAGTTGTTTCTTGAGACCATAGGTATCTGCAATTCTCATTTGTTTCAGATACATGGCTAGAATAAGTTCATCTTGATCTTTCAATAATGGAGTAAGGAAATGAAACCAGTTTGAAAAACGAAGGATTGAAATTGAATCCCTATATTTCCTTCCACAGCAGTGCTGCCACTTCTAACAGATGCCTACAGTACTGGAACATTTTTCATAAATCAAATCTATGGATTTTTTTTTTGTCAGCAGGAAGTCTGGAGCAATTATTCATATGAAGTGCATACAATATGTTGACCTGATCACACATTTCCTTGTAGATCAAGGTTGAAACCCTGGAAATAAAGAATTCTCCCAGCTCCTATTAAAGGGCTCAAGGCTGCTGATAATAGAAATCCATAGTATTTAAGATTAGTTGGACCAATAAAATCATAATTATTGCACTGTAATTCACTGATTAACATAAATCACGCTGCTGGAGGAAATTTGGGGAAAAGGCTGCTGATAGAAATAGATTGGAGCAAGTAAATAATGTGTAAACTTAGAGCCCATGTGGTAGTGAAGCCAACTGCGTGGTTGGCCGCGCTGCCAAACAATGCGGAAGAACAAAGAACAAAAGGCATAAATGATATAATCTCCCTCCATCCAGCAAAGAGCAAAAAGGTAATTTCACATGATGAACCTTTAAGCTTGGCCTGGAAGTTGACATGATGAACAAGGTCCCTGCCAAAAAGCATTTGTGCAGACACCACTTCCACAGTCTCAAGATCAGCACCTTGATTAACATTACACTCATAAAGAAATTAATCCAAAGAATGAAAAGTATAATGTATGTAAATGTATTTACTTAATCCTGAGGATGGAAATCAAAACGTCAATAAAAATGAAATTAACAAGCAATTACTAGTACGTACTACGTGCTTTTCAATGTAGAATTCAACAGCCTTCTTAACATTACTACGGAAGGAAGGTATGTTTCTAGATATAGTCCTAAAAAATCTCCCACATTTGTCCAAACTCTGCCAGGGGGTCATATTTTTGTCATCTGACCACTCACTTCGCGACCAAAGAGACCTCAACCCTTTGTAATCATCATCCTCACAGTACTTCTCCTCCTTCTCATCTCGATTTTCAACCTCATTCCACTTTTCCAGCACAAAAACATGCTTTCATCTTCCATCTCTCTTTTTAGAGCCCATTTTCCAATCTGCCTGCCTGAAACTTGAAACGTTACTCCCAAAGGGATCATAATCGGGATTTCACCGTTTCCTTAATTGTTATTTATTATTTAAGTCCATGGCCTGGCCTGGCCTGGCCGTTTTATTTATTCCTCTTCATAGTAACGTTTACAGCTACTAGTTATCAAAACGAAGATTATCTTTTGTAAGTTTACATTTCTTTGGAGTCCTTTGATTTGCCAGCTCTGAGGAACCCAACCCGACCAAAGAAAGAGCCTTTAGGAACTTTCATCATGTTCCTATGACGCAATGCATGACTGCTCTCATTCTGAGTATTGCCAGAAGTCGCTGCAGAAATTTTCAGAGTTATTTTGAGCACATGGCCGGTACTTGTACTAGCCTAATAATTGGCATGCCTGCATTATACATCATCATCATCTTTATTGACCACCATCAAATGATCTTGCCCATCAGCCCAAGTACAGGATTCAAAGCTGATGGATTAGCAGAATCGGTATCTCCACACGCTAAAAACCTCTCAAGTATCTGGAGAACCACCTTTTCAGATCCAGAAGCTGGGCGATAGTTCACAGGAACTATTTAAGCCCTCACATCCAAATTAACGAAGTTGATCGTTGTTTAGAATTGCAACTTATTTGATCTTCCACAGCAAGTACAGCCATTGACGCCATTTCCTTGTTCAAATATCTTCCCTTCTCGATCCAATATGCCTCAACTTTTAATTAGTGGTGGATCATTAAACTGAGATTAAATCCCAAGGCTGGTACCATTTGCATCAATATAAAGAGGACCTACTTCATCAGAATCCTCAGGATGAATTGGTGACACCCTTTGCATTTTTCCTTCATTGAAAGCATTCTCTGATCAATATCCTGAGCAGGCAAGCTTGAAACAGAGACCCAGTTTGTACCTTTCCTCAATCAAGCTCTTCTGACATGCAATGAGGTGCTGCAGCACAAATATTCACCGCCAACTTTGTCATTCTTGGCTTAATTCTATATCTTGTTACCAGAACCTGCTGTCCACTTAAATATTGCATTCGATTCCATCCAATAACTCGAGTTTTGCAAGGAGAAAGAGAACTGGTAACCCTTTGATCAACTCACCCATGGTCATAGGCATTTTGTCTTCAGATTCAAATACAAACCCAGATTTCCCACTGAACTTATTATGGTTTGTATACAAACAATACAGGAGTTGTGCCACGGTTCACTTAGTTGGAAAAAAGAAAATGATGGGCTACTCACCAGGCAAGATGTGACATTGTTGAAGGCTAATTTACTTGAGATTAGAGCAAATTTGCTACTTTCAGGTGATCATTTTGATAGTTGTGAAGAGTTATGCGGGGTTGTGTAAAGCATATGGACTGTGATGCTGAGCTACAATCATGCTCAAACTTTGGCTGCCCAAGAAACACTAGCTGAAAAGGCTAAATCGAATGAGAAGCAAAGTGCGATGCTGGTAATCTCCATCAATGAAAGAACCAAACATCGTACCATGGAGAGCTCAGCTTTGCTTACATGGTAATAACCTATGTTTAGTTAGAAATATAAGCATGAAAATAAATATAATTTATAGTAGTTCTCACTTCACATCATAACATCAACTCCAAGTTGAAGAACCCTTGGCCAGTTTTTGTATATACAAGATGTTCAATCGAATGAAAAGAACAGGAGAAAAAACAACAAAGTGGTAGTTGAGAATAGTTAAGTTACTTGTCTGAATCTGCATGATCAAAATTTAAAAGGTCCCCGTGTAGTAGATAGAAGGTGTCTGGTCTAGACTCTACAACGACAGTTTCATAACCTCCTCCATCATCATCCATCTATTACCTTCTCCTACCTAAGTAGTAGATAACTTGAAAAATAAATAGATTAAGGAGCTAAGGTAAAGTAAAACACAAATACTATCATGAACAACAAGACATTGAAAACAATGGAGAATCCCTCTTATCCATGTCCAGAAACATACTTACAAAAAATGGTATCACAAGACAGGAAGGCAGGAATTGTTGAGATTCACACTAAACTACATTGTTGACTTTAAGTCATAAGTAATTTTTCCAGTCTCAAAACCGAAAAGAGACAAACTTTCACATTCCAAAAAAAACAGAACAAAACCAAATCACACAAAACTCTTCACAAGAATCATCATAATGTAAAATAATAAAGCAATCAATGAAACTATGTAAAGTCAGTTCCTTTCAAGGACTCCAATTTTACTTGATAAATTGACCACCACCATCACCAGATGCTGATAAAGCTCCATATGAACCGGACACATAGCCTGACCCGACCAAAGCTGCTTCCTCGTCGGCAACCAACAACCCGTCTGAGTTCCTCAAAAAAGCATGGGCCGCACATACCAGAAACCCAATTAGAACACCCCAAACCAAATTCCAGTCTGACTCGCTTAGCCAAACACCCAAAACAGAAACCAAAATCAAACCAATTAAAACCAGGCGATCACTCACATCGTAGCCCCATAACACCAATGGGTCTTCTCTAAAGAAGTAGAGGAGAAGCCAGAGAGACAACACAGAAGCAAATATTAGGAGGGAAACTGGAGACCCGATTAGAGATAAAGCTCCACAAGCAGAGATGATTATTAAGTAATTGACTCTGAAATAGTGGAAATTGGCCCGGAGTTGGGTCAAGGCAGTGGCGAATGAGTCAGGTCGGGTGAAGGATCCGGAAGTGAAGAGCTCGGGCCAGGGGCGGAGTATGGAGAAGGAGGAGGTGAAGTTTTGGAGTGACCGAGAAATGACGTCCCCGGCGGAGATGGGGATGGTTGTATAGGTGGTGGTGGTGGTTGAGGGTGGTGGTGGATGTGACATGGTGTTTAGGATGTTTTTCAGTTGACCCAACAACCCTTCAAATCCAAATTCTGTTATTTGCTTGGATTAGTAGGTAAGAAATTGTTGACTTTTATGTATTTGCTTGTTTAGTCACGTGAATCATCCCTAGATAATCTCAATCTGATTAATTGAGTCCTATACTATCAATTTGATTCATTGAGTCCTATTTAATTAAAGTAATAATCATGATTATGTGATGGAATATGGAGATGATGCAGCAGTAGAAGTGCATTGAAAACAATCTGATTAGAGTTTTACTATGCACGTACTTATATTTTATTATGGATTTTCAAAGTAAAATTACTAAGAAATATTTTTCCATGTGGTTGTAAAGTACAATTACTAAACTTTTCTTGAAAGCTAAATTAATTAAACTAAAAGTTCGAGGTGCTTTTGAGGGCAAGTCCAGACATCAGTGCAGGCAAAGCCAAAATTTTAAAAATTTGATTGTTTTTATTAAATTTATGTCTCTAACGAAGAGAGCTAAATGGAGAGTCAAAATGACTTCTTCATCTTCCGGAGGCATTCCTACAGATTTGCACAGGAGAGCCAAAACTAAAATATTACCGTTGAAATTATACCGTTGCAAGCATCAACAACAAAACACAATAACACAGCAACAACAAAACACAATAACACGACAACAACAATGAAGTGAACAATTGAAACAATTAAAAAAAAAACACATCCTCGTGCAATATGAGAGCAATAACTTTGATATAGAACCCAAAAACATGAAACAATGGTTTGGGTTGGGTCAGGTGGACGGCTGCATGGGGGGACGACTGGAGGGGAGTGGACGGTGGGTGGGGGGGTGACGGCTAGAGGTGAGTGGGTGGGGGGTTGACGGCGGCTGGAGGGAGAAGAGAAAGATGGGTAGGGTTTTTTTAATTTGTGATTGAAATGAAGGGGAACAAATGGGGGGTGGGTTTTTATACTAATTATTATTATATTATAATAATTATTATATATAATAATAATAATTATTATATATAATAATAATAATTATTATTATTATTATAATATTTAGCATAAAAAATAGGAGTATTAATTTGTAATTAATTTGATTCAATTATTTGTAATGGAATGTATTTTAATTAATTATGTTTGAATTTATTGGTTATTTATTAATGTGTTCATTTTGTTTTGTTTTTTAAGTTTTTCTAACACTCAAAGACAATAAGTAACATTAATTAATTTCAAATACAACAATCATAAAAAAATATAGAAATATTGTGGGTTTTTTTTAATTATATTTAAATTCATTTTTTTAATTTAAATATAATTAAAAATAATAATTTTATTATTTGAGAGTTTTTCAAAAGTAATTATTTAATTATATAACTTACTCATATTAATTGTATAATTAAACTATATACAAAATACTTGAATTTTATTTAAAATAAGATAAAAAAATGGCTCGCCAAAATGGCTCTTATCATTGGAGAGCACATCAAGTCAAAAGTCATATATACACTATTCAAAGAGCCATTTTACAGATTTGACTCTCCAAAATGGCTTTTACCATTGGACTTGCCCAAATACGTTTTCAAAATAAATAAATAAATAATGTTTTTTTTCATTTCATATTGATTTTTTTTTAATTGACAAATTGTCTTGATGGCATTTTAGTCTTTTAATTGAAATATAATAATACTTTAAATAAAAAAATATTGACGTGTGTGGTGTCCCCTAGTGACTAAATATCGCATTCAAGGAAGGCATTTGATGCGTCTGATTGCCCTCTTCATGTTGATACGACACATCTAATTGTGACATGTATAATAGAGCTCAAACAAAAAAATAAATTCTTTTCATGTTCCTTTCTATTCTTATTTGAAAAAATCCACGTATGTGCTCTTGTAAGAGCAAGTCCAATGGTAGGAGGCATTTTTAAGAGGCAAATGATAGAAATGACTTTTTGAATAGTGTATAAATGGCTCTTGAGGTAATGTGGTCTCCAATGGTAAGAGCCATTTTTAAGAGCCATTTTTTGAAATTTAATTTAAATAAAATTTAATTATTTTGTATATAGTGTAATTATACAATTCATTATACAATTCATTATACAATTAATATGAGTGAGTTATATAATTAAATAATTATTTTTGAGAAACCCGCTAACAATAAAATTATTGTTTTTTTTAAAAAAAAAATGAATTTAATTATAATTAAAAGATCCAGAATATTTGAAATTGGAAATTTTAAAATGTTGAAAAATCCCGCCAAAATTTCATTAACAAATAACAAATAATCAATAAGTTCTTACATAATTAATTAAAAGACATTCCATTACACATAATTAAATGAAATTAACTACATAATTAACTGGACCTTCTTTTTGCCAGAATTTCCATCATTTTTTCTTCAAAATATGCTGCAGCCATTGGATTCATTGTAGACGTATCCATCTTCATAATCTCTATTTCTTGTTGCTCTTGCTTTTGTTTAAGCAATAAAGCATTTTGCTCCAACATGATTTTTCTGTCTTTGTTTTTTTGTTCCTCAATGTCAACAAAGGTTTCATTCAGTTGTTGTAACCTAGTTGATACAGTTGTCTCCCCAACTTTCTCTTTTCCTTGTCTGCGTCTAAGTTGTGCCTTTGCAGCTTTCTGACCAATTGGTCTATTTTGGTAAACAAATGTATCACTGTCTTCTCCTAAAAAAACAGAATCAGCGGTTGATGGAGTTGAAGTAGCTGGACTTGCGTTTCCATGTTTTTTTTGTTTCTTGTTTGACTTCTGATGAACAGTTGCACGTTCAAATTGCCATTTGGGTTCTTTTTTCAAGATAACCCAACAATGTTCCAGATGAAATCGTTTGCCAACGACTGAAGCATACATTTGTCGAGCATCATTAAGCTGGAAAAACAAATTCAATAAATGAAACTATGTTAAATAATAAATATGTTAAACAACTTATTTAATATGTAAATGTTGAAAATAAAACATTACCCTTGATTCTTCAGTCGTTCCACTCTGTTGACGGTTTTCAATTTGGGTAACAAACCCAACAAATTTTGCAACTTCTCTATTTATTTCTTGCCATCTATTTGAGATGCTTATTTGGGAACGATTATTCAGGTTCTCTCCATTCTCTACAAAGCACGCATGTACTCGAGCCCAGAATTGTCTATTTTGTTGATCAACTCCCGTGATTGGATCTTTGCTAGTATTTAACCACGCAGATACAAGTAAACAATCTTCTTCCGGTGAGAAGTTTTTACTTCTTTGTGATTTTCTAGTTATATGAACATTAAAATCACTTTGTTGAGAATCAAATTGTTCAGACGCACTTATAGGAGAGTTAGGGAATGAATTTTGCACATTTGAGTCCATCTGCATAAAAAATACATTGTCTTATTGCTCTTGTCGATCTAACTGAAATTTTATTACAGTATTAATAAAACTAATAAAAATATCTATTTACGAATAAATGCACACCATTTCTAAACACAAAATTTACACAGTTTAAACATCTAACAGTAAATTTAAAACATGTAACTAAGCTAATTGATTCACAAATTTGTAATTTATCAATTTCGCATAATTATTTATTTACTACATATTATTATTAATGACCTCATTTTATTTTCTTAAATATTATTATTAATTACCTCCACAACAATTCTAAATACAAAATTTACACAATATTTAAATCTAACAATACATTTAAAACATGTAATTAATCTAATTGATCAAAAAATTCATAATTTATTAATTTCATAATTAATCAAAAATATTATTTTTTTTACTAAATATTATTACCCATATTTTCCCTAATATACCCCCCCCCCACACACACACACGAAACCCTACCTATATATACCCAATTCATTTCATGCGCCGCACACCCATCGTCACTGTCACTCTTCCCTCTACCTCTCGGCTTCATTTCCAGGCGCAAGGCCATAAACCCATCGTCCCTGTCCCTCTACCTCTCGGCTTCATTTCCAGGCGCAAGGCCAAAAAACCCATCGTCCCTCTCTCGTCCCTCGTCTCTCTCCCTCTCGTCCCTCTCTCCCTCGTCCCTCGACCATGTCGCATCCGTCCCTCTCCCATGGCCAAAAACCCATCGTCCCTCTCCCTCTCGGCCATCTGGCCTCTGTCCCTCTCCCTCTCACTCTACTCTTTTCCCCCCTCTCCCTCGGCTCCCTCTCAAATAAAACCTACTTGAACAACAACAAATAGATAAAGTTAGAAAACAAACCGATGAGATGCAGTGGGCAGCAGATTTGACACGAAGTGAAGATGCAGCTCCTTCGATTTGTGGTATTTTTTTTGATTTTCCTTGTTTGAAAACAAACCGATGAGTTTGCTGTATAGTAATTTTTTTTGCAATTTTTCAATTAATTCAATTGCTGTGGGTATGTTGGTTTGCTGTGATGATTTTGCTTGGTTGTGTTCTTGGTTGTGTTGATTTGAGCACTTTTTATTGACAAATTGCCAACGGTCACAAACTCCCCAACGGTAACATTTTGGTTTTGGCTCCCCGGCCAAAACCTGTGGGAATGGCTCCCGAAATTGGAAGAGGCATTTTGCCTCTTCATTTGCCTCTCCCCGTTGGAGTGACATTTTTAACAAAAAGAGGCAAATTTTGCCTTTGCCTCCTCTGATGCCTCCTCCCTTGGACTTGCCCTAAGGGTAACTTATTCTAGAAGATAGATGAGTTTTTCACGACTCGTGTATTGTTATAAAAATAAACTACCAATTAAATATTTAAGATAACTCTAATAACGTTTTGGGTTAATTATTGATTTTTAAATATCAACATACTTATAGGACTAGTATTTATACCAAACTATTTCTTGTTAACTCTAATGAATTAAAAAAATGATTATTGAAATATTGGTCAAATCCTTATGGATTCAATAAACTAATTATTACATCCTAAAATGTATGCAAAAACTATTTTTTGGGGTTTAACAAAACGAAAACAAACACACCATATTTTTATTTTTCCAGCAAAAATATGGATTTATTTTTTGATATATTTGATCATATGCAACATGAAAAAACACATTTTTATAGAAATATATTTTTTTAATATTTTTTAGGTCATATTTGGCAAAACTAGATCTTTATTCAAAATGAAACTGTTGAAAAGGCATTTTCCAAACACACCAATAAATCAAGAAATGCTTAACAAAAAAAATAAAAATAAATAGGTCATTAATATGAGGTTAAATTTTGATCGGAGCAGGTTGACTCAATCAAGTTGACCCAGTCGAGTTAACCTGAGAAGAAAGTCAACTTAGATTAAACTCAAAAAAAACTTAAAAAAATAATCAAACAAAACAGATCAAACACATTAACAATGAAGAACACAAAGAAAATTCATCAACGAACCTAGTAACATGAATGTCAAGTCAGACCAGTTGTCAAGCAACAAAAGACATGGTTATGTTCACAATCAAGAATCAAAGGTCCATATTGGCTTCAATTATTACTCAAACATCATGATTTAGCATAAATGAGTTTCAATTCTAAACTTAAAATCTAAGATAAAAATCCTTAAAATATATTGTTAATGCATAAAGACCTAGATTATTTACTAATAATGAATTACAAACATGAAGAAACCAAAATTGAATCAAAATTAGGACTAAAACTAGCACTCAAGACAAATGTTATTCGGATGAACACAAAGAACAAAAACCTAAATTTGCCAAGAAAACACCAACAATGTTAAAAACCCAGAAAACATATTTGAAAAAAAATGGACTAAACAAAAACAAAAAAAATCAAAATTATTTTTCAAACTATATTACCAAATTAAAACACAAAGAATGATTAAATAATTCAAGCTCTAATATCTACATTTTGACATTTTATAAGGCTAAAACATAGCTTAAGGACTTGGAAACATGCATCAATTAAAACATATAAAAACATTAACAATAAATTGTCATATTTGGCAGTTTCTAAGACAAGTAACTATAGCATACAGAAAATATTTAAACATGTTAACACATTGCATTTAAATGAGAAAAAAAAAAATATGGAAGGCCCCATGGACCTCACCCTTAAAATTTGTAAGAGTATACCTTATCAGCTTGTAACCTTCAAGCAATGATTGTTAACACACTCCAATGCTCTCTTTTTTCTCTCCAAACACAAACTAGAGTTTCTTCCATTTATCTCTTTCCCTCCTTTCCTTCCTAATTACTTCTCCTTTTTATAGGTTAAACCAGAGACTTTAGATTAGGGTTCTGACATACCAAAACCTGATTGGTTTTACTGGTTTTTAAATCTAAGTGGTTTTTATCACAAACTAAAGGTCAATAGGAGGTGTTTTTAGCCTTTCATGGCTTTTGTAAGTGAGTGTCTTAGTCAAGATTAAATAGTCGCTTTCATGGTTTTATCGGAGCAACTCTGATGTCAGCGTTATCTGAGATCATTTGAACTTGATAGAGAGAGAGTGTCTACCTTTCTATTGGATCCACTCTTGCATAATATAAAGGTATGTAGCTCTATATTTATTTGCTTAAAAGTGTCAACATAATCAGCATAACACTTGAACATGCAGTAAGGGCTGATTAGAGACAAGATGCTGTGATAATCAATGAAGAACATGAAACATAAATGTTTGCTTCCTAGATAATAGGGTTGTAAAAAAGAATGTTTCTTAGTTGAACAATAATAGGGTTATAGCCTTGGAGGTGGTCAAAAACATGGCATCCGATCGTTTGCCTATTTGATGAGCCAAAGAAAATGCATATTGTTGTTGAACAACCTTGTTTTGGATAATCCCTAAAACTTATGGCTTTTTATTTAAGATTTGGCAATCTTTAATTTAGCTTTTGTTCTTACATTCTCATTTTATGTTACCCGTAATCACTTATAAACTTTTAATTGCATTCAATTCACCCCTGTCGAATTCAACTTCCATCCCTAGATTTAAGCATCTTTTTCAATTCATTCGTTGGCTTCTGATTTGTTTAATTGAAACCTTGATTGGTCAATAAACTCTTAATGTTCTTAAATTTGGTTCTTAATTCCACTGATTCTAGTCCTCAAAATCACGCGTCTTTTTTGAGTTAGTTTTTGGTCTGCAATTGGTTCAATTAAGTCTTTACTTCATCTTCAAAATTTAAATTTCATGCAATTAAACTTCTCATTTCACTAACTTAGCTTTCCCAAGTCTAACTTTAAACCCCAACTTTGATTTCTATCAATTAACACTCAAATTGTCTCTAAGACCCAATTGTTTTGGCAATTAAGTCCTCAATAATAAGTTGGTGTTTAATTTTATGACTGTATATTTTTATTAATTGAAAATATGTTTGGAGAAAAACAAATTATAACGCCACTGAGTCCATAATCTGGTTCATGGTTTTGACGTGTTATATCTAGTTTATAGGTTTGACGAGTTTACCCAATGAATAAATATTGTTTTTTTTATTTGTTCCTTTAGTTGTTGTTTTTTAAATAATCCTTGAATATTAGATTGATTAAGAAATAAACTGCATGTTTTATTTTTGTTTGTTTTCTATAAGATTATCATTTTCTCAAATAAATTTTTATTTTTTGGTTGATTCTAAATGTTGTCACCCTATATAATATAAGAAAATCTTATTAAACTCAATGTAGTCCAGAACACAAGTTCCTTGAAATTGATTCAATCTGTCACTGTCTCGGTATTTTTATAAAAAAAACAATTATCATCTTTTAAAATAAAAGTCATGTTTATACATATTGGATGAACTCATGAAATTAGAGCTAGATCCTCATGATAATTTCTCCTCCAAGATTGCAAGTCTGCTACCTGACTCCTCATGTCATCTTATTCCTTGTCATGTAATCCTGGGTGTTCGTTCATAGCTAGCTTTTAATAAAAAAGAAGCTGCTTTTTCTGATGCTGAACACCGACGTCTAGCCAGCAACTGTCATCTTCCGTGTGACTGGATCAGCAGAGTCCACTAATGTACATTGTCACAGCTACTAGACATCGACCACTACATATATGCTCTTTATAAAATAATCTAACGTGTCCAAATAAAGAAATATTACGTTCTAATATATATATATAATTTTTTAAAATTTATCTTTTCATATCAAAAAATTAAAACAATTTAAAAATATTAAAATAATTAATTTAAAATAAAATAAAAGTAACCCACTATATGAAAAAATTGGGATCTTGAATAATTGGCATAAAAAAACAAAAAAAATAGAATCTTTAATAATTGACATAAAAAACACAAGTTGAGATTGTTATTGTATCGATTACACTGCATAACTATATTAGAAGGAGATCGCAAGATGATGATATTTTTGTTGAATAACGATCATAATTCCAATTATATCCCGGATGATTTTTTACCAGATATTGTAGCTCACGCAAATAGTTAGGGATTGTAGATGCCTTCACATATGGATCTTGTGATATTATTATGATTATTAAATCTATATTTAAAAAATAATAATATACATATATCTACATATACATATATATATATATATATGTGTGTGTGTGTGTCTATGTCTTTTAAAGTAATTTTATAAATTGACAGTAATATAAAAAATATGATAATCAAAGACACGAAACTATTTTTTATTTAACTATAAATTTAACCAAACACTTTAATTTTAATTATAAATTACAGCTAAAATAATTTTCATAGATTTTTTCTTTTACCTCGACCACAGGAACAACCATTAAAGCAATGAGATCCTAAACATACTTGATTATATTTTTTTTATCCGAGAAAATTAATCTATCCCCGTGGTAGTCTAGAGAGAGAGAGAGAGAGAGAGAGAGTCGTGCACTCATCAAAAGATTTGAAAGGGCAGGGGAATGGTAAAAGAGATGAAGAAAAAGACAAATGATGGCCCACACGTAATTAAGAGCACAGATATTGGACCCTTTCTTCCACACTTGTCTTTCTGCCTAGCATCTGCCCACCTTTGCAATAAAATAATTAAGTAGCTAGCTACTCTTGTGGCACCTAAAATGCTTCAAACTACAGAACTCAATCTCTCCTCTCCTCCAATCCATGGAAAGGGCCCCCCTTGCCAGGCCATCATGCACCCTATATCATCTTTTACTTCTCATATACTCCCTCTCCCTCCCCCTCTCCCTCTCCATGATCATACATTGCATAAACCCCATGCAAGCTCAGCACATCTAGCTAGCAGAAGAATAAAGGGGGTCTGCATTGGACATGCATCATTCTCATTGTTTGTCCACGCCCTATCATGAAAATGACTTCCAAGCACACAAATTTATCCATCCATGATACCTATATTATTGGCTCATATTTACATATGCCAGGAAACCAAGAATTAGCAAACACAGTCATGTGCTTGTACATAGATCGTGGAACAATGCATTATTTTGTCTGAAATAAAATATTTATAAAATCTTTCACTCGTATCCTCAGCAATGCTTTTATTTAAACGCATGCCCGTTGCCTTGCATGTTCATGTATAGTCAAATGTAAGTGTATGTAGTTCAAATGTAAGTGCAAGTAGTTTAAAACTCGCGTGCATAAAACCAGAAACTATGACAAAATGCAGCTCGAATGATTGTATAAACACGAAATAAACATCATGAGAGAGAGGGAGAGAGAGTTAAAACGAGATGGAAATTTCTTTTAGGAACACTTGACTCCGTTGTCTTTCAGCCATGTTCCAGGTCGACTATTATTCAAGGATTTGCTTATACATTGTCCAGTTTTTGAAAGCTTCGAGATTTGCTTGACAAGCAGAAAAGTGCCATAGACTCAACATCAGTAAATTGGAAATAAATACAAACTTCGTCTGAGATCCCAACTGCAAAACTCATGCAGGTTTGTCTTTGATTAGACCACCACTATTTCTTCTATAAATTCATTTCCGAGCCCAAAAGTTTCAGGCAACGGTACCTAGAGGAGAAAATCGAGTTCAGTGCCTCGATGTAAACCTGCTGAAGCATCACTGCGCAGAAATGATCATGCAAGCTAACCACGGTGACTATGAAAAGCTTCGAGAATAATACAGCGATCTTGGATGACTAGATGAGTTTGATGCAGCCACGAAAGGATTCTGTTGCAACACGCTGGGACCTTCCGATGGACAACCCCACCTAACTGGACTCGTATTAACTAGCCTAGTGGAAGTTGCATGAAAGTTGCCATTGTGCAACAATGGTGTTCCGCCAAGTGGAGGGTGGTCTTGTGACTGATAACAAGTAAAGGGATTCACGTTACTCATGTTGTAAACTGGGATGGTTGGAGCAGAGATGCCAGATGGAACTACTTGTCTTTCCCTCCAGCCTTCATTGTATTTTGTAATGTCACTGAGCACAACAGTTTGACTCTCAGTAACATCATCAATGATGATAACTTCTTTGACAGATGAATCTGCACGCTTGCACTGGCGGTCAGGAGTTTCTGTAGCTTTCTGCATTGAACACGTAGGAAACGCATCTAGTCTTCTTTTTAGCGTGTTCTGAGAACTTGAGAAATTATAATCATGTTTGCACTGCTGAGGCTTCATGGATGTTACAAAACCACCATCATTTTGTTGGTGACAAAACATGCCTGCTGGTACCTGCGATGGTGCTCGGGGTAGCTTAGAATGATCAGTGCGGCTTCCAAAACTGTTGGACAACCCAACATTAAAACGTTGAACTGATGTCTGGTATGGATCCCGACTAAAGATGGCAGAACATTGTGGGGTGACGCGATGAAATGAATGACTGTCCTGATTCTGAATATTGCCAGGAGAGACTGCAGAAATTGTTGGAAAGTGAGGAGTTCGATTGATTGTTTGGGCACAAGGTTGGACCCGCCCATTTGATATGGGTACATTATCATCTTTGTTGATCACCATTAAGTTCTTCCCCATTAGTCTGAGTATAGGATTAGAAGCAGATGGACTAGCAGAATCACCATCTGTACGAGTTAAGAATCTCACTGCAGAATTAATGGGAGGGTCCTTCAAAGGAATAGGATCCACGGGGGGCTTGATGATTGGGAGAACCATCTTTTCAGATCCTGAAGCTGAGTAACTGTTCAGGGGAACTAATTCAGGCCTGACATCCAAATTAATCAGTGTTGGGTTTGAATTGTAACCCATTTGCTTGTTAACAGAAGGAACTGTCATCAATGGCATTTTCCTCCGCCTTAATAGCTGTGATTCTTGGTGATTTAGAGCAACACTCTCAGCAAATCTTTCCTTTCTTTGGCAACAGCATGGCTGATCATTTTTTAAGCCAAAAGATTCCTTCTCAATGGAGAGCCTATCAAGTTTCACATACTCTCCTGGGAAATTAGCTCTTTCAACTCCTGTAGCTGGTGCTTGTGCATCAGCATTGTGTGTCAAAGGTTCAATTCCAGCAGACATTAAGCCTGGCCTCTTACTGTCTTGAAAAACATAATGTCCTGCAGATAATGGTGGTTCTGAATAATTGAAACTAGATCTTCCAGCCATGGAGTTAGAGATGGTCGACGCTGCAGATAGAGGGGAATCTGATGAATCTCCATCAACCACATCATGCTGATCTGGAGATGACTGAGCCTGGCTACTAGTCAATGATGAGTTTCCTTGAAAATCTTCAGAGCCCATATCTCTAGGACTTGGCAAAAATGACCCCGGTGGTCCTGGAATAAGAATGGGATCAACCTCAGGAAAAGAGTCTAATTTTGCAGCTTCAGAATCCAATTCCACCACCCTCATATCAGCATTTTGCCCCATCATGCCATTGCCAGCTTCAGCAGCAGAAAACATCCCTTGGTCGTGAACAAAACCTGGTTCAGTTGGACCAGTTGACCCATCGTTTCGCCTTAAAAGTCCTTCATAATCTTCAATAGACCGAAGACATTTTGATGGGACCTTTGAAGAAATACCTAGCTCATAGAATTCAGTGTCGATGGATTTCCTCGTACCAGAGGCGCTCGTCCTCCCATCCAAAGTCTTGGAAGTTGGTTCAACAACAATGTCATCATGTATTGGAACTTGTGTTCCAGGAGATTCTAGAGGATCAATTTTATGTGAATAATCATCATCATCAACTCTAGCTGAAGAATCCACATTTATCTCCTCATCATGACCATAGTGAGGTGTAGATTTTGAGCTCCTCAAAGAAAAGGCTCCCAGCCTGTCAGAGCTACATGACAATCTTTTTTCTTGCCTAGCTTCCAGGATGTAACTCCCACCAAGAGACACCTCATTAGTTATTTCTTCTCTTTCAAGTACATTTTCCGTGTGATCCTGCATCAAATCATTCTGTTCATCAACCTCAGAATGCCTGCCCATTGCCTCTTCATCTATTTCTGTTGTCAAAGGCTCTTCAGACTTGTCAAGGGTTGACCATCTCCTAACTTTGCTGGGCCTGGATTCAGTCACAGAAGATTGGCTGCTGACAGACAGTAAACTTTTCCTAAAGGAGGAGAATCTATTTGCTTTAGATACAACTGTACGAGAACTCCGGGATGATCTTGTGTTAGCAATGGGAGAGGTATCTGAATTATTACTTGTATCAGCATTAGTATAGATGGACTTCTTGGTTAATGAAGAGACCTTTATCCTGGGAGAGTCTGGAGGTATTAGCAAACAGCTATCACGAATAGAAGTGCCATCTTTGCTCAACTTATTGGCATTTTGCTTCATTGGTGGAAACAACTTATCCACTTTGCCATTAATCTTGTCTCTCACTAGGAGATTCGTTACCATCTTTCTTCCAGGAGAGTGCTCCATACTCCCATTAACTTGTTTTTTATGAAATGTCTTCTCCGTCCTCTCATTGCTTCTATGAGAAGAGATTGGGTTATCACACAAAATGACAGATTTCTGAGCGCGGCTCCTCTCTGAAAGACTACCATTCTCAACCAGCAAATCTTGACCCAAATGCCATTTACATCTCACAGGTTGATGACCCACTTGAGATGGAATCTTCTTTGGAAAACCTCTTCGTTTGGAGCAAATCCATGGTCTTAAAGCCCCGCCATCACTGGGATTGATTTGCTTCAACATGCGTTGTTCTTTCTCACAACTTTTCCCCTCTCCGTTAAATTCTTCTTGACATCCAGAAATCTGTTTAACAGCAATATTGAGAGTCGTATATAACTGATATTATGTTACTGAATTTGCAACAAAAGATGGTGTAAAATTTGTAAATTAAAGTACAGGATAATCACTAGAAATCTACAAAAATACGTTTTAGAAGAGCTTGAGGTGGAAAATATAGTGTTTTAGCAATTGTTCTGCACAATAATTCCATACAGCTAACATAAACACTACACAGATGGACGCGACACAATACCAGATGAAGCATCCAAGATGCATTTTGCCCCAAAACATAACATGATCAAGCTTCTCGATGACAATAGAAAACAAAACAAAAACTAACTGATCTATCACATACTAAAATTTCTTGGCGATTATATAAAGTTTGGGAAGGGAAATAAGAATGTGTAGTGTGAGCAAGAGACTGTACCTGAGCGCAAGGCGCCTTGTGGAACAAAATCTTTTTTCTCTGAGAAGCAAGTTTTAGATACTTGTGATGCTTTTGTGCTAAGCGTTTTTTCTTTTTCTTTGAAATGTATTTGCTTGTTTTGCCTCCTTTCAAAGATCTCATTACTCCAATATCCTCCCTTCTTGCTCCAATATCCTCGCTTGCTTTTGTTACTGGTGGTCTATCATTAAACTGAGATAAAATCCTAACTTTGGTACCATCTGCATCAATATAAACTGGACCTACATCACCAGCATCCTCAGGATGAATTGTGGACACCCTTTGCTTTTTCCCTTCATTAGGTGCGTCATTCTTCTGAGTATCTTGAGCAGGCAAGTTTGACATGGTGGCCCAGCTCGTACCATTTCTTCGATCAAGCTCTTCTAACGTGCAATATTGAGCTGTAGCATATATATCCACCATCAACCGTGTCTTTCTCGGCTTAATTCTATACCTTGTTGGCTTAGAATCTGCAGTCCACTTCGGTGTTGGCTCCACAGAAAGGCACTGATCAATGTGAGCATTTAAAGTGGTGTTTGATGAGGATGAGAAAGTTTTGCAAACAGGACAAACTTTTGAAGCCATTGTTTCTGATGTAGTAGTACAATTAGAAGCAATATCTTCGGCTGAGCTACGATCAGAGCTGCCACCAAATTTCACAATCAACCTGCACTTCTTAGCCAACGGCCTAGAGGTGCTTCCAGTCCTGTTCGTCACAGGAGCTTCAACTTCAACAGCGGCTTTGACCAAAGTTTGAGTTTCTAATGGTGATCCAGGTTGCCTGTTATCAGGAACTGAATTTATCTCACTTGTTGTTGTGGATGGGAAATCATTTTCTTCTTCAGATCTACATGAACTAATGTCTACACAGGATTCAGCTAGCTTGTTGTTCAATTGAGTATCATCAAACGAGTCTAGCAGCACACGATTGACCGGCCTAGAAGCCTCCTTGTCAGAATTGCTTCTTTTGCTGATGTTTTCCTTCTCAACTGAACTGGTTTCGCCTATACATCTCTTAAAGAACTGGTTTCTTACAGTATCAAAAGGCTGAAATTGTGGCAACACGTCCTTCACGCCATGTTTCAAACAAAGTTGCAATTGTTTTTGAGAAAAAGGCCAGCTATTCTTGATATCCTTGCTCCTGGCTTTAAATACATAATCTCTGCAGTGCAAACCACTGTTTCTGTTAGTATTAACGAAGATCAAGCTATCTATAACAAGCTAGAAAAATCAAATTATATATGTAAGCTATAACGATCTTATTATGTACATAACTGCAACCCTTAATTATATCATATGTGAAAACAAGTTCGAAAGGGAAAATCAGGTTCATGGAACTGGAAGTGAAACCCAAAACAGTAGGAAAATAGCCAAGCAAAATCCAAGTGAAGGGGGGATTCGAAAATCTAGTGACTGAGAAAAAGTATGCAGGTTGCAGCATGGTATGGTTAGAACAAGAACAGATTGTTTGTTCAAAGTGACATGAAATCACAAGCAAGAATAATTAACAAAGATTGGAGGCAGTGAGTATTGACTCAAAAAACCATTAAAATCACAAACACAAGAACCCCAAGAAGAAGCCTTGAATATGATCATTATAATCAAAGCAAGAAAAAGTCTTCAAAGACCAAACAAGAGACAAGATGGGAGGTGTGCCCATGTTGAACTGGGCCATAAGGGGGGCATTTAACTCTGGATCTGGCCCAACAAAAGATATCGAAGATCGATTAGCTGGCTTTGATCAGATCACCACCATCAGAAAGACAGAAACGGAAAGAGTGGTCAGCTCAGCAAAGCAAGAGAGCCACGACAAAAATGAATAAATCAGATAAAAAAAAGTAGTATTTATATCCCTGAAAGAAAGGATCAGATAAGAAGAACGAATTGTTTTACCTTATGGAGAAAGTAGGAAGTGAGGGATGATGATGAAGCGATGGGTTTGTGTTTGGCAGATTTACTACTACTACTACCTCTGACAAATCAGGAGAAGGAAAGTTATTGTTAGTACTGGTGGGAAGCTGAGAAGCCCTCTCATCACTAGTATTCAGTTGGGAAGAAGAACATGAGGGATCAGGTACTGGAGGGTTTTCAATGGATAACATCTGATGCTATTATTCTCTCTTCTTCTTGTGCTGTTTCTGTAACAGTCACAAGCAGCAGCAGCAGCTTCTCCACCACTGTATCCTCCTTGCCTTATCTTTATCTTCTTAGTCTTCAGCATATAGCTACTAACTAGTAGTATATCACTACAGCCCTTCTCTTTTTCTTTCTTTCACTTGTAACTTGGAGTAGCAGTAGAAGTATTGCCTTTCTTTTTCTCTCTCTCTCTCTTTCTATTTCAAAAAACCCCACCACCAAAGAACTCTCGCCACATGCGATTGACCTCCACAGCCGCAACAGCAACAGCAAAGACGCAAACCATTATTTGAATCTATATTTGTACACCCGAACAAGAAGAAGATCAATCAACCGCATTTGAATCTTCATCCATTTAACCTGCCTGCAAAGATCACAGAAAACAAAAGGAGGAAAGAAATCTTGAGATCATTAACACTTTTAGCGAAGGCCATGGCCAGAAGTAGAAGATATTAATATCAGTGGAGGATTAGGGGGTAGCTAGCTAAAAATTAAGGAGAGATTCGTCTCTAGAAAACGTTATTTTATGTGGGAATGAGTGAAACCGAAGCATCCTGTAGTGCTTTGATCGATCAAGCAAAGAAATGCACCAAAATTGAGTTTTCGCAAAACAACAGATACCCACTTCAGCATAGATGATGTTGAAACTCTTCCCAAAACTTTTGATGAGTATGCGTTATTTTATGCGGGGAAAATAAACCCACAAGAACAAAGAAAAGATGAAGCTGAATGTTCAAAGTACAGTATCATCAAATCAAATCAAATCTCATATGATTACGATAATAGATAGATAATCGTCGAGATTAAAAACCTTTTTTAAGAGGTTGTGATTTGCATAAACACAAAACTTTCAAAATCCAAAAGGAGCAAGGAATTTTGTAAGAAGCAGCTAGCCAGTGAATTATGAATGAAACAAGATGAAGACCAAAAAGAAACTGAGAAACCAAAGACAAACTACTTTAGATAGATGGATTGAATTATATGGATAGCGGAGCAGCCATCTGAGAGAAATCGAGGGATAGAGAGAGACAGACACCCCAAGATTTCAGGCATCTCTATATTTACAAAGTGAACAGTGTGAACTGACCAAAATAATCCAGGAGAAAATCTAATCTAAGAATGGAAAGGCGTATTATGACCAGAGACCAGACTGAAACTCTTGACTAGTTTCAAAATACTGAAACAGAAACAACCCGGAAAATCAAGGGAGAGAGATCATGAAATCACACGAGCCCATATAGGAGCTTGGAGGCGAAAACAAGAAAAGGCTTCAACTTTGAGACGAATCAGGCAAAACACTAAATTGAAGAGAAAAAATAATCATTAATAAGTTAAACAAACCTTAAGAAGCTTTGAGATGGTATGGTATTGAAGAGCAGAAAGTGGAAGAAAGGAGAGAAAAATTAGGCTTTTTCAAGTTTCTTTACAAGAGAGAAGGGAAAGGAACGAAATAGTACAAGTGATCCTAGAGAAGAAGAAGAAGAGAGAGAGAGAAGGGGGGGGTATAAATGAGAGAGAAGAGCACCACCCACTCACACATCAAAAGACGCATCACTGCCTCTCTTCTCTGTCAAAAAAACAAAAATTGAAGTCTTTAGAGTACATTTTATTATTCTTATCATGAATTTATCTGCAAAATATATATATATAAAAAAAAAACAAGCCTATAATTTATTATAGTTTGACATTAACATATTACAACCATAAAAAACATTACAAAATAATTAATTTAATAATTTAAAACACGTAAATATATGAATTACTACACTCTCATGAATAGAGGGAGGCTGTGTTTATCCCAACATTATTATTATTATTATTATTATTATTATTAAATTGAGGATGTTTAAAGTTTTTGTTTTTTTTAAACAAGAAAGAGATAAAAAGGGTGTCCTTCTCCTTCCTTCCTTTGCTAGCTATCATCGTCCCATGTAATTTTGTCTATGCCTACCAATAATTACCCCGCTGCAACATTCACCAAACTTTATGTCATTTCTTTATTGTGTATATATATATATATATATAAAATGGGGGTTTGGCCTTTCTTTCCTATTTCCCCAACCTCTCCCATGTTGGCTTGTTTCTTGCCCCATGCTGCACGACAAAACCTCTCTCATCTCTTGATTGTTGACAATTTATCAACCCCCCACTGTTTGATTTCTTCTCATCTTCAATTAGGAGGGAGGACTTCCTGCTTGTAATACTTGGAATTCACATCTTTATATATATATATATATATATATATATGCTAACTTGTACGCCTGTTGCACTAAGTTTTTTTCTACGTAGAAAACTGATTGTTTTTATGTATGTTTTAATTGATTATTTTAATATTTAATTAGTAAAATTATAATTAATAAAATCTGTTAGAAATATGATTTTCCCCCCGCCTAAAAGTGATTGATTATTGTTACTGTTAAAATTGTTTTGATAATTATTTAATCAGTAGATTGTACAATTGAAAATAAATAAAAAAATATGTTAAAATGAGTCACGTGTTCCGTGTAACATACTGATTGATTGTTGTTTATGTTTTATTTGTTTTATGAATTATTTTATTTGCAAATAGTAAAATTATAATCGTTGAATTTTAGCACAGATAAGTGATTTGTTTTACGCAGCAAACAATTTGATTAGTGGTTTTGTTTTAACTACTTCGATAATAATTTAATTGATAGATAGCAAAACCGTAATTGATCAAATTGACTAAAGATATATTATTTGTTGTCTGCAACATACTAATTGTTTGTTTGATATGTTTTAGCTATTTGATAAATAATTTATTTAACACATAACAAAAATGCAACTACTAAAATTTATCAAAGATTGTTTTTTCTTCATATTATTATATTAAAAATTTTTTAGAACATTAAGATTAAGTTAATGTGAGATTTATAAGGAAAAGTCAGTTCATTTTAAAAAATATGTGCAATAACATTTATGCCCCCGACGGTAACTATGTATTTTTGTCTTATATGTGAGTATTATGGTTATTTTACTGTGCACAGGAAGACAAAAAAATCAAAAAATACTCCCGGACCCAAGGCTAAAAACGCAGTAAACAGAGGGGCAAAATAATAACTTTATTATTCTAATCCACAATGCCTTTGAGTGTATATAAACAATGAAAATCATTGTTCATTTACTGTTTCAATCCCCGATCTGTTTTAGCTTTTACTAAAATTATAATTATTATTATTATAACATGAATAATGGGAAAATAAATTCAATATCATAATTTAAAAAAAAAGGAACAAAAATGATAAAAAAAATATTAGCTAAAAAAATCATTTCACGTGTAAATAATAATAAAAAAACCAAAAAAAAGAACAAAGAGAAAATAATAAGAAATATCAATTTTATTATTTCTATTATTGCTAAAATAATAAAAATTATTAAATTATCCCAAGAAAAAAAATTAAAAACATTAACAAAAGAGGAAGCATGAAAAAAACTAAAATTATTATTATTATTATTGCGTGAATAATGGGAAAATAAATTCAATAAAAGAATAAAAAAACCCAAAAACTTTAGTGAAACAGCAAACAAAAAAAATGAAAAAAATAGCTAAACAAAATCATTCGACGTGAAAATAATTATAAACAAACGAATAAAAAAACCAAAAGAAAGGACAAACGAAAAAAAATAATATCAATTTTCAAATGATCATAAACACAAACTAAAATTTAATAACACAATTTTTGGAAAAAAAAATGCTATCTCAACAAAAGAGAAAATAATAAAAATTGAAAAAAAAAACTAAGAGCACATATATAAAAATGGATAAAAATAGGGACTATTTAAGAAATATAAAAAAATTAAAGAATTAAAATAAAAAATTAAAAGTATAAGGACCAAAATGAAAACTATATATATTATCAATTTCAATCAAAGGAGAAAATTGAAAAATTCAAATCTTCTACCAAATATATTAAGGGATTTAAAATCAATCCGGAAATTAATAGGAGGACCGAATTGAAATCTGAATATATAATCAATTTCAATCGAATGACCCAATTGTAACATATCACAACTTACATAACAGAAATAAGGACCACACAACACAATTAAAAAAAAAGGGACTAAAACAAAAAAGCCATAAAACTGGGGGCTGACGTGTAGTTTAGGTTGCAGGAGAGAGAAAAGAGGAAAATAACAGTTCAACCGCCCACCGGCTCCTCCCTGGCTACCTTGGGAGGGCATGTGCCGCTCCATGAGGAAGAGGACACAGAGGCGCATCGACTGAGACATCGGACATACATTTTCCTCCACCTTAATAGGCCTCACACGCCGCCCAAAGAGGGCGTGAGGCCAGATACTGTCAGTCACGTGTGCCACACGCACCGACAGTAATCCAAGAAATATAATAAACAAATATGGTCAATTACCAGTCTGTCCATGTATCCAATTACCAACGCACCCGCCTTGCAGGGTCTGTTTTTTTGTCTTTTTCGAGGGCTATAATTGTTATTTTACTGTGCAAAATAAAAAAATAAACCAGCGAACCAACCAATCAGAACCGACCTGAAAATTGAGCATTACTATTGTAATCCACAGTGATTTGTCTCACAAACTATAGTAACTGAACCATGATATCTTGTAGTGTGTTAGTAACTAAACCATGATATCTTTTAGTGTGTGTGTGTGTCTATATATATCAATGTATCTGTAATTTACTAAAAAAAACCATCGAGTGATGAATTGCAACGTGTCTCCTGTAGTTAGTTCTTGATATTAGAAGCTAGCCAAGGTCAAAAGTTTCTTATCCCACGGTTGTATAGTTCCTTTTCAGTTCGATTTTTTTTATGCCATTTTAAATCTAGATTTAAATCTTGTAGACTTTGAATTAGAAATGAAGAGAGATAAAGTTTGGATTTCCAAAGTATATGGAATATTTGACACGTAGCTAAGCAGGAGGAGGATGGATACAATAAGGTATCTCCTCTCGAAGCAAACTATACATGTAAACGCAGTGCAGCAAGCCGAATGAGTGCATATCTCAAGGTCGAGCAATGCGTTCGTGTATAGTAGTAGCAAGTACAGGTACAACTAATCCCGATTGCGTGTTTACTCTCTTTCCTCTTAGTTTTTTGTGTTCTTCACATCTCCCTTCCATGCATTCCCATGATCAATTCGTAGAGAGAGACCTTTCAAAGCGTATATTTATTATATATATATATATATACAAATCATTTTTCAGTTCGAAACCATATTTTTTTCAATACAAAAAATATTAATTATGTAAAGCTTTTTATATTATAATATAAATTTGGACAAAATAATAAATATGTGCAGAATTCCCATGGAATGCGAGTTTCTTATGAAAGCAAGAAGATTCAGATACCTGAATTATCAAATTCGTTGTATTAGAATTAATTCATTTTATAATCCAATTTAAATTAAGCACAACAAACAAAATATAAATTGTGAAAACACCTACAATAATCAAATAACAAAAATAAATAGTTAATTTTCTATCTATAAAAAAAATACTATTAAAAATCCATTCCTGCAATGTCATCATTATCATGACTATAACAGTTAAAATTATTATCCACATTACTGTCCAAACAATTAAAATCATTAAATTGCCCCAAAAAATAAAATAAAAAAGATACACATTTTTACAAAAAAAAAAGAAAAATAATCACTAAAATTACCATTATTATTGCACAAACTATGAAACCATAAAATCATCTGGAACAAATTGTTGTGTAATATTTTAAAAAACTTAAAAGAATAAGGACTGAAATGAAAGGTAAAATATATGAAACATTTCAATTGGAGCACCCAATTAGAACAAATTAAAACTTGCATACCAAAATAATTAAAGGAACCAAAAGCAAACCAAAATCAAAAGAATAAGGACTACATTGAAAACCAACATATATAATTATTTTCAATTGAAGGGCACAATTGCAACAAATCATAATTTTCATTGAAGAAATTAGTAATAAAAGCAAAAAAAAAAGCCTAGGGACGCAAATAAAACATTCATAAACCTCAAGGACTGAAGTGTATTTCCCGGTGGTAGGAGAGATAAAATGGAGAAAAAAACAAAAACCATCCACCGACTATTCACCGACCAATATAAGCCGACACACGCCACACCAGGAGGCAAAGGACATATCGGCGCCTCAGGTGACACAACAGAAGGTTTGTTTCAACAACTAGAAGACGTCGCACGCATTGCCTTATAGGGCTGAAAATTTTTAACCACTGGGATCGGGGGGATTTTCGATTTTTCCAGGGACATGGATGATATTTCCGGATTTATTGTACAGTAAAACTATGAAAATAGCCCCCCTAAACAACAAAATAAGACAAACTAGATCGGGGGCACTTTAGCAATTTCCAAGGGATATGGATGGTATTTTCGAATTTGTGCACAGTAAAACTACGAAATTAACCCTAAAAAATGGCAAAAATAGGCGCCAGATCGAGGGGTATTTTTGAATTTTCCACGATAGTTTTTTCATAGTTATCGATGATTCCATGGGTGTATAGGTAATTGTGCATTATTTTAATATTATTTCTCAGAGACACTGTAAGCGAGCGTCGTACGGATGCGGCTGCTGTGTCTTCGTCGCACGCGCCCTTCAGAAGGCGCATGCGACTCTTTACAATGGTGAAAAAAGCCTTCCGCCATGTCACATGGTGCGCCGACATGTCCTCTTTCTCCCGGTGCGACGTGTGTCGTCTTATGGTGGCCGGTGAAGCTCCGGTGGATGGTTTTAAGTTTTTTCTCCCTTTTCTCTCTCCTGCCTCTCGAAACTACGCTTCAATCCCTAAGGTTTGTGAAAGTTTTAGTTTGGTCCCTGGTCTTTGGATTTCTCTTTTATTACTGTTTTTTTAATATAGTTTTTGATTTGTTGCAATTGTATCCTTCAATTGAAACTGATTATATATATGAGATTTCAATTTAGTCCTTACTCTTTTGATTTTTGGTTTGCTTTTGGTTATTTTAATTATTTTGGTATGCAAGTATTAATTGCTTCTGATTGGGTCCTTCAATTGAAATTTGTCATATATTCTATATTTTATTTTGGTCCTTATTCTTTTAAATTTGTAAAAACATGACACAATATTTTTTTTAAATGACTTTATTTATTTTGGTCCCAAGGTTTTATTTATTTCAATTTTGTCCTTCAATTGCAATTAATTATATAGTTTGTTTTGATTGTGTCCTCCAATTGAAATTAGTCATGTATGCTACTTTTCATTTCATTCCTTAATCTTTTAAAAAAAATTTAACAAAATTACACTGCATTTTTTTTTAAAATATATTTATCTGTTTCGGTCCTAATGTTTTTATTTGTTCTTCAATTTAATTATATATTTTATTTTTCATTTTGTTCCTTATTGTTCGAATTTTTTATTTTCTATTAATTTCTTTGGTTTTTTCTGTCATTCTTGGACAACGTTTTTTTATCCATATTTTGTTCCCTTTTTTTCTTTTTTTTTCTTTGTTTTTTGTTATTTTTATCTATTCTTCGGATTGATTTTATGATTTTATGTTTACGCCATAATAATGATAATTTTAGTGGGTTTTTTTTGTAAAATTGTTTTGCTTTTTTATTTAATTTGTCAGGATAATTTAATTATTTTAATTGTTTGGACAATAATATTGATAATAATTTTAACCGTTATTTTGTTGAAATTTACTAAATATATAAACTTATATCAGTTTAAAATTCATATATTATATAGAAAACTTACATTTAACTTGAATTCTGCATATATTTATTATTTTACCTAAATTTATACTATAGTAAAAAATATCACATAATTAATTTTTTTATGTTAAAAAAATATCATCCCGCCGACGACATAGCGCGGCGGCATTGGCTAGTATATATATATATATATATATTGTTGAGGGAATTTTGTACTTTATACAGCACAAAAGCTAGAGGGGGAACAAAGATAGGCCCACATGCCCCCACTAAAGTGACTCGATGAATGAACGATTTCTAAAGAAACAACTTATAAGTAATTAATTTAATCCATAATAAATACTATAAGCTTGACCGATTTCTATAGCAGTACTTTTCTTTTTGGTTTCTTAGTAGATTCTCTCTTTGATTGCAATCAGAGTACAGGTAAGAGAAAGGGATCCAAATGCAAAAAAGAATCAAGGTAGGCACCATTCATAACCTTTCCTTTTCTTATATTATATTCTTCCAATTATTTACCATGCTTCAATTCCTCTTGTATATGCCCGTGTGGGTGTTCTTCCAATTAAATCGCCTCTGCAGATTTAAATGGATTTTAACATATAAAAAAATAAAAAGATTCTTATACTTGAATTATTGAATTCATTGTATTAGAATTAATTTATTTAATAATTTAGATTAAATTACAAACAATAAAAAAAATATAGACACCTACAATAATTAAACAACAAAAATAACTCGTTGATTTTATACCTATAAAAAATAGAAAAAATTATTGAAAATCCGTTGTTACGTCACTATTATTATCATGACTATAACAACTAAAATTATCATTACTATTACTGCTCAAATAATGAAAATTATTAAATTATCCCTAAAAATAAAAATAAAACACTTTAACAAAAGAGCAAGCAAGAAAACAATTAAAAAAAATCAGTAAAATTATCATCATTATTGCATAAACAATGAAAACCATAACATTATCTCGAAGAATAAAACAAAAAAAAAAACTCAAAAACTTTAACAAAAGAACAAGAAAAAACATAAAAAAGACAAAACCAAAATAAATATTATTAACATAAAAAAATCATAGGATTTGAAGAGCAAATAAAAATAAAAGAAAAACTAAAAAAACAAAGAACAAAGGGAAAATAAAAGAAATAGCAGTTTTAAAATGATCATTAACATAAATTAAGATTTTGGGACTAAATTAAATTAAAAAAAACCCAACAAAAGAATTAATGATAAAAGTTAAAAACCAAAATTAAGATATAGATACATAAATATGGGAAAAAAAATAGGGATTGTCACAAAAGGACTGAAAAAAATTAAAGGAATCAAAACCATTACAAAAATTAAGAGAATAAGAGCCAAAATAAAAAACAAAATATATGGTCAATTTTAATTGAAGAACAAAACTGAAACAAATCAAAACCTTGAGACCAAAAAAATTAAAAAAAAACCAAAAATGAATAATTTCAATTGGAGAAAAAAATTAAAACAAGTCAAAACTTTGAGACGAAAAAATTAAAGGAATTGAAAACAAACCAAAAATCAAAAGAATAAGGGTTGAAAATAAAAATAGCATAGATGATCAATATCAATTGAAAGAGAATATTGAAATAAACCAAAACTTCCATAGAAGAAATCAGGACGAAAAGAAAAATCAAAAGACCAATGAGTAAAATGAAAAATAACATATATGATCAATTTTAATTGAAGGACGAAATTGAAATAAATCAAAATTTTTATATAAAAAATCAGGATGAAAAAAGAAATCAAAATACCAATAACTGAAATGAAATATTCATAAACAAAGAGAATATGTATGTATTTTGGTCTACTGGAGAGAGAATAACTTGAATACATTTGATCTTTTGTTTACCAATAAAAACCCGTATTAAAAAATTAAAGAAAATAAATTAGGTTTTCGAGTACAGGTTTTTCTTGTTCAAGTGTATCATGCCTTTACCACGAATTCCTTTTCTTTGTTAGCAATACTAGAGGAAATAAGGTAATTAGGTGGTATACTATACTTGTATGTTTACTAGAACTCCTTTTAATGACCTATGCATTCTCTTATTATTTCCAAGTGGACGATCCCTTAATCCAATTGACGGAGTCTTATCAATGAATTTTTTATTTTTTTATTTTTTTTACTAGTGATTAGGAATAGATGGACTTTCTATAGGACCTATTTTATTGACCAGATTTATCACCACTTTACCCAACCACCAACAAGCCTCTGATCGCCATAAGACGACATGTGCCCCGCTATATGAAAACAAAACATGACGGCGCATCTGATGAGATGGAGGTTGGGCACTTTAAACTATGTATAACTCCGCACGCGTTGCCTATATGGCGTGGGCGGAAGAAAATTGGTGGGGTGTCAAGCAGATGCGTCAACAGTTATTCTGTAAAAAAAAGAATAAAAAATATGAAATTACTTAAATACTTTCTAGAGCCCATGATAATAACAAAAAAATTGCATATGAAAAATCAATATATCCCTTCCGCAAACCCTCCACTAGTCTTATCCAAGGGTATACTAGTGTTTTTACTATTCATCAAACTTGAAATACCAACAATACCATGATTGACAACTCTTGTTTTGTCTCATCCAAGGGTAAAATATTTATTTTACTATTTATGATCAAATAGAAATATCTAAAATACCCTTGCCCAACCATCATTTTTTCCCTAATTCTAGGGGTAAACTTGTAGTTTTACTGGAAAAGACGGAAACACCCCTATGCAATTAGTTAATGACAACAGGTGTAGTGAAAAAGTCTAAAATACCCTATAAGCTACAATTAATATTTATGGGCTGAAGGGCACAACGATAATGATACTATTACAATCCATAACAATCAATGTCTAGACTACAATGAAAGAGCAACACGTTTTATATGTTTTTTTAAATATGCATATGAGGCCATCCTTTTCCCCCGCCCATCTTTTGTTCCTCGCAGCTAGCTTTTCATGGAATATTTAACCTTCCCAAATATTCACTCATACACAAGCACTATCGCTCACATGATTTAGATAGTATGTAAGAACAAAACTAGATTAACAAAAATTCAAAAACAATATTTTAAAAAAATAATATTGAAATGGTGACAAGTTGGATTGATCCAGAACAACCCGGATTAACTTGCCAAATTCACGACTTAGATCATGAGACCATGATAACCTCATATAAAGCAAATCAAAATAAATTATAAAACTCAATTCTCATTCAACCCAATATTGAAAAATAAAATTGAAAAAAATAATTAAAAATTAAAAAACAATGGACTTGAGTTAAAGTGTCAAATTCATGACCTGAATTATGATATAAGGATAACCTTATAGAAAATAAATTAAAGAATATTTTGAGTCAACCCTGATTAATCTGTCAAACTTGTGATCAAGGTAATAAGAATTTGATAACCCTATAAAAAATCAAAATAATTATCAAGCTCAATTTTAATAAATCATTATTAAAGATTGAAAATACAAAAATAAGACACAGTAAAACAATTTGAGTTTACTCAACGCAAAACATGTGACTTGAGTCATAACACTAAGTTAACCTCATTGAAAAAAATTAAAATAAAATTACGAAGCCTAACTCATAATCAACTTGATTTTGAACGATGAAATAGAAAAATACCTATTAAAAAAGACAAAAAAAAGTTAAGTCAAATAAGTTAACCAATCAAATCCGCGACTCGGGTTATGAGATCAAAATAACATCATAGAAGATAAATCATGAATACTAGTTCCTAGTCAACTCAATGTTGAAGGGTGAAGTTTAAGAAGAAAAAATCAATTTAAAAAATTTGAGTCAACCCATTAAACTCGTGACACCGATTATGATACATATCTAGCCACTTATAAAGCAAACCATAGTGAATTATGAAGCATAATCTATAATGAAACTAGAGTAAAAAAAATCAGAAAAAAGAAAAAGATTGGTATAACCTTATAGAAAGTAAACAAAAAAACAACTCAAGTCAACCTAGAATAACATGTCAAACTCGCGATCAAGATCATGAGGATGTGTTGACCTCTTTAAAAGCAAATAAAAACAAATTATGAAGCTTGATTTTTAATAAACTCATTATTAAAGGTTGGAAATAGAAAAAAAAAATCAATCTAAAAATAGGATAAGATAAAATGACTGCAGTCTACTCGGGTTAATCCGCAAAATATGTGACCTAAGTCATAAGACTATGATAACCTTATATTAAACAAACCAAAATAAATCATGAAATCTAATTCATAATCAACCCAATACTAAAAGACTTATAAAAAATATCAATTAAAAAAACTCAGGTCAATGGAATTAACCCATAAGCTCATAACTTGGTCATGAGCCCGAGCTAATTTTCAATAAAATAAATTAAAATAAATCATGAAGTAAAATTTCTAATAAACTAAATATTGAATGATAAAATTAAAAAAAAAAACTAATTACATACAAAAGAAACCACAATATATTATAAAGCTTAACTTCCAATACATTAAGTATTAAATTGAAAAGCAATTTTCACCATGTTTGTTATATAAACAAATCAAACCTTAATTATCTAGCAAGTAACAATAAAAATAAGATGATCAGGTGTATATTTAATATTATAATATAAAGTGTTTTTTTAAAAAACTAATATATATTTTTATAACACAAACAAATAAAATTTGATTAGTTGAAAAGAACACAAACCTTGCACTACCTTGCTTACGAGATGAGTGGCGATGATAGCCCTACGAGGTTTGAGTTCTGAATTAAAACTATGGACAAAAGGACGACATGATAACTTTGTGGTTGCTGCTGCATCATTATATCATATGGCCTTGAAACAAGCCTGCTAGCTACCTGTTGCCAGACCTTCTGGACTAAATATGATTGTGTTTAATATTGTTTTTTAAAATATTTTTTATTTGAAAATATATGAAAAATAATTTTTTTTAAATATTTTAAACATTAGTATATGAAAATGATTCAAATTTTTAATTTTTTTAAAAATATTTTTGAAACGCACAACACCCCAAAGTAGCGGTTGGTGCATCTACAGATCCTAGACTAAACATACACTTCCATGTCCATGTATTATCATGAATATAGGGCTAACTTTTGATAATGTCACCACTAAAAGAGGTAAAGTTTGGTTGACTATTAACCAAAAAACTTTGTCTGATCATACTATTATCAATGGTTAGGTTTCTGCCTAAACCCTAACAATCAATGACATTAATTTGAAGGTGAGATTAGCAACTCATCAATCAGTTAATTAAGAGATTCAATAATCTTAAACGAAAGTAATTAATGAAAGTCATATAGTTTGTTTTCTTTCAATCATGATCATTATAAGATGAAAAGTTAAGCCCTTTTTTTGTCAATTTATTCTTTGCTTAGAAAATGATTTGTAAATATATTAAGTAAAAGGCTATATACACAGTTTAATTTAAATTTCTATAATATAGTTATATTTTTTTGGTTTATAAAAACTAAGTCTTTTTGTTTGGTGTTATGATCTTTGTCACTAGTCAATTTGTCACTAAATGATTGTTTAAGAGGCCTATGTATCTTTTACAAGATTTTTTAATTGTTAAAATACGATTCTGCTCATGAAGTCAGAGAGAAAATGAATTGTTGAACATGGATATTTCATTTTTTTTTTTATGAATAGTTAAAGAGCAAATTTACCCTTCGAAATGATAAAAATAAGAATTGTCACGCATAGATGTTTTAAGTGTTTCCATTTTCTATGAACATTGAAAGAACCAATTTACTTGTGGGAGTATTTTGGAGGTTTTATACAAATTGTTTTCGTTTTAGGATGGACATGAGTGTATTTTGCTATTTTTCATGTTTTTTTTATAAAAAAAAAACAATCAATCAAAAAAGTTATTTGCACGCGTTCCACACACACCAACAATTTTAAGGTGTCTGCCCTATATAATCAACGCATGAAACCCTATATGGTGGTGAAATTTGGACATCTGTCATCTCCCTAGGTGCGCAACCATATCCTCTTCTATATGGTGTGACATGTTTCAGCGTATGATTGTCAGAGTGTTGTCGATGATCGATTTTCTTTTCTTTTCCTTTCTCTCTCCTGGAAGTTAATATTAATACATGTCCTCTTTGTTTATGGCTTGTACATTTCAATTATTGGTCTTTTGATTTCTTATTTCATCTTGATTTATTATATATAAATTTTGATATGTTTTGATTTTGTCCTTCAATTAGAATTGTTCATATGTTTTTTCTTTTCTTTTTTGTCCTTACTCTTTAATTTTTAATTTTAATTTTAATTTTATTTCTTTTATAGTTTCAGCCCCTCTAAAGCAACCCCTATTTTTGCTCATATTTATGTGTCTATTCTCTTAATTTTTGTCCTTTTCTTTTTATTGAAGTTTTTTTTTTTATTTAGTTCTTCAATTTTAATTTGTGTAGGTGCTTTTTTTGAAATTGGTACTTCTTCTCATTTTCATTTTTTCCTTTTTTTTCTTGTTTTAATTTTTGTTCTTAAAATCAAATCACTTTTTTAACACTGATAATATTTATTTTAATTTTATCCTTTTCTTTTCATTTTCTACTTTCTCTTTTGTCAAAGTTTTAGTGTTTTTGATTTTATTCCTTAGAATAATTTTATGATTTTTGTTGTTTCAACAACAACAATAATAGTTATGGTAGTTGTAATCATAATAACAATAATAATGGTTATAGTGATTATGACATCAATAATTATGGTAGTGATAATTATAATAACAATAATTCATATAATAATATTAAGAATATAAATAATAATAAAAACAATTTTGAGATGATATTAATAATGATGATAACAATAATGATAATTCTAATGATATTAATAGCAATAGTAATATTGGTAATAATACTATTGATTATGATCGTGATAACTATAGTGGTTGTGAAGGTTAACGGTTGCCAAAACCTCCACAAATTAATTATGATTTTACTATCACCGAAACGATAATTTTAGTAGTATAGTGGTAGAGTCCAGGACGAACCCAAGGGAAATTGATTTATTTTCTTACAAATACCAAATTCAAAAGAACATGGGTGGTTTGAATCAACAAGAATTGAATAAATAAAAGTGCTAAATCTTAACGAAGGTTAATCAAGACATTGACAACTCGGTTCAAAAGGGGTGATTCCTCTTTTCTTACAAATCAGTTAATCATAAAAATTAAATTAATATCCTTTCACATCAAGCAAATAAATTAGGTTTCCATTAAAGCTAAGAGAAATCTAGAGACATGTTAAATTAATCTGAATAAACTTCTAATTAATTCCTTATCGTCAAGTGAGTTAAGTATTGAGAAGCAATCCTTTTTCACTCAACGGTAGCCTTAAGATCAAGATCTACGCAATTTATTCCTAGCCAACATTCAAAAGCTTGAACATCTACTTGTCCTATTCATCCTAAATAAATTAATGTGATAAATAAGACAATCAAATTAATTTACTTACTTCTTATTCTTGTTCCCCACAACAATTATGTATTGAAAGAAACATAGAAAACACATAAAATAAATAAGAAAGATTACTGATAGGATGTGATACGACAATATATATATATATATATATATATATATATATATATATATATATATTAACAGATTGGTTAGTGGTTGATATAACAGGTAGGGTATTACTGCCGCAGTTTCAAAATAAGATGAAAAACCAACCCCCCCCCAACCAACAACAAATACAACTAGGGTTATTAAATATAAAATAATATGTGCACTGTTGAAATTCATAATAAATCACTTTGCAAACTACAATGCATTACACAATATAACATTTATATATTTTATTTTTAGTTAATATATAACATGCGCTAAATGACCAAATATGGTTTGGGACATACATATATGTGATGGAAACAATAAAAAGAGGCAACATGTGCCTTTCTTTTCGTAGTGATATCACCATTACTTGAATCACTTAAATGAAATGAAACCAGTAAAATCTACAATGTCCACAGAGCTTGTAATGCCCCCAACCAACAACACCTAACCCAAGATCATTAAGGGTAAAATCATCAGCACATTGTTGAAATCTACAATGAATTACCTCATATGCTACAGTGCACTACACACTAAAACACCCACACCTTTTATATATATACTAGCCATGGCACCCGCGCCTTGTTACGGGCGGAACCATATTTTTTTCAATGTAAAAAAATATTAATTATGTGTGATTTTTTTATTATAATATAAATTTGGGCAAAATAATAAATCTGTGTAGAAATCCTGTGAAGTGCAAGTTTTCTATAAAATATATGAATTTTAAATGGATATAAATTTATCTGTTTAGTAGGTTTCAATAAAATAACCAATATAAAATTATCATTATCATTATCATTAAAAAAAAGCAAGAAGATTTGGATATTTGAATTATTGAATACATTGTATTAAGATTAGTTTATTTTATAATTCAATTTAAATTAAACACAACAAATAAAATATAAATTGTGAAAGAACCTGCATTAATCAACTAACAAAAATAAATAGTTAATTTTTTATCTCTAAAAAGAAGAAAACATAAGTTGAAAATCCATATCCACGTTACTATCATTATTATTATTATAACAGTTACAATTATTATCAACATTACTGCCCAAACAGTGAAAATCATTAAGTTGCCCCGAAGAATATAAAAAAAAGTAAAATATGTTGTCCAAAAAACAATAAAAAAAATCACTAAAACTATCATTATTATCGTGCAAATAATAAAATCATAAAATCATCTGATCTGAAAATAAGATAAAAATAACATAAAAAGAGAAAAATAGAGCAATATTAATTTTAAAAGGATCATCAACATAAATTAAAATTTCTAAATTGAACCAAATAAAAATAAAACCCCAATAAAAAATAAAATGAAAAAAATTCAAAACAAAAACCAAAAGTATAAATGAATGAATTCGGACAAAAAATAAACATTGTCCAAGAAAGATTGAAAAAAAGAAAGGAATCAATACTAAATAAAAAATTAAGTTACAAAATGAAAAACAATATATATAATTAATTCCAATTGAATGACAAAACCGCAACAAATCAATACCTTGGGAATGAAAAACAATAAAAGAATTTTTAAAAATAAAATGCATTGTAACCAACATAAATTAAAATTTCAGAATGGAACATTATGAAAATAAAACCTAGACAAAAACTAAAATGACAAAAAAAGAAGAAGCACAAATGCATAATATATGGACAAAAAATAAACACTGTCCAAGAAGGACAAAAAAAACCAAAGGAATCAATACAAAAATAAAATAAAAGAATAAGTGTCAAAATGAAAAACAAAATATGTAATTAATTCCAATTGAAGGATAAAAATGAGACAAATTAGTTTTTTTGGAACAAAAAACAATAAAGTAATTCTAAAAAATCAATAAAATGCAATTGCTGAACAAATCAAAAGAATAAGGACCGAAATGAAAAGTAACATATATGACCAATTTCAATTAGGGGACAAAATTAGAAAAAAATTGAAACTTGCATACCAAAATTATTAAAGGAAACAAAAACAAACCGAAAATCAAAAGATGAAGGACCGTAATGAAACTTACCGTATTTAATCAATTTCAATTAAAGGGCATAATTGCAAACTAATCGAAAGTTCCATTGAAAAATCAGTAATACAAATGAAATCCAAACTTAAGGGACCGAATTGAAATTCAAACAAATATCAGGGGTTGTTGCGTACTCCACCTGCTGCAGGAGAGAGAAAAGAGAAGGGGGAAGAAAAACCGTCCACCGGAGATCATACAGCCCGATTTGACAGACACGCGTCGCGTGTGGAGGAAGATTACATGGCCCCGAAACATATGAGACGGCGAAAGCATATTTACCGACGACTGGGTACACCGCACAAGCCACCTTAAAGGCGCGTGCGGGCGGAACACAACTGGCGCGTCCATACGACGCGCCTGTAGTGTCCTGGATAAAAAACAATAAAAAATTGGGTCGATTACCCATATAGCCCTTGACCCCAGCCATATCTACGACAAAACCGGGGGTGAAAATTCGGAAATACCCCCGGGTTTTGGCGGCATTTTTTGTCGTTTAGGAGGGCTAATTGCGTCGTTTCACTGTGCAACAAATCCAGAAATATCATCCGTGTCCCCTGGAAAACCCGAAAATGCCCCCGGTCATGAGGTTAAAAAATTTCGGCCCCTGGTGGCAAAATAGGAATTACATTATAGCACTGAATAGTGAACCGAGTCTGTGTATACAGTAAAAGAGGCACGCGGTTTATGAGATCTTATTAATATAACGGGCAACTCATGCCAACAGATTGTGTTGTGTGGGAGCTAGAGAAATTGACCATTACTTAATTACGACTTATTCGATTAAATTATAAATTAAATGGGAAATGCTAGGTTCTTAGCCCGACTAATACGAGGTTTACAATTATGCATGAACCTTTCTCGTAAGAAATATGTGGTGTATAGTTATTAAATTTAAATCATTATTAATCTCATTACAAACTTTAAATACAAAATAAAACCCTTTATTAATTAGGCACCTCCCTAACTCATCTTAATTTTTTGTTTACTTTGCATTTGGTATAGGGTGCAATATAATTTTTGAAAGTTTTTTCAATAAAATTATATTTTTTTAGTTTTTTTTTTAATATTAGCACATTAAAATAATAAAAATAATTTGAAAAAATATATTATTTTGATTTTTTTTCAAGAAAAAAGTAGGTTAAAAAGCACTTTAAGAGTATGTTTTTTTTGCATTTTAAATGATTTATTTTTGCTTCAAACCACAATTCCAAACACTCATTTCAATTAATTAAGCTTCCATTTTCCCACCCCCTTGAAAACCACGCAAAAGAAACCTAAAACTATATGATTCACATGCTCGAATTACTATAACCAGCCATTATTCATCACACTCTAAACAAACTAGAAGGAAACAATAAGGTAGCAACTACGAACATCATCATAAAGAAAGAGGAAAACTCCAAGAAATTCTGATTTAGGTTAAGAAAACTGAAAGTTTGTCAAAAAGTCGAAGGAGCTTCATGGGAATAGCTAGGAAGTTAACATTTTGGTAGATATAGAAACTATGAAGCCCCGCAAGTCCAAAACATTCCATGATGAATTATATACACAGCAAAACTAGCTGTAATCCACCAAGTCGATTTCCATTCAAGTAGATGCTGCTCTTAGGGATCATCGTATATATTGATCAAATACATAGAACCGATTGAGTTTCAGTCAGTCACATAAAGAAAATTAATGAAGAATATTACCTTAATATTCTGCATGTAAGAACGTAGCATAAATCTAATTCTTCTGCTACCAATGAAAAGAATTTATGTGTGCACACTACCACTACCACTACCACTACCACTACTTAAATCAAGAATATAACTCGTTTTCAGGTGGTGTTTGCTTAACAATCCATAGCATTATTAATAATCACAAGGACTACATGAATTAATAGAGCATTATTTATTGCTTAATTGAAGGAGATGTCGTTTTCAGGCGGTGTTTGCTTAACGTAACCATGCAGTTTTTTTCCTGCAAGAAACTTCAAATTCCATCCATGTCGTCTATCGATCGTTTCCCAGCTCGACAAAGACATCTAACTGTGCCGTTCAACACCTAGCTGGGCCACTTACATTACATAACTCACCCCGCACATGTCATGCTGATCTCTCACTAGTGAAGGCAGCACAGTTCGAGCACTTTCTCTTACGACGAAGAAGAAGAGAAACTCAGTATTCTCGCATTCGAGAGCTTCTATCACTAACAAGTGATTTGCCAAATCTTACGACTCTCATGAGCATGGGCTATGGACGAAGGGGTGGTAGAAGATAATTCCAATCCTGCCATGCAAAAATTGAAGCCTAACTTTCTTTTCTTCTCTTAACACCAGTTGAATTCTCTTCTGACCTAGGGCGGCTAGCACTATGGGCCCATTTTATTTGAGACAACACCGCTATCGAGTCAAGACCCACCAAACTAATGCCAGCATGTAACTACAGGCTGGAACAGTGGCTTTACTAACACTGGATGTATGCGTAATTGAAGCCCGAAACTCAACAAACATTCAGCGAGACGAGTGAACAATCCTGGAAAATAGGAGAAGAGTACAGAGTGCAGATGAAGAATGATCATTGGCACATTACTATTTCAGTTTTAGTTGCTTCCTTCATCCAGTCCTAATCCATCTCCATAGCATCCAGAGCCAACTTACCTTTTGATAGTTTCATCTTATAAAGAGGCAACAGTCGCTGTTGTTAGCAGAATTATCATGTCCAGCATGACTTCAACGAAAACCATCTCTTGAAATGATCAGCCTATTCCATTTACATGACTACACACACATGTAAATCACTTGAAACTTTGAATAGCCGATTGTTCTTCACTAGAAATTTTAGGATTGTTGTGCATGGAAATTATGTAAGAGAATACTTGATCACCAAAATGCAATTTCCAACAGTGCCTGCATAAGAATGTTGCCCATAAAGAGGTACCTATGTCATAAAGGCTTCATCCTTCTATGCATCTATAATTGAGAGGCGACATTTCTCCCAAGGCAACTTGCAACCAGCTTCGGTGGCTGATGCACAATGCACACGGAAACAAAATAGAAAAAGAAATGAAGTCGCTCAACGAACTGGCAATTGGAAACTACAAAGCAAATTAATAAGATGGTAGGTCTAGGAGAAACTATTTATTCCTTGTAGGTAATTCGAAATATGTTCACAGGCAATACAATCTCTAATTCTAAGCCAAATGTCAAGCTGCTGTTTGCACTTGAAAGCTACATCAAATATGCTATATATGCTTGAGGTTATTTGAAGAGTACACCATGACTTTATTTAAATAACCAAGTTGAAAAGTCAAAGGAATACAAAACTTCAGCAATATTCACTACTGAGTTCCAAGTATCCCTCTGGAGGAACTGAAATCAAAGAACGAACCTAGAAGGCATATGTAACATGCCCTTTCAGAATCTGCAAGAAAAGCTTATCCATGTGATACCCTGTGCCTTGATAAACCGGGTCAGTGAACAAAGAAAAAAGGCAGATTGATTTCTTAATCAATACAACAAACCTCTTTAACCATATAATGAAGAATCCCAACAGCCAAATAAAAGAAAATCATTCACCATTCCTAAAATTCCTACCAGGAAAGTGATTTCCTGCATTATTTATAAACAACATAGAAAGGGAGGAAGAAAAAAAGGCGGAGGACAGTGGCATTCAGATTGAGCTAGTCATTGCAACAAAAGACCCCATTGACTGATAGTAAGCATACCAAGCATTAGTTCTTGCCGATTCAAAGAAACGCTGAATCAAAAGGGCTTCTCATACTCCTGTGGCGTTGGCTGTTTCCAGGCAGGTATGAAGCCTACAAGAAAAACTAAGAGACTTAGTTGAGTAGAAAAAGATGGTGTCAGACAAGATGCTGCAAAATATTAACTGATAAATTGATAGGCTATTAATTTGCTCAGAACATCGGCAGCATGCATGTTAAAACAAAATTGTTGACCAAACAGCATTAATGAATATGATTTAACATGCTTGTATGAATTACAACCGTGTTCTTAGTTGACCAAACAGTTTTGCTATGCATTTGAAATCTGGATTCCTCTAGCCAAGGAGAGTGATTAAAAATGAACTAGTAGGACCAGCCATCTAATGGCTCATTTCATATAGACATTACTTATATGACATTCACAGGACATCAATGTTGTAAACTTGCTTTTGAAACCAATACACACTCCTATTATATTTTATGTAGCTAGCATATATAAATATCCTTGCCCCTGCTGAGTAGCTAACTTCTGCTTGTAGGCCAAATTTACAAGAACTTAAGGCAGTCTTTTAGTTTTAATTTGAAATCTCTTTGTATTGGTTTCAATGGACAAAAATATCATTAATTTGCTTGTTTCACAAGATAACTATTAAGGTATTACCATTTTAAGTTCTATGATGAAGACAGTGATGCAACTGAAAAGAACTCATCCAATTCTCATATAGCTGCATCTCTATGACATGGCAAAAATTTGTTGAAGACATGTATAAAGTTTCAATGTAGGAGATGATTTTAACCTGAAAGTAAATCAATAAGAAAACCTTTTTCTTGGTGAAGGTTGTTATGATAAGGTCTAAAAATTTGAAGCAAAACATCGTTTATAGGCTATCAAGCACCCTGGAATCCTGGAGTACACTTAAATTTATTAACGGTCAATTCCATTTCAAACAAAATTGAAGCAAATAAAGTTAATGCAGCATCATGATTTACTATTTCCCCAGCTTTAATTAAAATCACACATTTTTTGGAGTGCACATCATGTTTTTGGTAAAAGACTTCAGCTTTCATTTGAATGTCAAGGAGAAACAGAGAGGTCAGAAAGTTATTAAAGGGAAAAGAAGTTTCTTTATAATCCTTTCCCTCTCCAATTTATATGCTTTTGAGATCCAAATAGAGCCATTATGTATAAATATATTAGTTATCTATAGATCTATGCACATCTTATAGTCGAAAAAGATTTTTTTCACAATAATGTGAATAACCATCATCAAATATACCTCAGATGGTTAATGATGGTATAAATGTGTTTGCACAGCCTATTAGCATGCAATTTAACACTAGAGTTAGGCAGATCGACTACATAAACTCTAGATTTATAAGAAATCAAACCAAGAAGTTAAATATGTGCATACTTAATGGTATTTCTCCCAGGGACATATAAATCGAGTCATCATCACCAAGAGTCCCCTGAAACAATCAGTAATACTAAGTGAGTTATTCATCAACTAAATGATGGAAATGTACTTATTTATCTACCTTCCACTACCAAGAAGATTAATTCTAAATCTTAGTGCCACATAAATGCCATGAGATCATATGCATAGAATTAAATTTAATGAAGCAATTGGTTGGAATATGAATGGAATGCAAACAGCATCAAGTAGCAAAATGCATACATCTTAAAATCCTTTCAGACTTTACTTTTTTAATTCAAAGAAAGGCCACTTAGTTTTCATGTTCTATTCATGCTAATAGGCTACTTCTATCATACCTCTCCATTGTCAAGGCCCATTTCATTTTGCAGTGGATTTATGTTCTCTGGAACAGAGGTACAATTTGAGAAATCGTTGAGAAACTCTGAAAGCATAAGACCATCATAGTTATCCTGAACATCAGTAACATTACCAACATCCTGTGAATGGTTGGGAAAACCTTCTGTCCCATTAAATGCAATCTCCGTCCTAAGAAAGTGGACAAGTTAGGATCAGGTAGAAAAAAACTACATCCATGATCTGAACAGACTCATATGACAATATCATAAACACAATAATGAAGTAAGCTTCTAGCAAGGTACCTGCCATTATTATTTGACAGGTTGAGAAACATATAAGAGCAGAGAGAATGAATAAAGAGGAACGTACTTTCTTTGTGATCTATCAAAATCCTTGTCTTCCAGGGTATCATTCTCTAAATCAATTATTTCAACCACCTTACCATCAGTCAAATGTCTAGCATATTCACCAGACACGATGGAATTACTCATTGACAAATCAATGTCAACCTGTGGTGCTTCTTTTCCAGTTGTTGTAATAGATGGATATGTGAGAACTGTATCACCACGATGAGTGTCATTCATATCAGATGTTTCCATGAGATTAAGATCAACGATTTTAAATGAACTAGGAAAAAGCTGCTTCTCTTGTGCACGCTTGACTCCTGGTTCAGCACCAGTTCTTGGAAATTGACAATTACTAACATAACTGTCTTGAGTAGCAGCCATGGTAACCTGCTGATCAGGTGAAACCCTCTCCTCTAGAGAAGTCCCTGTATTTTCATTCAAATTAGAGAGGTGCAAGAGCTCATCAGTGGTGTTAACCATGGATGGAAGCCATTCTCTAGGTTTCTTCACCACCTCGCTAAAATCACTGCCTTCTGCAGCCCGTTTCTCACCTCGCTCTTTGACTGAGGTGGACCTTCCAAAACCTGAAGGCCCCGGGCTTGATTCTTGTTCAGTGTCATGTGTAAAAGCTCTAACTGGAAAAGAATGAGACCTCACACATTTTCCCTGCACAGAACCATACCCGGGGCCTTCTCCATCCACATCCTCGGCGGACAGGACAACAGCTACTTCAGTTATTTCAGAGTTGGGACAATTTGAATCACGAGGTGCATTTGCTAGCACATCAGCTGCAGAGACATTGTCCATGCCATCTTGAAGTGAATCTTCAGATCCTTTGTAATGCCCAATATCAGAAATGTCTTCCTCTTCATTATTGGGAGCTTGATCAACCCTGGAGGACCTACATGACAATGTAGACCGTGTTTTCGTTGGCACATTAGCGAACTTACTCAAAGTTAGTAAATCAGATCCATTCTTGCCCGAGATATCACCCTCCATGGCACTCTGCTGGATAGGTAAATCCTCTGGAACAATCTGTTTCTCAGTTTCATAATCATAATTGCTATCCTT